>JACEIK010000620.1:208944-221527 GCA_018107945.1 Datura stramonium
TAGAATGTTGGACCAGAATTGTCCGATTTCATTTTCCGGGGGAGGTAGTGCGAGAGTGGAGAGGTAATACAGCTACACCAAAAGGTAAGTTTATATCCTATCTTCAAGCAAAAAAGTTAATAGCAAAGGGTTGTATCTATTATATTATCAGGGCTCGGGATGTGCAAGCAGAATCCCCGACTCTCCAGTCTATCCCAGTTGTTAATGAGTTCCCGGATGTGTTTCAAGATGAACTTCTCGGTATTCCCCCAGAGCGGGAAATAGATTTTTCTATAGATTTTCTACCAGATACTCAGCCCATATCCATTTCCCCATACCGAATGGCCCCTGCTGAATTAAAAGAATTGAAAGAACAATTGAAAGATTTGTTAGATAAAGGTTTCATCACACCCAGTACATCACTGTGGGGTGTACTAGTTTTGTTTGTAAGAAAGAAATATGGTTCCCTACGCATGTGCATAAATTACCGGCAATTGAATAAAGTTACTATTAAGAATAAATATCCTCTTCCGAGAATCAATGATTTGTTTGATCAGCTAAAAGGGGCAAAATACTTTTCTAAAATTGATTTGAGATCCGGGTACCACCAGGTTCGAGTTGGGGAGAAAGATATCCTGAAGACAACTTTCAGGACCAGGTATGGTCACTTTGAGTTTCTCGCTATGTCCTTCGAGTTGACTAACGTACCAGCAGTGTTCATGGACCTAATGAATAGTATCTTCAGGTCATATTTGGATCTGTTTGTGATAGTATTCATTGATGATATTCTAGTCTACTCCCGCTCAGAAGCGGAACATAAAGATCATTTGTGGGCAGTACTTCAGATCCTCAGAGACCGCCAATTATATGAAAAGTTTTCTAAATGTGAGTTCTAGTTAAATTCTGTAGCTTTCTTAGGCCACATTGTATCAGAGGTTGGTATTCAAGTCGATTCGCATAAAATTGAGGCAGTGGAAACATGGCCTAGACCTATGACCCCAACAGAGGTTCGCAGTTTCCTAGGGTTAGCCGGATATTACAGAAGGTTTGTGGAAGGGTTTTCTACTCTGTCAGCACCGTTGACTAAATTGACTCAAAAGCAACTAAGTTTCAGTGGACCGAAGCCTGCGAGCAGAGTTTCCAAGAATTGAAAAATAGATTGACATCAGCACCAATGTTAGCCTTGCCGGAAGGTTTAGAGGGTTATGGGATGTATTATGACGCTTCAGGTGTTGGGTTAGGATGTGTTCTGATGCAGCATGGTAAGGTAATTGCCTATGCTTCGAGGCAGTTGGAAAAACATGAAAAGAACTATCTCACCCACAACATGGAGTTAGCTACAGTTGTTCACGCCTTAAAGATATGGAGGCATTACCTATATGAGGTGCATGTGGATATTTTTACTGACCATAAAAGTCTTCAGTATATTTTCACACAGAAAGAGTTGAATTTGTGACAACGCCGTTGGTTAGAATTATTGAAAGATTATGATGTGAACATCTTGTATCACCCAGGGAAAGCTAATATTGTGGCGGATGCTCTTAGCCACCGATCTATGGGCAGTTTGGCATATCTGAGGCTGGAACAACGAGAGATGGCCTGAGAATTGCACCGTCTAGCCAGTCTAGCAGTTTGGGTAATTGATACAGAGGATAATGGAGCCATAATTCAGAATACAACAGTGTTGTCCCTGGTAGTGGAGGTAAAAGAGCGGCAATATGAAGATGCTCACTTAGCACAACTTAAAGATAAAGCTCAGCAAGGTGAAGTATCAGTTTTTGAGGTAGCCGGAGATGGATTTTTGAGGTACAGAGGTTGCCTCTGCATCTCAGATGTAGCAGGACTTCGCCAGCAGATTGTGGCAGAGGTACACTACTCTTGTTATTCTTTTCATCCAGGTTCAACAAAGATGTACCACGACATAAAAGAGATATACTGGTGGCCTGGAATGAAGAAAGTTGTAGACGAATTTGTAGCGCAGTGTCCTAATTGCCAACAGGTAAAAGCTGAGCATCAGAAACCCGATGGCCTAACTCAGGAAATAGAAATACCTATGTGGAAGAGGGAGGTAGTTAATATGGACTTTGTGATAGGACTACCCCGTACCAGGCGCAAGTTTGACTCCATCTGGGTGA
Source organism: Datura stramonium (assembly GCA_018107945.1). Taxonomy (NCBI): domain Eukaryota; kingdom Viridiplantae; phylum Streptophyta; class Magnoliopsida; order Solanales; family Solanaceae; genus Datura; species Datura stramonium. The sequence continues at coordinate 211,059 of JACEIK010000620.1, forward strand.
TTGACGATAGATTGACGAATTTAGCTCATTTTCTGCCAGTTAGGACCACTTTTTCAGCCAAGGACTATGTCGAGTTATACATTAGAGAAATAGTTAGACTACATGGTTTCCTAGTATCTATCATTTCCGATAGAGGAGCACAATTTACAGCTAGATTCTGGCAGTCATTTCAGAAAGGGTTGGGACACAAGTGAATATGGGTACAACATTCCACCCTTAAACTGACGGGCAGGCAGAATGTACAATTCAAACGCTCGAGGATATGCTACGGGCATGCATGCTAGACTTCGGGGGTTGTTGGGATGAACATCTACCCCTTATTGAGTTCGCTTATAATAACAGTTATCACTCAGCAATTTAGATGGCACCGTACGAGGCTTTATATGGGCGAAAGTGTTGGTCACCAATTGGTTGGTTCGAGGTAGGAGAATCAGAACTAATTGGGCTAGATATGATCCACCAATAATAGGAGAAGGTAAAGCTTATCAGAGAACGTTTGTTGACAACCCAGAGTCATCAAAAGTCCTATTCCAATGTTTGTCGTAGAGACTTAGAGTTTAATGTTGGCGATTAGGTATTTCTTAAAGGATCGCCAATGAAGGGCATGATGAGATTTGGAAAGAAGGGAAATATTAGCCCAAGGTTTATTGGGTCGTATCGGATCCTCCGGATAATAGGCCAGGTGGCATATGAGTTAGATTTGCCCTCAGAGTTAGAGTCTGTTCACCCAGTATTTCACGTGTCTATGTTGAGAAAGTGTATAGGGGACCCGTCCAGAACGGTGCCAATTGAGTACATTCAAGTTACCGAAAAGTTAGCTTATGAAGAAGTTCTAGTTGCAATATTAGATAGGCAGGTTCGCAAACTGAGAACTAAAGATATAGCCTCCGTTAAAGTGTTGTGGAGGAACAGAAATAAAGAAGAGATGACCTGGGAAGCTGAGGACAACATGAGGTCTAGATATCCTAACCTATTCAGGATTGACTCAGATTATACAGTTAAGGTGATATTGTTATTCAATTGTTATTTTACTACTTAGGTTATTATTACTACTTAGTTAGCTACCTCTTGGTTTGGAATAGTTGGTTGTAGCATCCTGTGAGACGCCCATGTTAGACTTTTCTGCGTTTCAGGTTTTTGGATAGTCCATATTACAGAGGAGACTCTACCAAAAATTTTCTAAGTATTAGCTAAAAGAGTAAACTCCTGTCAGCCTAAAGATGACATTTGAGGACGAATGTTCCTAAGGGGGGTAGGATGTTACACCCCGTGAAATGATATTAGTTAGTAGGAGTATATATGGATTTGTGATGAATAAATAGAGCTTGACGCGTGTAGGAAAAGCTTCGAAAATGGGGTCGGATGGGACCATGCACACAGGGCCAGCGCGATGCGCCAGCCAGCAGTGCACTGGCCAGCGAGGGGCGCCAGGCCCTGTGGCACTTTGAGAGGCGCAGGGCGCCAGGCCCTGTGTAGCTTTGAGAGGCGCAGGGCGCCAAGACTTGTGGCGCTTTTAGAGGCAAGGGGTGCCAGGCGCTTTGAGAGGCGCGGGGAACCCCTAAGCCACTGCCTCATTGCCTATATAAATCACTCTCTTTCAATTTGAATCATTTTGATATAAGACCCCTCGGCTGGAAACAAGAACCCACACCAATTTTGATCTATTTTCATCTGATTACACTACCAAATGTCGTCTAAATCCAAATTAACTTTGGGTATCTAAGTTTAAGCCCGCAGGGATCATTACGGAGTTAGTTTCATGAAATTCGCCCGGCGAATCGTAAGCCCGTCGAGTAGGAGTTTTCAGAATTGCTCCAAACTAATTTCTATATGATCATAGGCTTCAAGTAAGCATTTCTCCCTTCTGAACTCTTGGGAAATTATACATTTTCGGCTGTGTTTCGATAAGTTAAAGTATAGTTAATATTAGTAGTAAAAGTTATCTTTTTCGCCGAATTTAGTACTGAAACTAGTCTTATTCTCGCACTAATACAATTACAGTTGGAAAGGGCTATTGAAAACTCGCCAGTTAGACAGGAAATCAGCACTCTTCTTGAGGTATGTAAGGCTATTCTTTTGATAAGTTAGGTCCTTCGTAAAGTTGGCATGGTTTATATGTCTATAGTATTTCCGAATAAACCCATTGGGGCCAGATGTTATGAATTGAATAGGGACAGTAACGGTAATTCAAGCAACCCTCATTGAAAATAACCCTAGCCATTTTGGTTATCATATAAGATATTTCGGGGATGAATGTTATTGCCTATAAAGTAATGTACACCAGAGCAGTATGATGTTCGAAGGAACAAGAGTGAGGTTGTGAGGGACACATCCAGTTTCAGAGCTTATGTTATGGCCCATAGTCGAGCCGAGGCTCGGGGCCCAGTCACAACAGTTCCATTATGACCCATAGTCGGGCCCAAGCCTGAGGTCCAGTTATTGGAGATTACATTACAGCCCATAGTCGAGTCAAGGCTCGGGGCCCAGTTACAGCAGTCATAGCATGACCCTTAGTCGAGCCAAGGCTCGGGGTCCAGTTACACAGCCAGACAGTTCAGACACAGACAATTCCATAGTAGCCTATCAGACTCAGACGTGTATTCAGAGAATGAGTAATCCAGAGTTATAGCATACCCACAGCTTTTAGTATCCAGGCAGTAGAAGTGTACCTTGTTTGTACCTGCGGGGGCTTATAGGGGCCTAGGTAGGTTCTCTATGTTGTTTGTACCTTCCAGGCTTATGGGGGCCCGGTTAGGGTCTTGTTTGCATATAGACAGCCTTGTTGTTTAGATATTTTAGACGGTGAAGGTATTCAGGTTAAATACTTACTCTCTTCTTTGATTACTACAGTTTTACCAGCTTTCAATCAGTTATTATCTTTCTACCTTACATATTCGGTACATGTACTAAACCCCCACTCAGGGCGCTGCATTACTTGCCTGCAGGTGCAGATAGACGCGATTCGGGATGTTCCTAGCCTTCAGCTGAGGTCACCAGTTCATTCAGCTCCTTCCCTCAAAAATTAAAAGTTAGTAGAGGTTTACTCTTTTGATGTACAGTTTATGGTTAGGTCAGGGCCCTGTCTCGACCATTATATCACTCCTAGAGGCTTGCAGACTATTGTATTCCCTGTGGTTGGTTTGCTAATGGCCGCATGGGGCCCGTGTATGCTTTTTTTCCTGTGATGGCTGTGTGGGACCTTGTTTAGCTGTTAGTAGTGGCCTTGTCGGCCATAGAGTAGTTTAGTGCCTGATTTACGTTTCAGCTATAACTAGACAGCATAATGGTCTTGTCAGCTCACGTAGGATCCCTGTTGTTGTGTCGTTGTGGTTAGCTGTCTTCTTTTACAGGTGGCCTTTTCAGTTAGAGGTTGTGTTTACAGTTGGGATATATCTTGTTGGTTTCTTGGATTAAGTGTTAGCGTGCACCAACAGTGCACCAGTCTGGTCAGGTTGGTTCAGACCTAGTGTGGCACCAGGTGCCAGTCATACCTCCCAAGGTGTGGCGTGAAATGTTTTTGGGTGATTCAATATATCAAATTGAAGACCTTTGAGTCTTCTTTCCAACGCATCCGACCTTGCATCAATCGAAGTTCGGAGTAAAACGTTATGAGCAATTTGGTGAAACTGTGTCACAGAACGATTTGTTAGGTGACTTGTTAAGTCACCTAACAACTCGTTAAGTGACCCATTAGGTGGCCAAAATTGCTGGAAAACTTCATTTTCACAGGGGACTTCACGACTGGTCAATTGACCCATTTCATCACCTCAAGAATCGTTAAGTGACTCGTTAAGTGGCGAAATTTGGTGAAAATTTCAGTAGACTTCAGAGATTGGACTCACGACTCGTCCAGTATCTCACGAGTCGTGATGTCCTTCATGAGGAATGGCAGGGTCCCTTTTCCTGCAAAATTTTAGGGGTGTTTTCGTAAAATCCTATGTTCCTAACTTCTAAACTACATCGTTTTGAGTATTATTTGGGACTTTTTTAAGGGTTTCTTCTAGTCTCATCTCTCATTCTCTCAAGATACTCTCTCAAACCCTTCTTCCTCCTCTCTCTCAAGGTTCAACGATTCTTCAAGGGATTATTCAAAGACTACAAGGTCAAGTTCAAGTGGGAGATTCTTCAAAGAAGGTATGCGGGTTTTTCAACAAGGATATTCTTCAATCCTTGTGCCCCAAAATGTTTTATCAAAAGCCAAATTTCAATTATTCTAGAAAAGTATAACCTAGGGTTTTAATTGATGGGTGATTTCTTCAATGTTTTCTTGAATTCTAAAACCCACTAGAATTATGAGCTAATTGTGATTCTAAACTATTTGAATGTCTTGAATTATGTGCTAGATGGTGAAAATGCATGATGTTATAATGTTATTCATAAAAGGGCTTGAATGATGATTGGGGTTTTATTATTATTCAATCAATTGAATCCATGACTCGCATCCATGTATGAAATATGTGAAGCTTGTAAGAATTCCCTAATAGTTAGAGTGCGCTATTTGCTAAATATGTCAAGATGAGATTAGAGCGTATGGGCTCGATTAATTGAATGTAAATATGTATTCTCCTTATGTTTTCAATGGGACTGATTGGGTATGAGGTAAATCTACAATAATGGCTTAATAATGCATCCTTATCATGAATTGGGGTAAATCTCGAAATGGGTCTTATGAAATAAAAATCTATGCTTATCCCATAATCTCGTTGTAAATGTATAAGTTATGATTTAAGTATATGGCTTTCCGTAAATCTATAATATATGAATCAGTGTACGCATGTTAAGATACGAATTAGACCTATGGATCATGAATGACTCTATGATATATGTCGAATGATATGAATCCGGAACTTAAATGTTGTGAAAGTAGTATGCATGATGTGAATCTAAAGATGCTCACTAATGTAAGACCTTTGAAGAAATATTAATATGGCTCCATGACAATATGAATTATGATGATAAAGCATGAGAATGATATTTCAGAATATTGGGCTTGTTTTTAGTAGAAAGTAGCCCCAGTCCTTTCGAAATGAATGTTGTATGATGAAAGAAGTGTATGTTCATGTTTCTGACTATCTATAGTAGCATAGACCAGATATACAATGTCAAATCAGTACTCCTCACGTTCTAGTCAGCCAGGGACTCTCCATAGCCGAGAATGTCTCCCCTAGTCAGTCCAGGATTCTCCATAGCAGAGAGTGACCCCCTAGTTCAGTCGGGATCCTCCATAGCAGAGAGTGACTCCCTAGTTCAGTCGGGATTCTCCATAGCAGAGAGTGACTCCCTAGTTCAGTCGGGATCCTCTGTAGTAGAGAGTGACTCCCTATTTCATTCGAGATCCTCCATAGCAGAGAGTGACTCCCTATTTCAGTTAGGATCCTCTATAGCAGAGAGTGACTCCCTAGTTTTGTTGGGATCCTCCATAGCAAAGAGTGACTCCCTAGCTCAATCAGGATTCCTCCATAGTAAAGAATAGTTCCCTTAGTTATGTTATCAGTATGATTCAGTTCCGTATTATGCAGATTTCAAATTACATCAGATTTAATATAATAAGAATCAAACTCAGTTACCAGCAGTGATCCAGTACAGTACGTGATGCTAGATTCAGGTTTAGCTCTTATTAAATGTTCAGAACTTGACCCTTATGCATGAGTTTGATGATGTTTTAGAACATGAGATCCAAAAGAAAGTTTCATATATATATATATATATGTGTGTGTGTGTGTGTGTATGTGACTCATAAGAGGATTGTTGCATGTTAAATCAGTTATGTCGATGTACTTTGTTATTTCCTTATCATATATTTATATATTTAATTATTTATGTTATCCCGCATGCTCAATACATTCCAAGTACTGACCGCACGCCTTTTGTGCTATATTGTTTCATGATATAGGTTCAGGTTTTCAGACTCAGCCTCATAGTTAGATATGCTTCATTCCCTCTCAGCTGCTAGTGGTGAGTCCTCATCTCCCGAGGACATGATTTATGTTTACATTTTCGTTATGTTTCTGTTTTCAGATTTTAGGAGTTAGCTGGGGGCTTGTCCTAGCAACTCATCAGTTTAGTAGAAGGCTTTCAGACTTGTCTAGATAGATTCAACGTTGTATCAAAGTGTTGTTACAATTGTTCTTATGACTCCTTATTAGACTCTTGCAGTTAGCTTCCACTCATTTATGTTGATAGTAGTTTCTAGTGTTAAGTGATATGTTATGATCATGCCATGGGTCGACTTGGAGTCTTTTGGGGTTCCTTGTCCCGTGTTACGGTTAGGGTGTAAACTCGGGTCATGATAGTTAAGTATGTTTATTATGATTTAGTTAATACTAATAAGATCAGTTTATGATATGATTTGGAATCAAGACTCCAAATGCAGCTTATGATATGATATGGAGTCAAGACTCATAATGTTCATATTCAAGCTATGTTTTGAGAATATGATTATATGAGCACTATGCATGTTTTGGGAGTAGTATCTAGCACCGAGTAGGCTTGAGGTTCTGAGGTTTCTCGATCTCATAAACTATGCGCAAATGTAGGTATATATATATTTGGGAGAGTTCTTCCCCTGCCCGAAGGCACAGCATGATATTACACCTTATTCGTGCTTTGCCTTGGCAAGGCTTAGGATGGCTCTCCTCCACGTGGGCAAGACGTGGGATCATCACGCACTCATGCATTGTAGTTGTCGGTTATGACGAGTCTCTCATTATTCCTCATAATTTTGATTACTTTTGTTTATGACTCATGATATTATGTTTTACAACAAATTTGACCCAATGATCAGTTTAGGAGATTACGATTTCAGATATGACAAATCATATGATTTCTATTTCTAAATCTTGGGTCACTATGTTCAGTTATGATAACTAGCTTATGATTATGTATATCTCATATACATGGTTTTTAGCATGCAGTCCTTACTCTCATGATCTTTTGATTTATATGCATGATTTCAACTAATATTTTACCAAGCATGTTTTACTTTCCTTACTAAGTACAATTCAAGTACTTAGCGCTTACTCTATGCTATATCGTCTCATGATATAGATCCCGGTGATCCAGCTCAGTCTCGCCGATAGCTTGCTCCCATATCAGTTCAGTTCAGCCCCTGCTTTAGGTGAGTCCTCATCATCCGATGACATCTATCAGTTTAGATTCATACTTTGAGTTAGCTTAGGGCTTGTTGATAACGCTCAATCTCACACTTCCTGGTAAAGTATGAAGCAGACGTTGTCAATAAAAACCCAACAAAGAGGTTGGGGTCGAACCCACTGCGAATATGGAAGGATATAAAAGAACGCTAGAATTTAAGCTTTTAAGTCAATTATCTCCCAGAGGGGGGAATTTGTAAAAACAACAAGTAATATTATTGAGAAATTGAATGTTGATTCCAAATTAATGCAACTAACTAGGGTGAGTGTTCCCCATGGATGCATAACTACTTCAGATTTCACACTTGTCATTTATCCCAATACATTACTTGTAGAACTGATAACTATTGTTCATCCAAACGACTGGTTCGTCCTTTTTGGATGACTATATTCTATTAACGGGTTAGGTCTCATGAGTGATTTTAATTCAACCGTTATCAATTTGTCCCAAATTTAACTATCCTGCGACCATCGCTCAAGCTAATATAAAGATCATAAAGACCAAGGCTTTATTGTAATTCTCTTTTCCTAATCTCTACCTCTCTAGGCTCAAGCAAGTAGAGAATTCAAGAAAGTCCTAACGTTGCGCACGGTTAAGAAACGTTTACAGATGAAGAGAATACAATACAAGTGTTTAGTATTGGTTTAGAATCACATCATGCAAACCCTAGTTCGTTAATTCACCATGATTCCCACAACCCTAGTTGTGGAGGATTTAGCCTCTCATAATTATAAGTAAATTCATAGCATTCATAAACAGAATAAATTAATACTTACAACAATGATAGGAAGAAACTTCACTTGATTATTGAAAAAATAAGGAAGAACAATTCAACAACAAGTATCTCAGTGTATTTCTAACTCTTAATTCTAAGTTGTAAGTTCTCTAAAAGTTTGCTCTCTAAATTGTGTCTTAATACACAAAAATAAAGGGGATTTATAATAGTAGATTTATGCCTTCTTTTTTCCTTCATGGATTTGATTTGGGATTTGCAGCTCCTTTTCCTAGTTGAAGTAGGATTCCCTTTTTGGCATCCAAACAGGGTCAATGCATCGCACTGGCTATCGCACTACTTTGATGTCATGTCGCGCAGCTGATTGCGCAGGCAAGCCCTGCACCTCGTGCCTCTCATTACGCTGCAACACTGGCGCCTCGCGCCTATCATCACACTGCAACACTGGCGCCTCGCGCTGCTGGTCGCTCATGTGTGCCAGTGCATTGTTTCATGCCTTGATCTTGCTTTGCTCATTCCAACTTATTCACATTCGTTCCAAAATCCTCAAGTACACCCCAAATCCATCACGTTTAGCCCTGAAAGCATCTAATTATGTGTGTTAGCTCTTTTCACAAATATATATCATAAACATATGCGAACACACATAATTTATTCTCAAAACATAGTAAAGTATGGGCAAAATATGGCCCAGAAGTACATAAATACGCCCTTTATTACTTGTCCCAGCATCTCATCAAATAATAGAGGCTTTCAAGATATAGACTAGGATGTTTAGTTTTAAGATTTAGCGTTGTGATTATCATATTGTTCGCGCTCCGGCGCACACAGTCGTACAAGTAATATAGTGACTCTGAAGAGCCGAATGTCGAACCCACAGGGACTGGACTATTTCAGCGAATAACTAAGTTTAAGTGTTAAATTAAATTCCACAAGTGTTATTTTTTCAAGATTTGAAATGTGTTGCTAAAACTAAGTGGTGATCACAAATAATTTGGAAAAACAAGAATAAGAAGTATCCAGGGCTAAGGCCTAACAATCATGCAATACTAAATTTATCACGGTTCAAGTATGAAATTTCATTTGTTGTCTCACAGATTTAATCACAATGTTCATGGTCTTTCGAGCCTCTAAACACAATAATTTAGTTTCACACCTACATCGTCGAGCGGGGATGTGACGTCCTAATTCGTGAGCAATCAACAGTGTGGAGTGTTTTACGGGGTTTATGCCCTTGGTTATGGACTTTCATATCTCTAATCATTTAACCAAGAATTAACTTCATAACTACATTTGAGAGTGGTGATGTGATAATTTAATCCTAAGTTTCTAGCTATCTTCCCATTTTATAAACAAGCTAGGTGAATTAGGTATATTTCTATCCTAATCGCAAATCAAGTCTTGAAGACTTTGAAATCACTTCTTGAATTCTTAGTTCTAACCTAAGTTTACTCTTTCGTGCTTTTGCCTAAACTTAACACATGCATACTAATGGTGAGCAAGCAAGAATTCAAACATTAAAATGGTAAGCAAGCAAGAATTCAAGACAAAACACAAACAAAACTTGAACAAAAGATGAAATAACACAATTGCATTCATGTCTTGTGGCCTCAACCCTAGAAGAAGGGTCTTATCCACTTATGCTAATACAAGAATTCATATTCAATATAATTCATGTAGAAACAAGAATGAAACAAGAAAGAACTTACAAACCCCAGGTAGAGTTTCCTTCTTCTGTCCTTCGCCCCTTCCGTACTTCCAAAATAATGTTGTGATGAATTAAAATAAAAGCCTAAGCGTTTAATGTAATAAGAATTTGCAAAAGTTGGCCGAGGATGGAACTGCTCTGTACCACACTGCCTATCCATGCACAGCCTTGGCGTGACACAGAGTTGTCGCACACAGCTACTAGTTGTTGCTGGTGGCATGGCATGCCCAAGGAAAGTTGGGTGTGGCACGGTGCCTATCGCGCCTTGTGCCTGGCGTAGCACGGGCCTATCGTGCAGTTTCATTGGAATGGCATTACCTCTCGGGCGCGCACGTTGGGCGTGGCAAGGCACCTAGCGCGCCTGTCTCCTATCGTGGTACGGGTCTCAGCACGCAGCATAGGCAGCGTGGCACGCTGGCTTGTGCTGGCAACCCACTCTTTGTGCTATCTTCATGAGACTCCTTTGAAATTAATTCGGAACTTCCTCCTAACTCATGCATCCTCATATTTAAGCCCATCCTTAGTATTTTTCACCTACAAACAAGGGCTAATCACATTGGTTAGTTCATACACGCAGTTATACAATATTACGTGAGAATATAATTAATTTGATTAACAAACATGGCTAAACTTAAGTTATAAAATATCACTTGGGCATGTAAGTATGCCACATATCACTACCCCACACTCAACGCCTTGTTCATCCTTGAACAACTCCATTGCATCTCATGCATGTGAAGGACTTATGCATAACCAATAGAAGCAAGACGACTCAAGATAAGGCTACAACGATTGATTTAGATAGCAAGTTTAACATAGAGCATGCGATATATATGCGATTTACGTTCTTTCATATATTAATTATTCTTCATAATT
>JACEIK010000620.1:221829-231839 GCA_018107945.1 Datura stramonium
CTATTCTAGCCAGTAATAGTGACTATCTTCCCTAAGAGATTTAAATACATCACTTTTGCTCTGATTAAACTTCTTCTCTTCCTCTACTTCACCTTTTACTTATTTCAAGTCATCAATTTCCTCTTTTGCTTCCCCATTTCTTTAAGCACACTTAGCTTATTAATAAGGAGTACTTGAGCACTTTTTTATTCTTTTGTTCTCTTACTCCCTACCAATACTTATGCATTTTATACAAGTGCACGTCTAATCTTTCCTCCAACTTCCACAACCACTATTTCCCATCTTTTTCAAGATTCGCACTCCTTTAACTCTTTTGCATTTTTACTTAAGCGCTTAGGAGTTTTGGATCAAATTCAAGGCTATTGAAAGAAAAGGATTAAGCTTATATTATGGCTTGCAAAGGATAGGCTAAAGGCTCAATGGGGCTAACTAGGATCATATATCAAGGGTAGGTAAGGCAAAGGATAAAATTAAGCTCATTCAAAGAAATGCCTAAATTACCTCTTACATTCAACATCCCCTATTTCACTTTACAAACACACTAGGCAAGTTCTAGACACTACCAATAGCATAGACTATTCAAGAAACCTTACGCTCAGTGCACAGGTTCAATTCAAGACAGACTCAATAGACTCTTAATACCGCTAATTACAATAATTCAGAATTAAGATTTCAGCATACAGAGCCCCATTCCTGAGCCTAAATGTCACAAACAAAGTCATACACTATGCTCACATGCTTCATAATTAAAAACCACTTATATATTACGATATGCAGCACTTAACAAGAGCATCAAGCAGTCAATTAGCTCAGGGTTCCAAAAGCAAAACCTACTGACTAATTTTTCCTCAAGACGGTCGTCATCCATCTATCATAGGGAAAAATCTTTAACTATGACTAAAACCATTATGTACAGACACAGAAAAAGTTTATTCTCGGTTCAAAGTGCCCCCTTCGAAAAAGAACCGAAAGAAACACCAAAGGGTAGGTGAAATGTGCTCAACTCCAACTTTTAAGGCAAATAATATTATACCTAGCACCAAATTCACCCGAAACAAACATCACAAATTTTTTTAATTACCCCTCACCCCACACTTAAAATATGTTATGTCCCACAAACATCTTTTAAAAGAAATACTAAAGGTGAGAGATACTTCCTGATGCCTCTAGGCCTAGCTAGCAGCATGTTTTCATAAATTTTAGAACACGTGGGTCACCGACCCTACACTCATCTTTTTGTCCATGCTCTTTAGCTTCTACTTCACAGGGTACTCAGATTTCCCCTCAATTTTTTCCTACCAACCAAAACAAAACAAAAAGTTAAAACTAAACAAAATCAAAAACAAAAGGAAAAGAAATTGTACCTGTGGTACACCCTTGGGTTGCCTCCAAAGCAGCACCTGATTTTTCATCGCTGCACGACATGAACTATCCTTTTTAGGATATTCTCAAACAAGCATTCCCTTTCAGGAACCATCTTTTCTTCTTATTGCATTTAGAGGGAATAGCCTCCACACTATCCCTCTTTTCCTCTATCACTTTCCTCAAATGATTTCCCCCATCAGACTCGGGCTTAATTGTCAGAATGTCCTGTAACAATGGACCCATGAAATCCACCACCCCACACTTAGCATCTGTCACCGCACTAATCATGCAAAGATCTCTATCGTGTGTGGATGGGTTGATCTCCTGGTATATATGAAGAGCTCGTCCTCATCATTGACCCGCATTTTTAGGGTACCAGCTCTCACATTGATTATACCTCCACCAGTAGCCAGGAATGGCCGTCCCAAGATTAGGGATACCTTATCATCAACCTTAAAATAAAGAATAATAAAATCAGCAGGGATAATAAATTTACCCACTTTGATGAGTAGGTCCTCAATAATCCCATCTAAGGCCACCGTTGACTTATCCGCCAATTGCAGCATCACTCTTGTAGGCCTTGGTTTCCCCAAACAAAGTGTGTTAAATAGATATAGGGGCATCAAATTAACTACCACCCCTAAATCACACAAGGACCTCATTATGCCAGCTTCACCTATTTGTATGGGGAGGATGAAACTCCATGGGTTTTTGAGATTTTTGGGTATATTTTTCTCGATACCTTGAAACTGCACTACTCAGTGAGTGCCATAGTCTAGACATCCACCAGCCTAAGTTTTTTAGCCACCACGTCCTTTAAGTACTTGGCGTACTTAGACATTCCCTACAAAACATCAAGTAAGAGAAAATTTATGTGAAGTTCTTTGATGATATCAAAGAACTTCTTAAAAAAAAAAGCTTCCTCCTTGCTATTCTTGAGCCTTTGTGAGAATGGTGGTGGTTGTCTCTGTACTGGCTGGAATGATGATTGTGCATTGTGTGTTGCAGCACTCTCCTTCTGCGGTGTACCAGCCAACTACTTGCCACTCCTCAGACTGATGCCATTGACCTGTCGGGGGTTTGTATCTATATCAATTAGTAAACCTCCCAAAGGTATGTTATGCTGAGCAACTGTCAGCTGAACCATTTGCTTCTCTAAGTTTCCGGTGGCCAGCTACTGATTTTTTAATTCTGAGGTCATCCTTGCCTGATCAGCTGCCATTTGGGTCTGGTTGGCCATGATTTTCTACAGCATCTTCTTAATGCTGCTATTGCTAGATTGGCCACTATTCTGCCTGGTCTGCTGCGAGGCTTCTAGTAGCTCTGACTCTGATTACCACCCCAAGAGAAATTCGAGTGATTTTGCTAGTTCTTGTTGTAGGTGTTCCCATAATTCTGATTTCCTCTCTGAACATTCCCTACAAAGTTAACTAACTATGGATTAGCCCCACAAGACTCTGCACTATGCCTATTATTTCACAAATATCACACCAGCTAAGAGTTGGTTGAACTGCGTTGATTTGTTTATGTGGTTGTGTCATACTCAGTTTGCTGAACTGAGTCATCATTTGGTGTTGGAGTAAAGCCAACTGAGCTGCCAATGCATTGACAATGTAGACTTCAATAAGCCCTGCCACTCTCTTACCTGCCCCTCTAGATGACTCGTTGTGCCACTCTAGATTCCCTTATGCAGTCCTATTCAGTAAAGTGTGCATATCATCATAAGTCTTCTTAAGTTCTTGCCCACCCAATACGTTGTCTCAAAAAAATTTAGTGTGGGGATCTAGACTTTCCACAAAAGTGTGGGCTTAACACTTCATTTGGCTACTGGTGATGAGGGCAGTCTCTCAACAATGACTTGAATCTCTCCCAGGCCAAGTATAAATTCTCCTCAAGCCTCTGCTTGAACCTGAGTATCTCACTTCTGAGCTTTGTTAGTCTTGCTTGAAGGGAAGAATCTGATGAGGAACTTCCTTGCTATGTCTTCCCCGGTTGTGATAGAATCTGATGGCTCTACCTTCAGCCACCTCTTCACCTCTCCCAAAAGTGAAAATGGGAAGAGGGTAAGTCTAACATAATCAGTTGACACTCCGATGGGGACGAAAGTGTCATTGATCTCCAAAAAGTTTTGTAGGTGTTGTTGTGGGTCTTCATGTATCATGCCAATGAATTGACCACTCGAGTGCAAGAGTTGCACCATATTTTGCTTCAGCTCAAAATTGCCTCCAGTTTTCGATCTGCGTATGCTATAGGTCACATTTGTCGCGAGTGAGATTTCCACTTTGCGAACTAGTCTGGCTGCCATTGTTTAGGGCAACAACTCTTCCTGCCCAACTGGTGGCTGTTATCGTTCAAGGATTTCTCTTTGTAACAACTGGAACTTTCTCTCAAGAGCCTCTCTCTATAGCAAATGTAACTGTCATTCAGGCTCTTACAATGGATCCACCAGTTCTATATTCCTTGCCAGCATGCAGCAAGGACAACCTGTTACCTGCAATGAAATGGACTAAGACCAAAATTTTCAACACTTAAGAAAATTAAAAATTATACAAAAACTAAAATTCACCAAAAGTTGCTAGTCCCCGACAACGGAGCTAAAAACTTGTTCGTGCTCCGGCGCATGCGCAAGCTTACGCAGTCATACAAGTAATATATTGACTCTGAAGGGCCGGATGTCGAACCCACAGGGACTGGACTATTTTAGAGAATAATTAAGTTCAAGTGTTGGATTAAATTCCACAAGTGTTTGTTTTTCAAGATTTGAAATGTGTTTCTTAAACTAAGTGGTGATCACAAATAATTTGGAAAAATAAGAATAAGCAGCATCCAAGGCTAAGGCCTAACAATCATGCAATGCTACATTCATCACGGTTCAAGTATGAAAAAAAAATTTTGTTGTCTCACAGAGTTAATCTTAGTGTTTATGGTCTTTAGAGCCTCTAAACACAATAATTTAGTCTCACACCTACATTATTGAGCGGGGATATGACGTCCTAATTCGTGAGCAATTAACAATGTGGAGTGTTTTACGGGGTTATGCCCTTGGTTATGGACTTTCGTACCTCTAACCATTTAACCTAGAGTTAACTTCACAACTACATCTATGAGCGGTACTGTGACAATTTAATCCAAAGTGTCTAGCTATCTTCCTGTTTTATAACCAAGTGAGGCGAATTAAGTATATTTCTATCCTAATTGCGAATCAAGTCTTCGAGACTTTGAACTCACTTCTTAAATTCTTAGTTCTAACCTATGTTTACTCTTTCGAGCTTTTGCCCAAGGTTAACACATGCATTCTAATGGTGATCAAATACTACAATGGTAAGCAAGCAAGAATTCAAGATAAAACACAAATGAAAATTGAGCCAAAGATGAAATTACACAATTGCATTCATGTCTTGTGGCCTCAACCCTAGAAGAAGAATCTTAGCCACTCATGCTAATACAAGAATTCATATTCAATATAATTCATGTTGAAATAAGAAGGAAATAAGAAAGAATTTACAAACCCTAGGTAGAGTTTCCTTCTTCTCTCCTTTGCCCCTTCAGTACTTCTAAATTAATATCATGATATATGAAAATAAAAGCCTAAGTTTTTAATTTATAATAAATAATAATTTTCAAAAATTGGCTGAGGATGAAACTGCTCCGTGCCACGCTGCCCATAGTGGCATAGACTTGGCGTGACACCGAGCTGTCATGTACAGCTACTGGTTTGTCGTTGGTGGCATGGCATGCACAAGGGCAGTTGGGCGTGGCACGGTGCCTATTGCGCCTTGCGCTTGGCGTGGCACGAGCCTATCGCAACTTCATTGGAATGGCATTACCTCTCGCACGCGCACGCTGGGCATGGCACGGCGCCTAGCGCGCCTGTCTCCTGTCGTGGCACAGGCCTCAGCGTGCAGCATGCGCAGTGTGGCATACTGGCTTGTGTTGGTAGCCCACTCCTTGTGCTATTATCATGCAACTCCTTTGAAATTAATTCTGAACTTCCTCCTTACTCGTGCATCCTCATATTTAAACCCATCCTTAGCATTTTTCACCTACAAACAATGGCTAATCATATTGGTTAGTTCATGCATGCAATTATACAACATTACATGAGAATATATTTAATTTGATTAACAAACATGGTTAAAATTGAGTTATAAAATATCACTTGGGAATGTAAATATGCCGAAGATCAAGTATGATATACTCTTTATGATATTCAGTCTTTCTCTTAATTATGTTCGGGTTGTTTTTCACTTGGTTATGATTTAAAGTCATGCTATGAATGTACCATGGGTTATCTTGGATTCATTCATGATTCTAGGTTCTGTGTCTCAATCTGGGGTCTCAATTCGGGTCGTGACATTAGAGCAGGTGAAAATCAAGATGGACTTTACTATTTATGAAACATGTCGTGCATACGGACTATGAATGCAAAAGTTGTGAATTGGTTTGATCATTGGCACAACCATTTGGGGTACCATTTAGTATAAGTGTCAAAATTAGTTTCTCCTTTAGGTTTAAAGAAAAATATTTATAGATTGTATGTAGATTATGATGTTTTTCAAAAGGCAAAACAAACCAGAAGTACATTTTCTTTGAGTGATAATATAACTACTGAATTTTTGAATTGATTCATTATGATTTATGGGGGCCTCAAAGGACCTCTCCTTATGGTGATTCATATTTTTTTTACTATTGTGGATTATTGTTCCCAAACAATGTGAATTTTCTTATTGATTGATAAGAAGTAAGTTTCTTAAAGTTTAAAATTTTCTTTTCATTAGTTGATCAACAATTTTCTAAATAGGTGAAGACAACCAGAAGTGATAATGAAACTGAATTCACATATATGTAGAATTATTTTTTGAAGCATGAAATTCTTTTCCAAACGTCTTACACTAGAACTTCTCAACAACTTGGAAGTGTCAAAAGAAAACATCCTCACATTCTCAATATGGCACAGGTATTGAGTTAGGTTTCAAGGTCACCTTCCAATACAGTTCTGGGGAGAATATATTTTGACCGCAGCATACTTGATTAATGAACACCATCCTCCATGTTGAGTGAAAAATCCTTTATGAACTTTATATGTAAAGACACCATGGTATAAACATTTGAGAGTACTAAATCATTGTGTTATGCACGCAAAATTGAGAGAATGTGAGACAAGTTTGAAAATAGGAGTCATCAGTGTGTTTTGTATGGTATCCTTATAGGAAGAACGGGTGAAAATTATTTCCCTTGGAGAATAAGAATTATTTTATCTCGAGATATGTAGACTTCTACGATACTAAGTTCTCATTTGCCTCAGGATCGTCCAAATTGATTGAAAATATAGAGTAACCGAAAGATAGAGATTTTGTGGTAAGGAGGGCTTGAATGACTATTGTGGAGAACTAGAAGGAGTTAGGATAGACGGATATAGAGAAGAAGCCTGAATGGATGAAGTTCGGATAGAATCATGTCTTGAGAAAGAACATGCGAAAAAAGTCCGCACCGAGAAAGTCTTGACATAGGAAGATTGCACTGAATAAGTCCGAATAAAGGATCAGATGGCATGTGGAAAATGTCAAAATCAAGAATTGATTCAGTTGCATGATTATGTCACTAAAACTATTTGAAAACAAAGTTCATCCAATCATACACCCGTTCCATAGTAATCTTTAGGTGGACCTTATCCCTTATCTTACTATGTGACTTGTGATGATTTTTTTTCATAACATAAAAATTTTCTTATAGCTGTTTTCACCGAAAATAAGCCAAATACTTTCTCAAAAGTCATGAATGAATAAAGGTGGAAGAAAGAAATACAACAAGAAATTCAAATGTTGGAGAATAATGGAACATGGAGAATAGAGGCATTGCCTCCGAATAAGAAAGCACTTGATTGCAAATGAATTTACAAGATCAAGTATAACTTAGATGGTACCATTGAATGATATAATGCAAGCTTATTTATCTTCAATAACAATCAGATCGAGGGAGTTAATTATAACAAGAATTCTTGTCTTGGTGCTAAGATGGTGATTGTTCACACATTTTTTGTTTTTACTACAGCAAGAAACTGGTAACTGCATTAGATGGATATGCACAATGTATTCTTTCACAAAGATATAAATAAGGAAGTGTATATAAAATTATGGCTAAGGTTACAGATTTCTAGTCTAGAGAAAGTGTTTCAGCTCCAAAAATCCTTGTACGGATTAAAACAGACACCACAGTGTTGGTTTGCGAAATTATCAACTGCTTTGACGAGGTATAGCTTTAAATAAGCTCAAATTATTATTGTTTTACCTTATATGGGGTATGGTACAAGATAATATTCTAATTTATGTCGACGATTTGATTATTTTCGAAAATGAACATAGTGCTTCTAGACATTTTTAAGACTATCTACACCAGTTATTCCATGTGAAGGATTTGGGAACTTTGAAATATTTTTTGGGAGGTTTCTAGAGGTCCCACTGAGATATTTTTGTATCAATTAAAATATGCTTTGTACATAATTACTGAGGTCAGAATATTAGGATCCAAGAAACTTAGCAATCCCTTGGAGTAGAATCATCTATTCGCACCGGCCACACATATAATCTAAATCACATATGGCCCCACATGGACGATATCAACTAACCATAGGGAAAATAATACAATTTGCAAGCCTCTAAGAGTAATAAGATGGTCGAGACAGGGCCCCGGCCTACCCATACTGTACACCGGCCTACCCATACTGTACAAACAAAAAGGAAGCAAACCTCTATCACTAAAGCTCCAGAAGATAGGAGCTGAAGGCTCTATACAGCTGACTGAAACTACGAGGGATCTGCTCCTCATCTATGTGTACCTGTAGGCAAGTAATGCAGTGCCCCAAAAAGGGCGTCAGTACCACAGGTACTGAGTATGTAAAGCAATAATTGTAAATGACTGAAAGTAAGAAATAGAACTGACAATAACTGGAGTAAAGGAAACGGACTGAAACTGACTGAAATAATGGAATTAGAGCTAAACATAACTATAATGAGAAGAGTAGGGGTCATACCTAACAACGAGGGGTCCTATTGTCTAACTATCAGTAACTAAAGCAACATACATAAACCTTACCTGGCCCCCATAAGCCAGAAGGCACAATCAACACAAAATAACCCACCTGGGCCCCCATTAGCCCTAGTGAGTACATCTCAATCTATATACCCCTATCAAGGTCATACTACGTCAACTACTAGCTATAAGCATCCTTCCGATCCCCTGGGTATGCAACTGGGCCCCTGACTATAGTTGTACCTGAGTCTGGAGGACTCCTGATATCTACACCCAGGGCGTAAGAGCTCGGCGGGGGTGTGTATAGGCCAACCACGGCAAAATATGAGGATTTGTCTCCCCATCTTTGTCCCTTGCGGACGACATGCCGCTCCGTCGAGTGAGGTATCCTCGCCCCTGGCGGACGAGTTGACACAGCTACTAAGCCTGGGGCGGTCACGGAAGCTATACAGGTAATCCAGCCCAAAACAATACAAATACAAGTCTAAACTGATAACAACAACTGAACATGATAACATACCCTTGACATGCTTTACTGGGATTCATACTAGCCTACTATGCTGAAGACACTAATTTGTTGAAAGAAAATGCCTTAACATACCTCGGCTGCCGGTTTCTGATAAACTGATAGGTTCCAATTAGTATTCAATAGCTTTTCCCAACTAAAATCGTTTTACTGTAAAGATAGGACTAGTCTTAATACCAAATTCGGCAAAAAGGAAAACTTTATATATAAATGTTGACTATATTCTTATTTTACAGAGCACGGTCGGAACCTCGTTATTTCTCGAAAGTATAGAAGGGAGAATTGCTTAATTTAAGATTGGGATCGTACTGACACTATTTTGGAGCAATTCCAACAAATTTTGCTCGGCGGGACGATGATTTGTCGGGCGAATTTCATGAAACTAACTCCGTAGAAATGCTCCTTGCAGCCTTATACTTCGATACCCGAAGTTAATTTGAATTTGGACGGCGTTTAGTGGCGTAATCGGATGAAAAATATAAGTTCCCTTCGTCCCTATCTCTGTTCTAGTTGAGTTATATATGAGAAATGTCATAAAGTTTAAGGGTGAGGCCTATATATACTTGAAGCCAGAAGCAAGGCAACGTGGCACGTTGGCCAATGCGCCGTTTTAGCTCCATGCCATGTTGGCTAACGCGGAGGTCAAGGCTCCGTGCCACTTTGCCCCTTTGGCAGCTTGGTTCGGCCTCCTCACGCGAAATCCCAACTTGGCACTCGTTCGGCCTTTTCCCGGGCCCTTTCCTCACACGTGAGGCACTCTAAAACTTCCAACCAACATACGAGTAGGCCAACTAAGCGCTAGAAACTTACGGGTGTAACATCCTCCCCACCTTAAGAACATTCATCCTTGAATGTTAACTTCTGCTTGCAAGAACTTTAACTTGCAATTACTTACTCTGGAAAAATTTCGGCAGAGTCTCCCTTATAATATGGACTATCCAAAAACCCTGAAACGCAGAAAAGTCCAATACAGGTACTCCACACGAAACCATGGCATTCATTTCACAATATACTGAAGTCAACTACTCCACATATACATGTATATAATGCAACTTATGAAACAACAATAACAACATACCTCTGGCTGCAC
>JACEIK010000620.1:248268-344441 GCA_018107945.1 Datura stramonium
CTTATTAATTAGTAAACTTAAACTCTCAAAATATTGTTTATTTGGTTGTCTGCATTCTTAAAGATATAGTTCACTAATGCTTGAGTTAATTAGTACCGTAACTCAGTCCATGTGGGATCGATACTTGGCTTTAATTAAGCCACTTTACTACTTGTTCGACCACGTGCACTTGCGTGTAGTTACCACAACACCGAACAATGGGGACCTCATAATCAAACTCGCAATCCAACATCACGAAGTCTGCTAGGAATATAAATTTATCTACCTTGACAAGAACATCGATCAGGATCCCCACCAGCTTCTTAACTATTATGTCGGTCATCAGTAGCCGCATGTTGGTCAGTGTAGGAGCTCCCAATCCTAACTTCTTGAATATAGCCAAGGGCATCAAATTAATTCTAGCTCCCAAATCACAAAGTGCCCTTGCGAATCATACATGGTATAGTGAAGGTACATGGGACCTTCTTTTTCTATTCTAAGACCCTTATAGCCATGGCACTGCAGTGATGCACATTGTCAATAGGCTCGTAGCTCACAGATCTCTTCTTCGGCATTAGGTCCTTCATAAACTTTACATATCCTGGAATCTTCTCTAACGCTTCGACCAATGGTATGTTTACAGACAGTTGCTTAAGCATTGAAAGGAATTTCTGGAACTTACCATTTTCCACCTTCTTCTTCATCCTTTGCGGAAATGGTGGTGGTGGTCGTGGGATAGCTTTTTGCACTTATGTTTCCCCTTGATCCATGATAGGTTCCTTCTCACTTCTCGGGGCCTCTTGCAACTAACCAGCCTCTTTATCATAACTTGTATCATTATCCTCCATTATGTTCTCTTTCATCCACTCAACTTCAATTGGAAATTGGGGGTCAACTGTGGTTTTAGCACTCCTAGTCATCACTGCCATACAATGTTTATCGTTCTTCGGATTTTGGACAGTGTTGCTGGGTAGTGTACCCTTTTTCTAGGGTTCATTGATGCTGACAGTTTCCCAAGTTGGTGTTTAATTTTCTTGATGGCGGTGGCATGAGATTCCTTTTTTTGACCCATACTTGACAAAACTCCACGGATTTCCTTCAGCTAGTCATCAGTGGACCTCACCTTCTTCAAAATATTGGCCAACATGCTCTCTAACTTTGATTGCCCAGCCTCCCCTTCTCATGCATTTGGAGGCTCGAGTCATTGTGATATCCATTATTGCGCCTCCAATCACCTTTGTGCTAATGACCTCGGCTCCTGTCTCTGAACCCGTTTCTGTTGTAGTTGTCTCTATACAGGTTCTGACCGTGATTTCCAGAACCTTGGTGCCAATTGTCTTGTCCAGACGCTTGGGTGTTGGTTCGGAAACTCACCACCTGGCTAGCTAAGAAGTTTAACTCCTCCTCAAAATCAGAGTGATCAGCTCCTTGCTCTCTTCCTTGAGCACCCACTACATTGACGTGTTTGGCTCCGGCTCCCATAATATGCTTTGTCAGCAAGTTCAATGATGTGCGCATATGAGCCAACTCCTGGTCTCGCTCTTCTTCTTTTCTTCGTCGGTCTGCAGTCAAACCAACATCATATGTTCCTGCCACTGCATTAGCCTCCCTCGTATTCCAGGCCCTGTTTGTCTTAGCCACACTATCAAGAATGGTGGCAACTTTCTCCCAGGTGTTACTCATCAATGCTCCTCCAGCTACCGTGTCTGCTACAACCTTGGTGTTATTGTTCAAAGACCTATAAAAAGTTTCTAACAAACTATCTTCTGGGATTTTGTGGTTGGGGAACTTAGTCAACTTTTTTTCTCTAAACAAGCATATTCTTATTCTCCATCACTTTTCGAAGAAAGATTTGCATAGAAAACAGAGTTTTGAATATTTTTCTTTTTCATCTTCATCTTCTTATGCAAGGTATATCCACCACTGTAGAGACATTTTGACCTTGATTGTGTTTACTCTTAACTATGAAATTGTTGAGTCTATTGATAAATAAGCTTTTGTGGTTCCTTAATTATGAGTAGATAAATCTATAGCTAGAGGTTGTATTTCTATATTTAACTTGTTATTACTTACTTAGTGTAAATCTATTGATTTCTCCTCAAATTATAGTTGATTGCTCATAGTTATAAATATGGGTATTGTTTGCTTACTTAATTTAGCTTGAAAAAGATGAAATAAGTAATGGGGGAGAACTTAATGGTGGGTTGGAATTTGATTATGTGGGGTGGGCTAGAATAGCCAAAACCCATGGTCATAATCCCATTAAAGGTTGATCGCTAGAAATGGCTCAACCCCTAACCCAAACCATATTAGAATAGTTGAATTGCACCTTGAGGTTCGAAAGAACTTGAGGAAAAAAGTGTCCAAGTGGTTGAGAAACATTGGGCACTATCTTTTCTAAGGTTATTTACACATATTAGTAATAACTTGATTGTCTAGAAAATTCCGATTTGATTTACATCCCATCTACATCACACCTCTTTCCTTTGCTCATTATTGTTTCTCAATTCAGGTTATCTTTCTCTCTTGTTTAGCTGAATTTAGATTCAATTTACTACCCCAAAATTTTCATGTACTTGTCTTGTACATTGATGCAAATTAATTCAAGTTAATACACAACTATTGCGTGATCATTTTACATTCCTTGTGGGATTTTACCCCGACATCTTTCGGATTATTTATTTTGATACAACGACCATTTATGCTCTTTCATAGAGAAGGGTGTAGTGTGGACGTTATCACACGACAACCCTCTTTCAATGCCAACTTCATGCATTCGTTTTGGACATCACCCCTAGCTTCCTTCTTGCTCATTGAACTTCATAACTAGTCTCCTCCTTAGTACTTTTCACCTAATAAACGAGCTAATCACATATATTAATTCATGCAAACACTTATACAAAAAATCATATGAGATTTTACTTAAAATAAGGTGCAAACATGACTAAATCTTGGGTATAAAATATCACTTTGGAATGTATACATGCCCAAGACCACATCATCATCATCCTCATCATCAATATCATCAACACCATCAATCAATAATGTGGGCTCATTGTCATCTAAAGGCTCCTCAAAAGTTAGTCCCACCTTGCACGTTAGCATCGCACTCTTAGTGAGTAGGTACTACTCCTCCACTGCTGAAATCTCCTCATCAGTGGAAGGTATACCTCCAATCTTCAACTATAACTCTAGAATCCCAAGCATACAACCTCTCTAACTGTCATCCCAAACATAGCACTCGGTAGGAGTGAGAAATGGAGCGAAAGAGGTAGATGGCTCCTTGAACTTTGTGATATCAATCATTTTGCCTGCCAAATTCCCAATTAGGGGTAGATGAAGACCAGACTCTTCTACCTCAATGCCAACCTCTCTCAAGAACTAAATAAATGAACTGCCATAACAATACTTCCAATGGCAGTTCTCTCTGAACCTCCTCATGTTATCTCTGAGCACTGCTTCAAAGTTAATTGATAACCTTTTAAGTATATACCAACACAACTCTCTCTCTAGTAATCTTTGTGGTATGTGTCCTAGGTAAGAGTACAACACATACAAGCTTGACCTAAACTCTAGCCTCCTTAGTCAAGTAGGAGAAAAAGAGTGTAGAATGGGTGCCATTGTGGTCCCTTGCCCAATGGATAGCTAAATGCTCACCACATAATGTATGGAGAATGTCACGGTATGGGGGCTTCTCTAGAAATATGAAGTACATAATCGGGTCCTCCACAAGTGTGCCAAGGAAGGAATTAAATGACCTAGCATTGAACCGGACCACTTGACCCCGCATCTTGATCTGAATTCTCTATTTAAAGCAAGTATTTCAATTGGCATAGAATTCTCTCACCAAAGTGAAGTTGCACTCCTCAGGCTCAACAAACACGTATCTCAACCCCGACTCGCGGATAGTGTCGTGGATGGTAAGGAACTCAAATTGCACGACAACCCTCATCGTTCTAGTTTTTTGGAGCATACTTGGCCTCTTTTTTGCATTGAACCACTTGAGCCCATGTGGCTCCATAGCCTTAGCTCAAACCTCCTTTTGGTGGTCTATGAACTTGACACTTTTGTTCCATTCTTAGCCACTTGAAACCATTGTTTGTGAATTCCAACTCTTTTCCTTTATTTGCACGAGATGCCATAGTACCTGCCAAAAAATAACAAGACTTTTACAAAATTAGTTCCTAAACAACAAGGCTAACTAATTAGGTGTTAGAGGTGCAAAACAACCCCACATTTAATTTGCAAGAAAACTTGTGAGAATGTGTCAAATAGGATACTCGGACTTCCCCTATTATGATGCCAAATCTCATCAACCCAATGTTATGACCTGAGCTAAGACCTCGGACGAAGATACGAGACCGAGAACCACGAATGGCTCCAAGTCAAACCATGGAAGGAACATAGCGAATAATGATCACATATTAAAGTGGAAACGAATAACTTAAACATGAATAAGTGGGAGTATGAATACATAAAAATTGGTAATTATCAAAATCACACCTCCTGTTGATGTATGAAGCGGACGTTGTCAATAAAGAACCCAACAAAGAGGTTGGGTTCAAACCCACAGGGAATATGGAAGATCTATACTAACGTCGATAAGTGAACTTGTTGGTTAGTTACTCCAATTTGGGGGTTTCAAGAAAATAATAATTAAAACAATGATTGAAATTTTGATGTAAAATCAACAGTTAAGACTAACTAGGGTTTGTGTTCTCCATGGGTTCATAACTGCTTCGGGTATACACACGTGATCAATACCAATGCTTACTTCTAAAACTGATAACTAGGGTTCATCCAAATGACTAGTTTGTCCCTATTGTATGACTATACTCAATCACCGGGTCAGGTCTCATGAGCGGTTCCACACTATACGTTATCAATAAGTTCCAAATTTAACTATCCTGTGACCATAACTCAGGTTAATACAATGATCATCAAGATAAAGGCTTTGTTGTAATTCTCTTTTCCTAACTCTACCTCTCTAGGCTCAAGCAAGTAAAGACTTCGGGAAATTCCTAACATTGTACACCGTTAAGAAATATTTAAGCATGAATAGAATACAATACAAACATTTTGAATTATTTTTGAATCACTTTTTTGTATCCCTAGCTCATTAATTCACCATGGTTCCCACAACCCTAGCTATGGAGGTTTTAGCCTCTCATAGTTGCAAGGTTGTGATATGCATTCATAATTAAACACATTTCATAATTCAATACTTACAATTGTAGATGAGAAAAAAAGCTTCTTTGATTATCTCCTAAATAACTCAAGAAAATTCACAAAGATGAGAAATAAATCGAAAGGTTTAATCCTGAAGCCAATCAACTCAATTCTATGTTTTCCTCTTCTAACCTTTTCTAACTACTTCCAACGTTCTCTCAAAGTTGTCTAGATGTTTTATACTAAAAATAAAACATAAAGGTATTTATCTGAACATAAGAATCCTTTTCCTAAGCTAACGGGTTAAATTTCCATAAGCGTCTTGCTGAGCCATGACGGATCAATGACGATGTGGGGTATGCGGTGCATTACACACTATTTATGTGTCCTTGGCTTGAAGTGTTGGCTAAGTATTGGGCCTTAGTATGACTCGTATATATGCTTACGTATGAGTCGTACTATAATTTTGTGGCTTCCTCTAAAACTTTGAAATTTTACGAAGTTTGTCACAAGTGTGATTTTTACAACTCGTACCTTACCGCCACGACTCATACTCTCTATCAGGTGTGAGATGCATCTTATGCAATTCTTCTGAATATTTCCATGACTCGGTGTTATGGCTCGTACCGAGTGTTTATGAAAGCATACGAGAGTTGTAGGTTTACTTGCTTTTCACAATTCAGCCATCTAAAAGCTTTTCCATGCCGGTTCTCATTACGGCTGTGCGAGGCTGTGACTTTAGCCCATTTTACGCACTTTCATGCTTCTTTTGCACATTCTTGCTCCAACAATTATTTGTCCTGTAATCAAAGAAAAAGTGTCTTATATCCATATAAACACACCTAATTTCATGCTATTTTATCAGTTTTGAGTGTCGAAAATGTTGTAAACTCGTAGCTTGCATCAACACCCTCTCAGCGTAAAATTTTGCGTAATCCTCGGGCAAATTAAAAAGAAAAAAACTAAAACACAGCATCAAGCAAAATAAATCTAGGATACTACAACCAATACCAAACAAAATTTGCACTATACATTCAATGACTTTTGACCCTTCTTCCATGAACCAATATCAGATAATGTACTACAAGAAAACACAAAAGATAGCGGCGGATCAAGACATGTCATCTAACTTTCAACAAGCAATCAAGTCATCATGGAAGTACTTTCACAAAAACCAATGGTAAAAGTAAGCATCACCCATGAACCCTCACAACAAATGAAGTCTCCACTCACAGATATAGTGTCGAGATATTATTCGCGCTCTAGCGCCTTGCGGTCGTACAAATATCTGATGGCCCTTTTTAAGAGTCGGATGTCGAACCCATGCGGCGGACCAATTCAGTGGTGTCAGGATTCAGTGTTATTTAAACTCCACAAGTGCCGATTATAGAAGTTTTCGGAAATTTTAGTCATCCCAGGGGTGATCACACAATAATTGAGAAGCAAATATAGAAGGAACTAGAGTTAAGCCCTAATAATCATGCAATGCTACAATTCACAATGGATCAAGTATGAAAACTTCAATTATTGTCTCACATACTTAAAATGCTATATTCATGGTCTTTCGAGCCTTTAAGCACGACATACTAGTCTCTCACACCTACATGGTTGAGCGGATGTTACATCTAATTCGTAATTTAAATACATGGATGTGGTTTATAAAATTTGCACCCTTGATTATGGACTTTCATACCTCTAATCATTCACAGAACTTAGCTTCACAACTATTTCTACGAGCGGTGTTGCGATAATTCTAAGTTGGTTTCTAGCTCATCCATTTTAGTAATCAAACGAGGAAAATTAGGTATAATTTCTATCCTAAACGCTAATCTTCTCGTAAAGACAAGAACTTTCTCCCTACATTCTTATGTTCTAGCCTAGGATTACTCTTTCAGGCTTTTACCTAAACTTAACGCATTTGTTTTCTTGGTGATCAAGCATAAAAACAAAAATAATGAAGAATGTAATACAAAACAACAACTAAAACTCAAACCAATGAAGAATTCATGCATCTGATCATATTACATAGCCTCGACCCTAGAGGAAGGGTTTTAGCCACTCATATTTGTACAAATACTTAAAAACATGATTAAAGTAAAGTACTTACAAGAATGATTAAATAGAATGAAATATCTTGAACCCTAGGTAGACTTCTTCCTTTCTCCTTCGCTCTTTACGGTTTCCCAAAGATATTTCATGATAAATGATTTAGAAGCTAAGGGTTCAATTTATAATAAGTTGGAAAAATGAAAATTTTGGCTGTGGTGAAGCTTGACTGTGGCACTCTATCCATCGCGGAGATTTGCCTCGTGGCACGGAGCTTAATGCGGAGATAAGGCTCACGCGACACGCAGGAGCAATCGTGCGACTCCTTTGTTTGGTAGCTCTGCTTATATAAATTAATTTTGCTCTGTGGCACATTGTTGAACGCCCCAATGGTTCTCCGTGGCACGAATGTGACTCCAAATGTCCTTTTTATCTTGTGTCATCATCCATAATCGTCACTTAGCATTTATCTTCAAGATTAGGACTATTATCTTCACATTGAGCTCTATACATTGGCAATTTCAACCTACAAAAAGAGCTAATCATATTTGTTAGTCCATGGCAACAAATTACACAAAATACATGGATATTCTTAAATTAGATACAACATGGGTATAAAATAGTATTTGGGCATGTAAATATGCCCAAGATCACTACCCCACATTAAAAGCCTTGTTTGTCCTCGGACAAATCCTTTATATCTCATGCACAGGAAGACTCACAAATTACCAATTGGCCTTGAGACGGCTCAATTAAGGCTACAATGGCGGTTTAGAATGCGAGTTCAAATAAAGCATGCTATATATATATAATATTTAACACAATTCAAATCCAATACAAGCAAGTTAAGACCTCCCCAGCCACAAGAATCGACTCTACAACTTCTGAAAACTCATGCACATTAGCCATAAATTTCCTCTTTTGTTTCCCCTATTTCTTTAAGCACACTTGGCCTATTGGAAAGGAGTACTTAAGCAACTTTTTTGTTCTTTTGTTCTTTTACCCTACCAATACTCATGCATTTTACAACAAGTGAACTATAATCTTTTCCTCAACTCCCCCAAACAACTATTTTTCCTTCTTTTTCATGATTCTCACTCCTTTACACTTTTGAATTTTTCACTTAAGCGCTTAGGAGTTTTGGATCAACATCAAGGCTATTGAAGAAAAGGATTAAACTTATGTTGCAAATATAAAGAATAGGCTTAAGGTTCAATGGGGCTAACTAGGATAAGACATTCAAGGTAGGTAAAGCGAGGGGAAAAAATTAGGCTCATTGAAAGAAATGCCTAAATCATCTCCTACAATCGACATCCCTCATTTCGTTTTGTATACACACCAGGAAAGTTCTAGAAACTAATCAATAGCATGGAATATTCAAAAAATAAATAGAAAAGTAAAAAAAATAAAAAAAATAAAAAAAATAAAAAAAATAAAAAAAATAACAAAATTCAAAATTAAGCTTTAAGCGCATAGAGTCACATTCAAGTGCTAAAATTGTCTAAATAAAAAAGTTATACAACTACTTAACATGTTTCTCAATTAAAACAACTTGCATCTTACAATCATGAATAGCACAAACAAGAACATCAGAACATCAATTAGCTAAAGGATAAAAAAAACACCTATCGACTAATTTTCCCTCAAGGCGGTTGTCATCCATCCATAATTAGGAAAGATCCTACCTATGACTTAAAAGTTATGTACAAACAAATATGAAAATTTTTATTTATCGGTTCAAAGTTCCCGCCCCGAGGAAAAGAACAAAAAAAGAAAAATCAAGGGTGGGTGACACATTGCTCAATTTAATTTTTAAATAAAAACGGCCAACACCCATTACCACAATTCACGAAATAACAGCATAAAATTACGAATTTTCCCTCACCCCACACTTAATTTATTCTATGTCCCCAAAGAAATCAATTACAATTAAAACAAAGGGTGAGAGATACTTCATGAGGCCTCTAGGACTAGCTAACAACACGTTTTTCTCCATTTTTTAACATGTGGGTCATCGAACCCACACTCATATTTTTGTCATGCTCCTTAGCTTTCAATTTCATGGGTACTCAGACTTCTCCTGAATCTTTGGTACTCTTGGGTTGCCTCCCAAGTAACACCTTATTTTACGTCGCGGCACAACGCATCAAGTTTCACCACTTTCCTCCTTTTGAGGATATGAATCTCGCCACAATTTCTTCTCAATTTCCTCATTGCTCCACGGTGGTGGTGAAAAAATGAAAGGACCAAGTAGATGTCGCCTTTGGCACTTATTTTCTCTTACATAAGTGAAGTCATTTTGTCTCTCGGAAATCAACAAATTTCAAAATATACGAGCTTGTTCCTCCTCTAGACTTTTCTTTACAAGATTGGAAGACTACATTTCTGGGTTGTCAACCAAGCTTAATAATAAATGCTTCGAAGTGGGGTACAATACACCTCAAGAATTACGAAACTTACATTGTGCTTGACACTCCCTTACTTGTGTACACCTTCTCCCACATCAGCATTTGACTCCTACATGAATGTCAAATAGTTGGAACTTATGTCTCCTTTCTTAAATGGATTGACCGTATGTGTGAGACCATCACGAAGAATCTCGGGAGCTTCCAACAGTTAAGCTTATTTCAAGAACTCACTCTCGTCTTCTCCTTGTAGTCCCTTTTGTGACATTGGCTAAAGCCATTACTTGCAAAATCAACACAATCTTTAGCCTCAGTCATCAACTCCGTGAACTTGCTTATCATTTATGAAACCTCCATTTTCCATTATATGAAACCCCATTACTAAATCTTCTCCTAAATCACTTTATGCACTCAAGGACTTTTGTTTAACATGTTTTCTCTGACTTGGTGTTCCAAGTCCTCCTTTTAATCATTCTTGTACTCATCAAAAACAATAGTTTGATCGTAGCAGGGGCTTGGGGGAGGGGAATACGAATTTTGACAACCATTCCAATGTCCATCTTGATCACCATATCTTTTGCATGTAGGATAATATTTCTGAAAGTGGGGTCCTCCACAATTTAGACAAGACACGAAATATAATTATCACCAATCAACCCATTTGTGTTCCATGATGTCATGTCAGAAGGTATCAAACTAAAAGCAAGAATAAAAGAAATCGAAAATAATAAATATTTTTTTTTCAACACTTAGAAAATAAAAAACTAACACAAAAATAAGAAGACCACTAATTTCTCCACGTCCCCCGAACAACAACGCCAAAAACTTGTTCGCGCTCTAGCGCAAGCGGTCATTACAATGTCTGATGGCCCTTTTTAAGAGTCGGATGTCGGGCACGGGGACTTGACCAGTCGGTGAATTGTCGAGTTCGAGTGTTAATTTAAACTTCACAAGTGTCGATTGAAAGTTTTTGATATAAATTCTAATTAAGTCTGGGGTGATCACAAAATAATGAAACAATATAAGGAACAACTGAGTTAAGGCCTAATAATCATGTAATGGTACAATTCACAATGGTCTAGTATGAAAACTTTAGTTGTTGCCTCACATACATAAAATGCTATGTTCATGGTCTTTCGAGCCTCTAAACACGACAAACTAGTCTCACACCTACATTGTTGAGCGGGGATGTGACATCCTAATTCGTGAGCAATTTGTATGGATGTGGTTTATGGAGTTTGCACCCTTGATTATGGACTTTCGTACCTCTATTCATTTAATCGAACTTAGATTCACAACTACTTATATGAAGAGCGGTGTTGCGATAATTCTAAGTTGGTTTCTAGCTCATCCCATTTTAGTAATCAACGAGGAAAATTAGGTATAATTTCTATCCTAAACGCTAATCTTCTCGTAAAGACAAGAACTTTCTCCCTACATTCTTATGTTCTAGCCTAGGATTACTCTCTCGAGCACACCCGCTTAATGCATTTGTTTTCATGGTGATCAAGCATTAAAAAAAGCATTAAGAATCCAAGACAAAAAACAACTAAAACTCAAACCAATGAAGAATTCTATTGCAATTAACAATCATACTACGTGGCCTCACCCTAGAGGAAGGGTTTTAGCCACTCGTGTTCATAAAAATACTTAAAAATATGATAAAAGTAAAGTAATTACAAGAATGATTAAAGAGAATGAAAAATAACGAGCCCTAGGTAGAGTTCTTTCTTTCTCCCTTCGGCTCACTTAGGTTTTAATGATATTTCGTGATAAATAAAAGTTAAGGGTTCAATTTATAATAAATTGGAAAAATAAAAATTTTGGCTTTTATTGGTAAAAAGCGCTCAGTGTACCATTGCCCATCGCGAGATTTGCCTGCAGTGGCACGGAGCTTAATGCGGAGATCATGATCGGGTGACACGGAGCAATCTCCACTTGACTCACTTGTTATAGCCCACTGCTTATATAAATTGATTCTTTCATTAGCACGTTGTTGAATGCCCCAATTCTTCTTCTCCGCCCAGCACGGAATTGAACTCAAATGTCCTTTTATCTTGTCATCATCCAATCAGTCCCTTAACATTTATCATCAAGATTAGGACCATTATCTTCACATTTGAGCTCTATACGTTGGCAATTTCAACCTACAAAAGAGAGCTAATCGTAATTATCAGTCCATGGCCACAAATTACACAAATACATATTATTCTAAAATTAAAGATACAACATGGGTATAAAATAGTATTTAGGCATGTAAATATACCCCGAGATCGGATATGGCATGGGGCTAACAAGTGAGACTCTCACTTTGACACAATCCGAGCAGGAGGCGGTGTAACACGGGAAAAAGAGCCCCGAGAGGATCTAATTCGACCCATGGCACCAAGCATGACTAACTAAATCAAAAACTGTAATCAACAATACAATCATAGTGGAATTCTAACTTGAATATAACATCGAAATATTAAATGGTAGTTGAATACATACATATATGCGAATAGCCTCTAAACATGTCAAGTTGATAAATAAGACCCCAACTAACTCAACAAAAGTTTGAAAACTATAATACATAAAGAAAGATGAATAGTCTAGTCCTTGAAAGATGAGGACTCACCCAGTAAGAGCAAGCACTAACTCTAGATATCGACTAAGCGGGGCGCGAGAGCGGGTCTTTGTATCATTAAATGATATATCATAGAAAGTATGCGGTCGGTATGTGGAATGTCACAGAGTATGCAAGGTGAGTAAAGCCAAAGCTAAAGTGAATAAAATCATTTAAACACAATGCATAATCTAAGCACAGTAGGACTTTGTACGTATATTGTAAATCATGATCTTCATAACATAACATGAACATAACATAACATAACTTCATAACATCATAGCTGAATTGATTGACTCAAAGCTGAATTCGACATTTATAAGTAAGTTGAACATTGAGTCAAACCTTCTTTAGAACATGCATTTACATAAATCTCATAAGTAATGTATATGCATGTCACGAAATCATGAGGAACTGATAGGGACTAGATCTTTCTTGAACATACCACGGTATAGCTTACATGATCCCAACTAATACACTCAAATATGCAGAGTTGTCCAAAACCTTGTCGGGGCTAAGGGCCTTCACCATGATATCAATATCAGTTGAAGGCTCATTTGGGCAAGGAAGCTCCTGAGGAGTTACCAAATCATATAATAGTATTAACCCATATTGGCGCGGTTCGTGCATAGGGTGATCGACCCATAGCCTACTCGGTTCTAGACCATACTCCCAAAAACATGCATGTGCTCTACATCATTTATAATAAGGCTCAACATAGATCTATTGACTAAGCTCAATGATCAAATACATCTCAAATCTGCAATCATGCATATGAGAAGCTTTAGTTCAAAACATACCGCAGCGCGGAAACCATGACGAGGGCCTTTGCTTAAAACCATATGTTAAGCTATGTATAGAAAGACTTAACACAAGACATAACACAAGCTAAGAATATAGAATTGGGAGTCTTCTCTCCAAGACAATGTGGTAAGCTCAATGCGGGAAAATCATAATTTATACTCAACATGTGGGCATTGCCCAAAGCTTTATCATACTTAAAAATACTCAATTCTTATCGAAAACATAATTATAAACATGGATAGCTTCAAATTATGATTTTCATCATAATATCTCATCATTATAACATATACATGACAAATCTCACTTTTCATGAACATCTCATCAATGGGCTTTAAAATTCACATGACTAGAAACATGATTTTTAATGGAAATAGTTGTAAAAATTGCCCATGCTTCATAATTTGATAATAGAATCATAATCAACTCATACCCATGTATAGAAATAGATAATTCATGCATTTGGGTGAAAACACCTTAGATACATCATAGAGTTTCATTTTGAAGAGAAGGATTGGGCATGGGTGTGGAAGAAACCACCCATCCATGAGCACATATACTTTCTTTGGTGGCTGAATATTACTCTCCCTTGAATTTACAAAGAAAATTGAAGGAGAAAACCTCGAATGCCTTTGATCACCTCTCTATCACTTTTCTATTCTTACATGGATAAATGAAGACTTCTTGGATAGTTTTCCCCTCTTAAACCCACCTTTCATATTTAAAACAATGTAGTTTAGGACCACAGAGCATAGAATTGCTTGAAAAGTCCCTTACTTAAATTGCAAAATTATTCTTGTGCCATTCCCCACGAGGGGAGGCGGGCGACTCATCCCAGTGCCATGATTTGTGGCCTCGTGATCAAGCCCCCTGCAAAGTCCCTGTCGGGGGACCCCACGGAATCATGGTGGATGACCACCGCTCGTGGTCACACCGCGTGATCCCACCAAAATTTCCTTGCCAACTTCTGAGTCCAGCCACGGGTGACTCCACGAGTCGTGTGGCACGACCACGACTCGTGGTCATGTTCGTGGTGTCTCCCCTAACCAGCCCACTTCCTTGCTTGACCATGAGTCACCTAAGGCTCGTGGTCCACCCTAACGAGGTCACCTAGCGACTAGATGTTGTGATGCGAGTCTTTGAATTTCAATTTTCTGTTCAACTTAAGTGCGATCTTTGGCTTCTTGGGTTTAAAAATATCTCCCCCCTTGAGAACATTAATCCTTGAATGTTGGAAAACACGCAAAACGAGATATGCGGTTATCATAATCAAATGCGTCGTTTAAATCGAAAACGGACGGAATGACTACCTCAGATTCAAAGGCCTGGTGGCAGGCCCGAATTCACGAATAATGCATACATCCGCGTACATAAAGAAACTTGCATGCATAGGCCCGAACATGAAACTAAATGGAGCTTTTGGTCAAAGCGATACCTGTTTGTCAGCGGAGTCGATTAGAGAATAAATGTGGGTATATAGCCATCATGTCCTCTTCGACCTTCACGTAGCTCCTTCAACATGTTGATTCCTCCATAACACCTTTGCTTGAAGCTACTTCTTTGTTCCTTAGCCTTCAAACACATCGATCCGGTATTTCCACTGGAACCTCCTCATAGCTAAGTGTCTTTTACACCAACAACGTCACGAGAGACAACTAAAGATTTGGATCACCCAAACAACACAACTTCAAAAGTAATCGTGAAACATAGAATGCATGGAAGATAACTTTGAGGAAACTCAACTCATACGCTACCTTACCAACTCTTCTCTGTCCAGATAGGGACCAACATAGGGGACTAAGTTTTCCTTTCCTTCAGCGCATCACTCCGCCGTGGGAGATACTGTAGAAACACTGGTCATCAACCTCAGGAGATTCTATTTCTCTTCTTCTCGTGTCAGCATAGGACTTTTGATGACTTCTGAGAGTCTTCAGCTTTATCTCTTATCAGCGAACCTTCTCTAGTGCCTCATGAACCGATTACGGCCCCTATCATTGCCGCCTCGCAACCTCAGGCAATCCAGATGGGTGACTACGTCTCCACCCGTAAGGGCCTCGAAATGGCTCCGTCGGATACTAGAGTGATAAGCGTTATTGTAGGTAAACTCGATCAAGGGCGGTGATCATCCCAGCCACCTCTAAAGTCAATCACACATGCCCTCAACATTTCCTCTAGGGTCCTAAATTATCCGCTTTGCTTGACCATGTTTGTTTGCGGATGAAATGTTGTGCGGAGCTTAACACGACTCCGAGCCATTTTTGGAAAGATCGCCAAAGCGAGGTAAATTAAGTACCTCGGTACGAAATAATGGACAAGGAACTCTATGCAATCAAACCCGACTCCACGAATATATAGCTTGTCATAATCCTCCTTGAGTTCGTAGTTTTAGTGGTAGAAAATGTGCAGCCGCAGTAACCTTTCTACCACGAGCCCAAAATGGAATCATATTATCGGTGCGTATGAGGTAGCCCTGTTTATAAAATCAATGTTAATCTCTTCCCCACTTCCAAGTGGGAATGCTAATATTCTGAAGTACTCCTCCCGGTCTTTGATGCTTAACCTTTACTTGTTGATGGTTCAGACACTTGGCTATGAATTACCTTGATATCTTTTTTCATGCCGTTCAACCCGATAGATTTCCATAGATCACTATACATCTTGGTGGCACCCGGATGGATGAAGTACCTAGATCCATGGGCCTAATGCAATATCAGACTCCTCAAATCATCAAAATTTGGAACACGTAGGAGACTACAGTAGAAACCTGGACATTTCCCCCGCCAGGGAGAAGACACCACACCTTTTGACTTGAGCTGACTTCCTTTAACTTTCCAAATATTGGGTCCTCGTCTTGTCTAGCATACATCGAGTCACCCAGGACCCGATTTGGATGCACTTTGAACAACAACACAACCATCGGTAGAGTCAGCAACCAAACTCCTAACCTTTGGGAGCCCGATGCACATGCTCGCCAACTCTTTCTTTCCCTTTATCCAAATGGATACATAGCTGTCAGTGCACTAAGTGTGTCGCGCCACACATTAGCCTTACACTCGGATTGTAAAGAACACTCATGTCGTAATATTTGAGTAACTCTAACCGCTTCTTTGTCATAGGTTGAGTTCTTTTACGTGTGAACACATACTCTAAGATCTTGTGGTCTTGTGGAACAAATCACATAGACCCCGTACAAATGACCATGCATATCTTGATGTGAATACCACCTCTTGTCAATTCTAGATCATAGGTCGGGTAATTCTTCTCATGGATCTTCAAGCGTCTTGAGTCATATGCTATCACCTTCCCTCGGCGCATCAATAAAAAATGGAGTCCATTTCTTAAAGCGTCCTGATACTGCATGAAACCATCCATGCCCTCGGGTAAGGGTCAACAGTGCGGTAGTGAGTCAGTGCTTCAACTGCTTGGAAGCTCTTCTCACAAGCCTCCAGACCATTGGAACTTTACCTTCTTTCAGTCATCTTGATCCAAAGTTGATGCAATCTATGAAAAGCCTTCAAAAAATCTCCGGTAATAACCAAGCCCAGGCCTGAGAAACTCCAAATATCCAAAGTTCACTTGGGTCTAGGCCAAGTCTTCATAGCCTCGATTTTACGAGAATCTACCTTTATTCCCTCACTTGACACCACATGGCCCAAAAATGCTACGGAGCTCAGCAAAACTTCGCACTTGCGGGGCTTGGCATATAATTGGCGATCACTTGAGTGCTGAAGAACTACTCTGGGTGAGCGGCATGCTCCTCCTCGCTCAAAATGTATGAGTATATAAGGATGCGCCATCAATAAACATGATCACGAACATGTCCAAATATTACTGGAACACCCTTTTCATCGAGGTCTATGAAAGCTAAAGGAGGAAATTCGTTATCCCAAAGAACGTGACTGGCTTCATATGTATGCAAAAAATGAAGTTGTCTTCGGGATATCACTCTCCCGAACTACGAGCTGATGATACCCCGGACACGAGCTATCTTTGAGAAGAACTTGGCACCACTGAAGCTGGTCAAACAAATCACCGATCATGGGTAAGGAATACCTATTCTTGATGGTGACTTTGTTGGTGCGATAATCAGCTGCATGCGAAGAGAACCATTCCTTTAGCTCGGCTAATGACCTTATCTAACAAGTCCTTCGGTTTCTTTTAAGTCCTTTAGCTCAGTGGAGCCATCCTATAGGGAGGAATAGATATAGGATGCATGTCGGAGTACAATGTCAAATCCTCTTCCTAGCCTTAAGGTAGGAAATGAATCGACCATGGGCTGTGAACTACCCTTCCATTCTAAGACGGCTCACTCGGAAATCTGAGGAACTCTGCTCATGGCTCTCCACAATTAGCGAAGTATAGCATGCAAATAGCCAATCCATGTCGAATCACATCGGGAATCATTCTGGTTAACTCTATCCAAATGTTTGTTGAGGTGACCTTATGAAGAAGCGAGGCCCGATCGACCTCATATGCACTCGTGTAGCTATGACTAAGTCACCCTCTTGGAGTACAAGTAGAGAAGGGTTCGACAAGACTTCGGGATCGACTCAGCGAAGCTGCGGCCACATAAGATGTCACAAAAAGACAAGGTATCTAGTAGATCTAGCAAAGCATAAACATTAAGATGGAAAACTCGTAACATACGGTGACCACGTAGGAGATCTCACTGCGGCCAGGATGCTAAAGCATATATAATACGTTACGGCGGCCACTATCTTTTCAGTAGATTTCCCAAATGTGATGTTCGTGCGGGGGAGGGGCTGCTTGAACTAGAAGCCTCGGGCCCCAACACGATCTGTCTCTCACCCAGTTTGGACAATCTCCCAATCATGTGCACATTTACACACGCTCAAACATCTTAACTTGCCAAACACTAGGCGTGTGCCTAGACCACATGCGTGACAAGGGGGATGCTAGAATCTGTGAGTCCTCTTGCTCGACCCCTAGATCCTAATGATCGCCACTCTCGATCATATCATTTGGATAGCACACCCAGTGTTGATGATGGGGGCAGATGATTTTGGTGGAGTGCTGCTGTCGGTGCCCACCATTGAACCTCTACTGAGAGAATATATGGTCCTCGGTCACAGCTCTCTGCGGCCTCCCTCTCTCTCAATGCGCCACCTCCATCTGTGGGTGTACAACACTATCCGTGGGAAATCCATATCGATGGAGGCGTAGCGTTCTTACCCAATCCTTGCCCAAATAGCCCACTACTCCATGGATGAATCTACTCCACGCGCATCCTATGATCCACTACCAACTACAGGGGCATATTTGGATAGGCAAGGGAACTCAAGGGCATACTCTTATACGGTAATTCTCCTTGCTTTAAATTTACGAACTTCAGGCGCCTTGACTCTCGTCTCGATGGAAGAACGGTTTAAAGAAATGCAACATGGAACTTCTCTCAAGTGGCTTAGGACCTGCTCCTTTTACCACTATCCTTCCATTGGAGAAACTAGATATGCACGACCCCATTTAGTTGATAAGAGGCCAACTCGGTGCACTCAACCCCATTCACTTCCATGACTTGGGTGATCTTGACAACCTCGTCTACGAACTCATGTCGGTTCCTCATCTACGGACCTAAGGAACTCCGACGGATTCTCCTCAAGAAGTCTCTTACACCCCAGCCACCGTTGCGTTGTAATTTTGTGGAACATACGCAACGGCTTACATTACACTTAGAAGTCAAGGCACAACGCAAGCATCGAGATAGTGGTCAGGGCGCTCGGCATGGACGGTAGCTTGCGGTGCACGGGAGCTCTGAAGCGGAGTAGGGCTTGTTGATGCCATGACCATTGCAATCCTCGTGGCCTTCACCATCTTCATTTCTCCGTACGTTCACTCATTGAGGAGCCATGATTACGCAATCACGAATATGCGAATTAGAAGGGTAGAAAGATGTTTCATCGCATTAAATAGATCAGAAGAAGGGAACATTCCTAAACTTCTCATAGCCCCTTCGTCATAAGTGTGGAGGCGCTTCACACTAATCAAAAGAACATCTACTTAAAACAGCTTTCGGACATCTAGTATACTTAAAACTTTATTGCTACGATACCAAGTTTTCATAACCCACACGGAGACGAGATCATAACATGGGATAAGGAGCCGAGAGACCCAAGTCGACCAATGGCGACATACGTCTAAATCTATCAAAAAGAAAGCTTGAATAATCAACAATACAATCATAGAGGAATTCTAAATTGAATATAACCGAGAATATAAAATCCGAAGCTTAATACATAAATATGTCTTAATAGCCTCTAAACATGACGAGTTGATAGGACAAGACCCCAACTAATAAGCTAAAAGGATGGAAACTAAAAATACATAAGAAAAAGATGAATAGTCTAGTCTTGGAAGATGAGGCTCACCAATAAGGAAAACGTAACTCGAATAATTTGACTAAGCGGGGCTTAAGGCGAGATCTGGGTCCTATATCATGAACGATATAACATATAAAGTATGCGGTCAGGTATGTAGGAGTAATACCCAGAAGTATGCAGGTTTTACATAAAGCGCTAATGTGAATAAAATCATTTAAAAATAATGCATAATGTAAAGCGTAAAAAACATAGAGCAGTAGGGCTTGCATGAATTCTATATGAAATCATGATCTTGTAACATAACATAACATAACTTCATAACATCATAACTAAATCGTTGACTCAAAGCGCATTCGACATCATAAATAAAGTTGAACATTGGTTCAAACCGGCTTCTAGACATGCATTTACATAAATCTCATAAGTAATGAATATGCATCTATGAAATTATGAGGAACAATGGGGGAACTCATCTTTTAAATGACATACACTATAGAGCTTACGTGGTCACGGTTATTACACTCAAGTGGGCGAGGCGAGTCAAAATCATACTAGGAGCTAGGGCTACCATGATATCGATATCAAGAGATGAGGGCCCGTTCGGGAAAGGGAAGCTCACAAGGGAGGTCTCAAATCATATAATAGTATAAACCTACATTGGCGCATAGTTCTTAAGCATAGGGTGATCGACCCGCGGCCTACGGTGCTAGACCATACTCAGAAAAATGCATATGCTCTACATTGTTT
Organism: Datura stramonium; assembly: GCA_018107945.1. Taxonomy (NCBI): domain Eukaryota; kingdom Viridiplantae; phylum Streptophyta; class Magnoliopsida; order Solanales; family Solanaceae; genus Datura; species Datura stramonium. The sequence goes on from JACEIK010000620.1 coordinate 268,359, forward strand.
ATAATGAAGCCCCCAACATCATCTATTGATGAAGCTCAATAATCAAATACATCTTAAATATAAAATCATGCATATGAGAAGCTTTTGATTCAAAACATACCACTGACTAAAGCATGATGGGAGTCTTTTCTCGAAACCATTGGTAAGCTATGCATGAGAAGACTTAACTAAAAATTTCAAAAGCTAAGAATATATAATTGGGAGTCTTCACTCCAAAACAATGTGACAGCTCAATTCGGGAAAATCATCATTTATACTCAACATGTGGGCATTGCTCAAATCCTTATCATACTTAGAAATACTCAATTCTTATCGAAAACATAATTATAAACATGGGTAGCTTCAAATCATGCTTTTCATAATAATATCTCATCATTATCACATATACATGACAAATCTCACATTTCATGAACATCTCATCTATGGGCTTTAAAATTCATAAGAATAGAAACATGATTTTTAATGGAAATCATTGTAAAAATTTTCCATGCTTCATAATTTGATAATAGAATCATAATCAACTCATTACCATGAATAGAAATAGATAATTCATGCATTTGGGTGAAAACCCCATAGATAAATTATAGAGTTTCATACTTTGAAGAGAAGGATTGAGCATGGGTGTGGAAGAAACCACCCATTCATGACCTACATACTGTTTGGAAATTTGAATCTTACTCTCCTTGAATGCCCCAAAATAAAATTGAAGGAGAAAACTTTGAGCAACACTTTGATCACCTCTCTATCACTCTTCTATTCTTTTGTATGCATGAATGAATACTTTAGGATAGTTTTCCCCTCTTAAACCCACCATTCATAGCCTAAAACGACGTAGTTTAGGACCATTTTAGTGCATAGGAATTATGAAAAGACCCTTACTTAAATGGGGTTTCTTGTTGCTAGTCCCCACGAGGGGCCCGGGCGATTCGTCCCCCAGATGCCACAACTCGTGGCCTCAACCATCAAAGTTCATTTCCTAAAATCCATCGGGGACCCCACGAATCGTGGTGGTTGACCACGACTCGTGGTCACCACCGTGATCCAGCTTGTCAAAATTTCTTTGCCAATTTCCCGTCCAGGGACACGAGGTGACTCAGGAAGTCGTGTGTCCTAAACACGACTCGTATTCATGCTCGTGGTGTCTCCCCAAATCATCCCACTTCCCTACTTGACCACGAGTCACTTCACGACTCATGGTCCCTCCTCATGGAGTCGCACAGGCAGTCTTCATGATCGGTACCGAAATTTAGTTTTTCTCCATTTCAACTCTCGGATATGATCTTTGGGCATTCGGGGTATAACACAGTCTCACAAAGAAGTTCCAGTACTTTTTGTATCGGATACCTTATGTTTGCCCTTATTTTTTACCTTTCTGATCACGTTAGATGTCAGAAGTTAGGATCACTATAGGACTTGTTGCGACTTGTAATAGCCCAGGCTTTAGGAATTTGGACATGATAAATGTGAGATATTTCTAAGTGACTAACCCTCCTTGGCACTACATGCATTGACTTCACCATTCACCTATTTCACCCTTTTTCTTTTCATTCCTTTCCTCCCTTTTCACCTCTTTTATACGCATTTGTATGAGTGTGGTGTGTTTTCAATCTTTTCGAAGCATTATTTTCTTTTGAATTTTCTTTTTTCAAAGTTCTCAACTTTTCATATTTTTTTCTTCTTCTTTTTATTTGTCATACCACACCTTATTTTTCACCTTTTTCTCTTTTTTCCCTTTTCCTCATTCTCACCATTTATGCACCCGACTCTAACCACCCTACAACATAGACGTTTTACTCTGTTGGGTTCCGCAATCCAAAGAAGGACCCGGGGGCCAAAATAGGTTCATTATTAAAAAAAAAAGGGTGCGATTAGGTTAATCAAAATTTGTCTATTAAAGGCTCAAAATTGGGATCCAGCCATATGATTTGGTAGGGTCATTTAGGCTAAGTGAGTTTAATAAAAATGTTCTATGATCGCTATCGACGACCATCCTTAGCATCACAGACCAACTAGGCAAGTTGTAGATCTTCAACACAGGCGAACTAAGTATAAAACCTCACTCACTAATGGCACAAGACATAATTCACTAATGTACGGGACCTATTTTTGGCATGTAGTTATGGGACTTAGGGTTTATCGGAACCACTTGTCTGCTCGATGCTGATCTCGAAAAAACATGCATAGTGCTCCTATAATTTTCAACGAAGATGAAATCATAAATTACATGCATAGTCTAAAATGCGAACATGGGGAGTCTATCTCAACATACCATTAGTAGAATTAGAAGAGTATAGACTCAAGCATATGGTGGGTGATCTTTGAAAATTGAGCTAAATCCTTAAAACATACTTAACACCTGAGTGGGCTTGCCCAACTCTTAAAATCATGCATACTTGAAATAGCCTTCATAAGTCAAAATCATAGATTCATATATGGTTAATTTATAAATATTCATTCACACTAGATATCACATCATATTTGAAATCGTGAATCATAAACTGACTTTTTCATAAAACTTGCATAATAGGGCATACTTTCTAATAACTTTAAATCATGAAGTTATTATCAATTTTTAATAAATATGCGCCCATAAATCTTAAAACATGCTTTGGAACATTAGAAATTGACCCTAGAAGTATCATAGAAATTTCATAAAATTGGGTTAAAACCTGCAACATCGTATAGTTGAATTAGAACTTAAATTTATGAACTTGAGGAGAAATTGGGCATAGTGAAAAAGGCTCTCGTTCATAGCCCTATATACCTGGGTAGATTGATTCTCTAACTAACCTTGAAAGCCTAAAGATTGGGAAAGAAATTGAGGGATTCAGGCTTGACCATTCAAAGGAATTTCTAAACTTTGCATGCATGGGGAGTGAAAGCATTAGAATAGGTTAAACCCAAAACACTCATTTGGGGCTTAAAATGACGTAGCATAGGATTTAATAGCATAAGAGATTACAAAATTACCCTTGAGAATCGAGTGGCGAACAATTGGTTAATATGACCGAGTGCGGGTGATAGGCCATTGCACACGGTCAACGGTCCATCAAAACCACGTCACCATAAACAACATGAAAAGTCAAATCTCCTTCTAACGGTAGAAGTGAAAGTATGTCACTCCTCTAATGGTTCATCCAAGTCTATCACTACCTTGCGACCTATAAACTCCTAATGACGGTCCCATCGGCGATCGCGTCGATAGTCTGATAGTTGTTAACCTCACCATCAAGGCTGTGTGTTATCGACCATCTTGGGTCCGGACATGGATGGCGGTGGTTGCTGATTGGCGGCAGATCACTTGCACCGTGGGGACGTGATGGTCCATCAACCTCATTGTCCTCCACCGCACCCGGTTTTGCAATTCTGTTATTTTTCCTTCAAAAGTTGTTTCTAGGTCTAAGGTGTTACACCCAAATTACTCACCAACTTTTCAAGTAATCTTTATTATTTTCCCTCTCATTACCTCTCTTAATTTTTTCTTTTGATAGTTCTTTAATTTAGCCACTCCGCCTTTCCCCATTCTTAATTCCCAATTCACACAATCCAAATGTGGAGTAGTCAAAATAAATTCAATCAACAATTAACGACTTTACTTTCCACAATGAATTAACATAAATTTTTCAACAACCCAATAATTTCACAATTCCAAAATCACATAAACTAAGCAATTTCTTTCTCTACACAAGTTCTCCAAATTCACTATTTTCATGAAATCATTCTATAACAATTCATCACACTCTTCACGCCCACAATGTAGAATCACAAAAATTCAATAAATACAAGCAGCACAAACAAGGATATAGCAATATTATAGAAAAGCATGAGGTTTAAGAAATGAAAACTCACATTATGAAGTTCAAGATTTTCACCTAACAATGGTGATTTTAGATTTTGCAACTTGGGGAAGAAGGGTAATGGGAGCATGCATATAACATTAAATACAAAAAGAGAGAAGAAAATTACTTACTTGAGTTGAGAAAGTTAGCTTCACCAAGCTTTTTGGAGAAGACAACAATGGGGGGGAGAGAGGAAAGAGAGAGTGCGACACAGAAGAGAAAAGAGAAAATTCTTTTGTTTTTTTCTTGGCATTTAGAAAGAAGATGAATGGGATTTAAAATTAAGGTATGGGTCATGGGTTTTAATTAATTTAGGGTCCTTGGGTCAAATTTGACCCATGGAAAAAAAGATTTTCACCCGTCATGCACACAGGCGCGGCGCGCCACCGTCTTACCACACTTAGAAAAACATTTCTTGGTGAGTTTGTGTTGTGCGGTGCGCCACCCATAACACCAACCTTTTGAAGTTCAACACTGGCACCCCACGCCCGAATTATTTCACCAGACTTAGAATTTTTTTCCAACCTTCTTTCCCTATCTTTCGTCTAAATATCCTATTGATCTCCACAAAACAAAAATATCGAAAGATGAGTTGCCTCCCATCAAGCGCCTTGGTTATAGTCGTGACAAGATATTCACGGGTTTCTTTGTGAAGAAAGCGGTTGCTTATCGTGGCGGATGCAAGATTTCTCACTCCTCCCGGTCAGTGATATGATTAGAACCTTGACTTACTGCGAGTTCCCATAGAACACCTACTATTCAGCTGCCTTCTTAGACCCTCCGGGCTCCACTTTTGTGCTCATTTTAAAGTCCTCATAGTGAGGTGGAAACGTTTCCACTCTAAACACATCAAAGACCGCCTCTTGGTCATCTACAGTCATTGACATCTTACCATACTTCACCTTGTAGCGTATCAGTGATACTCACGAGTCCTCTTTCAGAAATAATAGGAACTACTTCGTCCACCTCATAATCAAGGATGATAAAGTCCATCGGAGTATGAATGGTCCTAATTTGATCAATACATCTAAATGATCTTTAGTCAAGATAAGTGAGGGACTGTCGGCTAGCTACATGTGTGTATCCTTATAGTGGGTCGTGGTTCACCTAATCTCAAACTTTTAAAAAATGATGCGGAGCATCGGATTAATGCTTACAACTAGATCACATAGTCTTGAACCAACTTCTCTCTCAGAACAACCAATGGAATATTGAAGCTCCCGGGATCTTTCTTCTTGGAAGTCTTTCTACATCAGAAATGCCTTTCCTCCCCATAAGAGCTACGGCCACCAGGCTTCGGTGAACCTTCTTTTGTTTTCCATAATATCCTTCAATTGCTTGGAATTTCAGAACGTCCTACAAAAGCTCACAATGGTAGATTCACATGTCTGCTTCAAAACGTCAAGAAACTTCTTACGAGTTTGCATCCTCGCCGGTTTTTGAATCTTGGTGGGAATGGAGGAGGTGGTCTAGCCACCACTTTCTTGTGTGTTGCTTGACTTACCAACCTCATGCTTAGACTTCACAACCTGTTTTGCCTCTATTTTGTAATATATAGGTATCACTTCACCCAACTCTTTTCAACTGCGCCAAATGAATCATGACATTCTCCTTGGGGTTCTTCTGAGTGTTACTTGGAAGTGCTCTTTGCGGTTTATTTAAATCTGGCTGACGACCAATTTCCCCATTTTCCTTTGGTCCCTCGTGGATTGACTTCTGCATATCATTAACCACCTGTGTCTATTAAACCATCCACTTCATAGTTTTCCTCTAAAAGAATTACGTTGGCTGGCCTTGAGGTCTCACGAAAGTTGTTTGGAGGTCTTTAGTTTTGATTTCCTCCATGAGGAATTTTCTACATTCATGTGCCCTTAATTGTAACTATTTCCTCAAACACCTCCACCACAACTTTGTTGACCCACAAAATAAATAGACTCTGCAGGTTTAGTGGACCTTTGAATATTCATGGCCTTCTCCATATGCCTCGCATGATGGAAGTGGAGTTTGAACTTGTTAACACGATAAACATGGCTTGTAGGTGGTACCGTAACTGAGCTTGCCAATCAAATTCACCAATTTTCTAATATCTATCGATTGTTGCTACACCATCAACCTCAAGCTTCACGGAACTTAGATGTTGTAAAAGCTTCTACCCCAACCTAATAATCTTGGCTCCAAGCTGACATGAGATTCCTTGAGCCTCTATCTCATCATAACTTTTGCACAAAAAATTTTCCCCTTTGTGGTAACGTCTAGAAAAATCTTAGACTTCATCTTCAACCCCCTCTATGAAGATGTTCCCAATGATCTCCTTTGGTTGCATAAGGTGTGAGCAATCTCCTATGTATCCCTTGTATCTTTCCCCAAGCACGAGCTAGGGTCTCACCATGTTTACACTTGCAATTCTGAGATATTTCCTCCCAACTCCTTTTTTCTCCTTGATGAGAAAAACCTATTTATAAACTTATTGGAAAGAGCTTCCCAGGTGGTAATGGACCCAATTGGTTCGTTCTGAAGCCACTTTTTGTGTTGTGAGTTTACAACACTTTTGGCGCTCAAAACTAAGGAAATAGTATAGACTTAGGTGTGCTTATATAGATATAAGATACTTTTTCTTTTATTCTAGCACAATAAGTGTTGGACCAAGAATGTTAAAAAGATTGCACGAGAGAAATGAGAAAATGGGTTAAAGTCATAGTCTCGGTAAGTCGTACTAAAGACGTAGTTAAAATGGATAAATTGTAAAGGGTCTGACCTATGATTCTCGATCACGAGTTGTACAACAGTACGGCCAGTAATGCGTCATAGAAATATTCAAAGAATTGCACAATAAACGAGACTCTACGCGGATAGATAGTACAAATCGTGTGAGAGAGGTACAAATCGTACCATCACACTCGTGACAAACTTTAGAAAAATTGAGAATTCTTAGAGTCAAGCCATGGAGTACGGTACGACTCTAGGAAGCATGTATGAGTCATACCAAGGCCCAACACTTAGCCAAATTTTAACAAGCCAAGGACATACGGATCGCGGAGTCGACAGAAATGCAAATCTGCTGAGTTGTAGGATCTGAGTGAATCGAGCGGCACGATTATGGAAATTTACACTGTTAGCTTAGTAAAAGGATTCTTATGTACGTATAAATACTACCTTTTATGTTTTATTTTGGAGAGAACATCTAGACAACATAGGCAGAAATGTTGGAGAAGTAATTAGAGAAAGGTTAGGAAGTGAGGAAAAACATAGTATTAAGTTGATTGGCTTGTGATCAACCTTTTCTTGATTTCTTTTTTGATCTTTGTGAATTGTTTCTTAAGTTATTTCGAATAATCGAAGAAGGTATTTCTCTCATCTAAAATTGTAAGTATTGAATTATGTGTTTAATTATGAATGTATATCCGACCTTGCAACTATAGTGGCTAAAACCTCCATAGCTAGAGTTGTGGGTACCATGATGGATTAATGAGCTAGGGATACACAAAGTGATTCAAAACCAATGCAAAATGTTGTATTGTATTCTCTTCGTATTTAAACATTTCTTAATGGTATACAACATTAGGATTTGCTTAATTCTTTACTTTCTTGAGCCTAGTGTAGTAGAGATTAAGAAAATAGAAGTACAACAAAGTCTTGATCTTGATGATCATTGTATTAACTTGAGTTGTGGTCACAGGATAGTTAAATTTAGAACTTATTGATAATAGATAGTTTGGAGCGCTCATGAGACGACCCCGATGATTGAGTATAGTCATCCAATAGGGGCCGAACGGTCGTTGGGATGAACCCTTGTTATCAGCTCACGCAAGCAAGTTATTGATAATGATCAGTGTGTATACCTAAAACGTTATGAACCCATGGGAACACAAACCCTAGTTAGTCTTAACTCTTGATATTACATCACAATTTCAATTGTTATTTTAATTATTATTTTCTTGAAAGCCCCAGAATTGGGTAACTAACCAACAAGTTCACTTACCGGCTAGTCTAGATGTTTCCATATTCCCTGTGGGTTCGAACCCAACCTCTTAGTTGGATTCTTTGTTGAAAACTCAACTTCATACTTCAGCGGGAAGTGTGATTTTGAGCTTATCAAAAGTGGCATCGTTGTCGAGGAATCGACTACACTAGATTAACTTCACAATTGACAGGTAGTTATTTCCTTAATTACGTTTTCTTTTTATTCGTGATATCCTCGGGTTGTTTTCCGTTGGATGCCAGAGCAGGTAGTGGAAATCCCGCATTAGTTGAACCACGAAATAGAGCAGTACCATGGAGAATGGAAAACCAGGAGGAGAGAGATGCCAGGTATAGCTAAAGAAGCTAGCAAGCAGGCTAGCTTTGCAAGGTTCACTTTAGGATGTGGAGGATGCCGAGACGAGGTTGTTATTGCCGGACAACATGGCCGGGGCAACAAAGGTCATAAATTTTCCCTGATTCGTCGATGATAAGGACGACATTTATGAAGTTGGGTCAAGCGGAATAATTGTACCACCACCCGCGCCCACTAGGGCCAAATTTGACATCATGGTACATGATTCAGCCCCATTAAGCTTATGAAAAAGGTGTTCAATGGTCATGCAACGGATGACACCAACACCGCACTGATGAACTTTGTTGGAATATACGAGGGCATATATGTTGCTGGAGTTAGTAAGATTCCATCGAGACTTAGACTTTTCCCCTTCTCTATATTAGGGGAAGCTACTTTAAGGTTATTGAAGTTTCCCAATGACTCCATAACCCTTTGCATGGAACTCAAGAAAGCCTTCTTGGATAGATTCTTTCCCTCTCCAGAATCATACCTTCCAAGGATGATATTTATAATTTTCGATGGCACAAGCAGGCACTTCATGAAACATGGATGAGGTTCAAAACACTATGAAAAGAAGCCAGTGGGAATCCTGTTTGATGTGCTTATTAAAGTAGGCAATTCATATTCCCGGTAGACTTCATGATCCTGGATAAGCGAGGTTGATTATAAGGTCCCGTCATTTGTCGGGTTACCATTCTTTGCCCTGCGGAAGGGCCTTAGTAGATGTGGAGGAGCGACGCGAAGTTCGGGCGAATAAAACAGAGGTCTGCATCTGCCGGTCAATGCGGCAACCAAAAGGAATATAGTGTAGTCTCGGTGATAGAGGATGAATATGAGTTCCTTGATGAAGTACGAGAGTAGTCAAGAGACTTGGGTCGGGTCGCGATGTTAAATCAAGTGCTTCTTGGGATGCAGCCCAGTGGTAGCTTGGTGAGATTACGAAAATGGGCCACACGCATTGTGCCACGACCATTAAATCGCGCTTCTTGAGAGCGACAGAAGTGACTTAACTAATGTGTGTTTAGTGTGTAGGAAAACAAAAACAAGTGGCGAAAAAAGCGTTGAAAAAAAGTAGGTGCTACGGTTCTAAGTTTGACTCGTGAGAGGTGGCTGGTCGCCATGGTCGTGGTGAGGATCGAGATGTGCTTCGGTGCATAATTTCATGGTACGGTTGGTCTGGAGCTGACTTAGGATGTCTTGATCGGAGTACTTCTGCGTACACGTGAACTATACAAGCATGAATACATAATGAGTAGCAAAAACCTACGAGAGTCATAGTACGGGCCGTACCCGTATGGTATGAATCGTGGAATGCACTCCTAGGTCCAAAAGTAAGTTTTTCAAATCTACACGTACGGATCCAAGGGACGAGTCGTGGGGCCTCTAGACTCATGGTATGAGTCGCGATGGGTCAAAATTCATGAAATTACCCGACTCGGCAAAGATTTTTAAAATCTACCCTCTAACTTATTTAAACTCAAACCCAAAGGTACTCTTCTTCCCCACACACGAAAACCTAAGTCACGAACAACACCGGACTCTCTCACAACTATAGCCGAAAATCATAGAAGAAATCAAAATTTTTTGCTCAAATAAGCATCGTCCAACCTACGTTCGATTCCCGAGTCAAAATAAAGTTTGCATCAAGTAAGTATATTACTTGAAATAGAGTAAACTTGTGTGCTTGATGTAATAGTAAAAACCCTATGAGTTTGATTTGTTGCTTGAAACAAAATTCGAAACGAGAAAATGACCGGGGTGTGATTAAGAGTACGAACGATTGGGAAGAGAGTGAAATCGAAGAACTTACACATAAAAATGAGTTGGGGTATTGATTAAGAAGGGGAGGAATGAGTAGCTTCAAAAACGGGTTAAAACACGTACCTTGACTGGGGAAGTCGAGTACTTAAAAACTTAAAATTGAAATCCACTGTAACTAGATAAAAATCAAGGCAGGGGATAGGCTTCTAAGCCTTCCTCGAGCTCGTGGTTTGATACTGCTTCATACGATGGCACGTTAGAGATCACATCCCAAGCTTAATTAGAAAGAGATGTTAGGTATGAATTCTAGTATGGCTCGTGGTTTCTACTATGAGTCGTACCATGTATTCGCACCTAAAACCTAGTAAAGGTCAAGTCCATAAGTGACGATGCGATCCTTCCTACGACTCATGCAATCGACACCAACTGGTCGTACCATGAATCGTGGAAAATACGGAGAAATTATTGTTATGGGATACCTACATGCCTGACTCGTAAATTACGAGATCGTACCTTAAATGGTACTAGTACCTAGGAGTTGTAACATTTACTAGATATATCACGAGGTCTCTATACGGAGTCGTACCTCCAGTGCGACCCGTGTGACTTGTCGTAATTTATAGAGGAACTTACTTCTTGATTTTGTCTCTCGAGATATGGAATTCTAACTCATTTTCTCTCTTTTGGTACATGGAAGTGTATGAGAAGCTGACCAAACCAACTACCCGTAGGACACTACATGATGAAACCTCTGTAATGGGTAAACAACGGCTCGCCCTAGTGGTTCGGTAGGAGTATAGGGTCGATACATCGGACACCAATGGGACCCGAACCACTAGGGAAAAGGCCAAAGCTGGCCGTTGCGGCCTCTTGCTACATCTACTAAAGCTCCCGGCTGAGGAGGGAGCTAAGGAAGTAATTGAGAGTTGGGAGGCGCTGCAGTGCGAAGAAGGGTCTAGGAGACCCCGATCCGGAGGAGCAAGTGGTAGTCTTTGAGTTAGAGGAGGAGCTCCTAATCCAGTGGGCGATTTTGCCTATGAAGCAGCACTATCTGGTGGAGAGTGCTAGGATCTCGGGAGATATCTATGAGAAGGGCATTGCTTTCAATGCAAAAATAAGCCTAGGCGGAGCATCCAGGAAGCTTGTGGATCCTTACAAACTCATTGAATGAAGTGAAGGAGAGGAAGCGGTTATTTAGTTTCTACGGCTTGAATGGATGGCTAAGACTTCGGACCGGTACACTTCGGAGATGAGTATGTGATTTCCGCCAGCTGCGACGACCACGGAGGAGAAGGCCAAGGGCGAGAAAATGAAAAGATCGGCGCAAACTAGAGAGTGTCATGGTCGAGAGGTTGAGAGGTCGACATGTCAGGAGCACACCATCTCTCGGATCCCTGGGCCACGAGTTCATGCCTCCACATGCCACAACAGAATATGAGTACCATGTGGAGGCAATGAAACAATTAGGCATTGGGTTTTGAGTAAACAAAGAGAGGTAGCTACGGTGGTTGGCGGGTGTTATTGTTGAAATAAAAGGAAGTAGACTAGGTCACTAGTGGAAAGAAGGTTAACAAAATAATCTCAACTTTCGTAGCAAAAAGCACATTGGACATTAGTGCGCCATTTGTTAGCACCAACAGTCAATGATAACACCACGAGTGCGAATAGAGTAACCCCAGTGGCGTGTATCATGTCCGAATACCCATCAACATCTGAGGATTATCCACGTAGGAGATGCGAGATCGGGCTGGGATTGAGCACTATCATCTATTCAGGAGCCTCGTCTTCGGTTATGAAAGAGCGAGGAGTTTTGGTGTGACGGGGTGAGGAGCATTTGGTGGAGGGCGAGAGGATAGAAGAAATTGGCCTGATCCAAGATGAAATGAACTTTGTAGCGAAGCCGCCCTTCCACGGTAGTTCCCTTGATCCGGCTAGCGAGGTGACGGGGAACGGGTGAATTCCCCACCTCCGCGGGTAAGCTGAACACCGGCTACAAATGATGGTAGTCGGAGCGCTCCCGGCACTTGCCACACCACTTCCCTATCCGTCAAAGCCGGACCCAGCGGGTATGTCCTAGTGCCCTTGGACTTTCTCCGTAAATTGGCCAAAAGATTGACAATGGACGAAAGAAAAATCCGAGTCAATGATGGAGAATGTGAACTTGGGTGGCAGAGATAGATATATCCACACAAGCCCTACCATGCCGAGCTGTGGATTCGGGCATTTAATATACGCATGGCGGAGTAGATAGACACTAATAGCCTCAGGGAGGAGTTGGGAGCTCTTCGAAGCCAAGTGGCCAGTGGCGCTGTGATCGGTAGTGATAGCGGCTCCCACTCTTCAATTGGATGAGAACTAGATGAGGAGATTGACTTTGCGGCTTATTGGGAGCAGTGACGGTGAAAGGAGAAACGGGAGATAAGAAGGTCTCGAGATGTGTGGAGAAGAGAGCCTAAAGATGTGAAAGAAGAAAGAAAGAAAGAGAACGACGAAGAGCAGTGGATAGCCTAGAAACTCATGACTCACACATGTTAGAGGCTGCGGGGAGTGAACTAGAGGAGCATGCGGCTCTACCATGTCTCGGCCAGAGCTTGCTAGTGGCGAGGACCCTTCGGGTGAGCTACATTCAGCCCCGGAACATCCACCCGAGATTCCATAGAGATGGCCAAGACTTCTGAGGGGAACCCTCCCCTTTGTTGACACACCATTGAGTGCGTCGACCCGCACGCTGGCCGCCCACGATTCGGTGGAGGTACCTCCTCAGTAGGATGACAGATCTTGCTTAGAGCGGAACAAGTATGTTCCCTTCCCTCTTATTTTTGTGGTTCATGCTTTAGGGACGAAGCATAATTTTCAAAAAGGGGGTTGTACTGTATTTTTGGGTTTTGGATTCATCTGAGGGTTTTTCTTGTTGTATTTATGTTCCTCAGGCATGTTATATAGTAGAACCAGGCATGTTTATAATTTTTATAATTTTTTGTGATTTTGTTTAATTAGAAAGTAACTTAGGAGTACTCGGCTAATAGAATTGTACTAGTTTTGAATTTTGAAAAATTAACTATCTAATATTTTTTGATGAATTAGCAGTGTACTTGTGACTACATGCATGATTTATGTGGATCTTTTGATGTCATTTAGTGTAATAGCATAAGTAATTTTGGTAAGCCATGCATAAACCCCGGTGGTGAAGTGAATATAAATCATGTACCATGATTAGTGAGGTTTGATACTTAGTTGATGCGTGTTGAAAATCTAGAACTTGCTGATTTATCTTTGCATAGGTTAAGGATGGTTGTTAGGATAGGATCATAGGCCATTTTTGTTGAGCACACTTTTAGCCTAAATGAACTGCAAAATCATATAATTCCCCTTGATCCCAATTTTGAGCCTTAATAAATCATTTTTCTTTGATTACCCGATTTACCATACCCATTTTTTATAATGAACCTATTTTGGCCATGGTCCCTCCTTGGGCAGTATGAACCTCAGCATAAGTGAAATGCCTAAGTTGAGGGTGGATAGAGTAGGGGTGCATAAATAGTGGGAAGGAGAAAAGGAGAGAGAAAAGAGAAAAGGTGAAAATGAGGTATGATGTGACAAAAGAAAAAAAGAGAACAAAAAATTGAAAAAAAATTCAAAAGAAAATAATTCTTGAAAAAGGTTGAGAAAACACACCACATTCACACAAAGCAAAAGGGGTGAAAAGGGAGGGAAAGGAAGGAAAACGAAGGTAAAAATAGGTGAAGAGCGGAGCCAATGTATGTATGTCACAACCCAAACATACACACCGGATTGTAGACACGGGACAAGGAGCAGAGACCCCAAGTCGACCCATGGAATGAGCAAACATCTAATTCAATCACATGAGTGGAAGACTTAACATAAAGAACATAATTATAACATAGCATAAGGAAAACAGAAGACTTGTACAATACGATGGAATACAACTTGTAGTCGATAAGCCTCCCAAACATGAAAGGGGAATTGATGGGACAACTCCCGACTAATCCAATATCAGCGAAAGAAATAACCCATAGGTTTGAACATGTAGCCTTCGAATATGAGGACTCACCAAGTGCGGCGAAGCGAGGCTAAAACTAGCTACGGTGAGGATGAGCACGAGAAATGGTACATATATCATGAAACGATACATCATAGAAAATATGCGGTCGGTTCGTAAAATGTGCGAGTATGCAAGTTAAGTAAAAACAAACATTTAAAATATTTGAAGCTGTAAATGAACATAAGAGTAGGACAACATGCTTTCATGCTTTATAAATATCATAATATAACATAAGGCTCAAGGTTTTCAAAACATTCGAATACAATCGTAATCACAATCTTAAGAAAATATTTATTGAGCATGACTTAGCCAATATACATAATCATAAACATGCATAAATCATGAGGAATAGTGGGAGATTCTCTTAATTGACATACCCAGTAAGCACGCATGAAGTCCAACTTGTAACCCTAGTAAAGAGGGTGTTCGTACCTTACCAAGGGTAGAACCATGAAAGTGTGATATCACCGTAAGGGTCGGTTGGACAGAGACTAACATGAAAAAGAGTCGGCATTGCCTATGGTGGCACGTAGTTCATGAGATTTGGGGCTTAACTTGAGCCTAGAACCTATTCGGTGTTTGATACTACTCCCAAAACATATATAGGGCTCATAATAATACATACGTGAGTTCATGGGCTAGTTAAATCATGATAATCATAAACGTGTTTGAACATATGCGATCTAGCCATGACATGAGGCAGGTAGTCGGCCAAAACCATAATTCATGAAGAATAAGATCCATACATGCCTTCAGGTCATGTACATAGTTGAATTTCATAAAATAATAATGAGTAATAAGCTCAAATTCATAATTTAAACATAATTCATGTTGGGCTCATAAAGAACATCAATAGGAAAATGGCTCATAATTTATTCATCATGGGGCATGCATAATTAAACTTAATTGCTTAGAAAATCAAAATCAATATGTATAATCGGTTTAACACTCAAAAGATGATCGATACCCATAGATTATGATGTATTTCAAAATCACAAAACCCATAATTTAAATCATTAGAATTTATATAATCAAATACAAAACCCTATGAGTTTTGATAGAATTGTAAGTAAAATCATAGAGTAGGAGTATGGGTGTGGAAGAATTCACCCATTGAGGATCTTACATACCTGGAAACACTTGATTCTTCATCTCCCTTGAAAGCCCAAGATGAATTTAGAGAATTGGGGAAGAACACCTTGAATAACCTTCTATACTGCATCTCTATGCATGCATGAATGAGACTTAATATGGACTAATCCCCTTTAAAGGACCCTATTCGAGACCTTAAAAACGACATAGTTTAGGCCTTAGAAAATTTTTGAATTCTGAAAAACACCCTCTCACTAAAAATGCGGGAATTTACGGTTGCCCGTCCCATGAGGGACCTCACGAGTTGTTGTCGGGGTATGACTCGTGGCACGAATCCATGATGTCTACTGCCCAAACAAGCTCGGGGGACCTGAATCGTGGTGGCTGACCCGCGACTCACATGATCACCACCCGTGGTCCCTACGCCTCAAGTTCACGGCCATGCATTCCATTCTCACCACGGGTGACCTCACCCAGTCATGATCGACCATGACTCGTGGGTGCCCGGCCTCCCAAAAACTTGTCAGCCCAATCCCGACCACGGAGTCACTTCACAGCTCGTGGTCACACTCCCTGCTACGAGCCACCTGCGGACCGTCACGTGACTGTGGTGCGAGGTACCCGGTTTTTCTCTATTTTGAACTCATTCGATCCTTGGGTTCCCGGGGTATAAATATCTCCCAGGAACAATCGTCCTCGAATGTAGAAACATGGCAGAAAATCATATAAAAGCAATCATCATATGAAGTACTAATCATTTAGATGAAAATGAATGATTGACTACCTCACAGAAAGAACTACATAGCGGGCGGGTCGGACATATATTTACCACATCATAAAAAAACTTTTACGCCAGACGGAACATGAAACTGTGGAATAATATCAAAATCAGTCATAGCTAATTTCTACTTCATCTGAGAGGTGAACTTATGTATCTTATGATGGGGTAACCTCTTATATACTGCCTAGCTACAAGCTGAATCACCCGACCGAGTAGACATAGACGGTTCATACAAAATTTTAGGACTAACTCCAAAGCTACTAGCAACATAAGGCGCCACAAAAACAATGTAGCTCTACAGATCAACAAAGCAATAAAAGCGTCGATATGATGAACTCACAACATACCCATGACCACGTGTGGCGAAGCCTCCTACTCTGGCAGAGGCAAGGTGTAACACACGATTTGGCGTGACCAACTGCGAACAAGTGGAAGCACCTGTTTGAGGGTCGATGTTCTTTGGGTGAGTAGAGGCGGAGTGCGGGGGCACTCTCGATCCTATGTACGGGTTTTCCCACACCGAAATAGCTTTGCTCCACGCGAGCAGGCACCTCTCGAATGATTCTTTAGTACTTCACACAAAAGCTGAAAAAGTGCGCTCCACCTACATGCTGCCATGATCCCTCGAGCACGTGGCCCTGCTCTACGGTCTCCCACGAACTTTGGATGGAGTGAAGCGATGATTTGGAGAAATGGACACACGTGTTGAATACTGTGGCGTGGTCACACTTGACGACCTAAAAGCGAGTTGTCGGTCTGTCCTCTTGGCCTCTCTCTCTACCTCACGTAGATTGAATCCATCTGCTATACATTCAATACAATACGGGAAAATCAATGTCTAGATGAGGCATGGAGATCAAACAAATCCTTGTCCAAGTAATCCGCTACTTAATGCACAAAACGGCTCACGAGAACCTGGCGATCCACGACTACCAACTCCGAAGCATATTTCGATACCAGGGTGAATTCCAATGCATATACGGAAAGACATGTTACCCTACTTGATTCACAAACTCGTCCTCCTTGAGCTCGCCGTCTCTTGAGGGAAGAATCGATCTGGGAATGCGGTATGAAACTCATCGATCTGTCGGGCTTGCACCAGCTACCCTGAACTTTAGGGCTCATCCTCAATCCTCACCCTAGCGCAGTTTGCATTTTCCTATTTTGAGGGGGAAATGCCATCGTGTTGGTAGGAAGTCATGGCTGTGCCCGGCATAATACAGATGTGCCCTAAACTTGGTGTGGGCGGCGGCTCTAGTATGTTAACCGCTCATGGTCGGGTGGAGCTGGCTAGCCACTCACCATCATGGGCACCCTCGCAGTCATTACCATTTAGTCTCTCTGGCATTTACTCGACGTGGAGGCATGATTACGCAAATGCAAACTAGGCAATTAGGAGGCTCAAGGATGTTCATCGCACGACATAGATCGTGAAATAAGGGAGCATTTCCTAAACGTATAGTAGACTCTTAATCATAGGTGTGGCGTGCTTCACACCCATAAAAAGACTCTACCTAATCGGCTTTGGGATCCTAGGACACTTCAAACCTATGAAAACACGTGCAAGTTTGTCATGACCCCGACATTACTGGATCATAGACACGGGACAAGGAGCCCCAAGAGACCCCAAGTTGACCCATGGCATAAGCATACATCTAATTGATCACATGATCGGAACACTTAACATAAAAATGTAATTATAACATAGCATAGGGGAAAAAAGCACAAGACTTGTACAATACGACGGAATACAAGTAGTAGTCACGATGAGCCTTTAAACATGAAAGACGGATTGATGGGACAACTCCCAACTAGTCAATATCTAGAAAGCTTGAAAAAGCCAAACATGTATCCTCGAACATGAGAACTTCGTAAGTCTTATTTGAGCAAATTTGAAACTAGCTACGGGTAAGGATAGGCTGAGCGGTACTTCTCATGAAATGATACAACATAGAAAGTATGCGGTTAATTACGTGGAATGTGCGAGTATGCAAGGTAAGTAAAAGGACATTTAAAATATTTGGAAACTCATAAATGAACATAATATTAGGACAACATGATCACTTTTATAAATATCGTAATATAACATAAGGCTTAAGGTTTCAAAATATTCATAATACAATCGTAATCACAATCATAAGAGAAAATATTAATTGAACATTACTTGAGCCAATATACATAACCATAAACATGCATAAATCATGAGGAACGGTGGGAGATTCTCTTGGGGTATACCCCATATAAACACACATGGCTTGGAGCTTGTAACCCTAGTCGGGAGGGTGTTCGTGCCTTGCCAAGGGTAGGACCATGAAAGTGTGATATCACCATGAAAAAGGACATTTTGTCCAGGACTAACATAAGAAAGGGTCCTGACATACCTAAGGTGGCACGTAGTTCCGCAGATACGGGGCTTAACCTGAGCCCAGAACCTACTCGATGTTCGATACTACTCCCCAGAAAACATATATAGGGCTCATAATAATACATACATGAGTTCATGTGCTAGTTAAATTATGATAATCGTAAACATTCTTGAACATATGCAATCTAGCCATGACATGATGTCCACGTGATTCGGCCAAAAACATAATTCATGAAGGATAAGATTCATACATACTTGTAGATCATGTGCGCGGCTTGAACTTCATAAATCATAATGGTGTAAAATAAATTCATAATTTAAAAATAATTCATGTTGGGTGTTCGGAACCCAACTACACGCATGTGCACGTGGTCGTACAATCGGTAAAAAGTGGCTTTATTTCAAGCCAAGTATCGATCCTAGGGAGCCGAGATTATGGTAGTAATTATCCTAATTGTGTGACCAATATTGTTATGAAGGTAGACAACCAAACAAGTAATTTTTGAGTCAATATTAAATGTTAATGTGATCTAGTAAATATTGTAAATTAAAAGTGAGCAAGTAGCAATGAACAAGTACAGAGGTTAAAGCGTATGTAGGATGTAATTTATTAATTAGAATCGGTCAATCTTCTTTCGGTTGTTAGTCGGAATTAATAACCCATGGATAGGATCTTTCGAATCCTCTCCAATTAAAGAATCATGAGACTTACATTACACATTTATGTGATGCAAAAACCCCATGCTCTAGCCATACATAACAAATTCCATAAATGACTAATATGACATTACGGATATATTTCTATTGAACGTAAAACATCTCTTAATTTTCTCAACCAAGAAGAGGTCATATTCCACCAATTCACATCTATCCAATTAATTTCCTCTTCAGAATCAAAATTGGAATTCCAGCATATACATTAATATTAAAACAAATCTTAGTAGTAACAAAATTTGGTAAAACAACGCTATAGAAAAGATGGCCCCGAAATGTCATTAGTACATTCCTCCACAATGATCCTTAACCTCAGTAAGAGGTGAATTAGCCACACATTTGTGTATTAAACATCTTCAAACAAGTAGAATACATACAAGCAATTGAAATTAAAGAAGAGAAAAAGGAAAGAGAAATTAAACCTTTAGGAATTCTGCGCTCAAGCACTTTGCTATCCACATTCTTGCTCAAAATGTCGAGAACGTTTAAATAAAACCTAAGTGTGCTATTTATACTAGTGAGAATTTTTCTGGAATAGCGCAGCATTGGCACGGAGTGTATCGCGGGCATCACCTCCAGTTCACGGCCTGTCCTGAGGAACTTCACTAGAACTCGGCTTCCGGTGAATTGCCTTCGGCGTGGCACGGCGTGTATCGTTGATCCTCCGTGTCATGGTGCCATCGCGCACCTCCCTTGAACTTGAGGTTTAGGATAATTATCCTCAGTGGCATAGAGTATCGCGGAGCATCAGCGTGCCATGGAGAACCTTGCCTCCACTGAAATTTGATATAAAATTCAACTCTAAATGAGCCCTTGCATGATGTTGCGTGACATGGCCCCATCGCGGAGCATCCAAACTTGGCCCATTTCCTTATCGACTTCCGCTTCTTGTTTCCGAGTCCATTTCCACACTTCACCAACTTGTAGATTAGCTTTCAAAAATTCTTTCTAGGCGCAAAACAACACTAAATCCACATTTACATACAAATCACATGAGAATGCACACATAATATTTGATAAACAAGTAGAAATGAAGTAGCTAAACTATGACTTAGACTGAAATTGTAGAATCATTGAACTCGTAAAGAACATCAATGGGAATATAGCACACAATTGATCCATCATTAGGCATGCATAATTAAGCTTAATTGCTTAGAAAATCCAAAATCAACAATATTATGTCCAGTTTAAAACTCAAAAGATGATCTAAATCCATAGATTATGATAATTATTTCAAAATCACAAAGCCCACAATTTAAATCATTAGAATTTATATAATCAAATACAAAACCCCATGAGTTTTTGATAAATTGTAAGTAAAATCTTAGAGTAGGAGCATGCATGTGGAATAATTCACCCATTGAGGACCTTACATACCTGGAAACACTTGATTCTTAATATCCACTTGTTGAAAGCCCAAGATGGAATTTAGAGAAATTAGGGAAGAACACCTTGAATCACCTTCTAGACTCCTCTCTATACTCTTGCATGCATGAATGAGGCTTAACGGGGACTAATTCCCCCTTAAAATATCCTATTCAGACCTTAAAACGACAGAGTTTAGGCCTTAGAATTTTAGGAATTACGAAAATACCCTTACTAAAAACATAGAAATTTCTGGTTGCCAGTCCATATGAAGGACCTCACAAGTCATTTCCAGGGGTACAACTCGTGGCCTGAATCCGTGATGTCTACTTCCCAAACAAGCTCAAGGGACCCCACAAATCGTGTGACTGACCACGACTAGTGGTCACCACCCGTGGTCCCTATTGCCTCAAGTCCCTAGCCATGCATTCCATTCTCACCACGGGTGACCTCACGAGTCGTGAGGTCTGACCACGACTCGTGGCCACCCCCTTGGTCTCCCAAAAACTCTGCCAAGCCCCGCCTGACCATGAGCCACTTCACGACTCGTGGTCCCACCTAACGAGCCACCTCACGAACCGTCCTGTGACCTGGTGCGAATTTCCAAGTCTTCTCCGTTTTGACTCCGAGGTTTGATCCTTGGGTTCTGTTGGTATAAAAATGTACAAGGAAGGGTTATTCACTTAAAAAGATCCCATATTTATCATGTCTAGCCCTAAATCCTACATTACAATTCTAATAAAGTCCTATAGTGATCCTAATCCAACCATCTGACAGACCGAAATATAGAAAATATGGTCAAGCCTCTGGTATCTGATACACAGTATTTGAAACTTTTTTGTGAGAGTGAGAGTCTTGCTTGTTCAGTACCATGCCATATCTGTTACTGTATTTGTGAGTGGAGACATCGCTTGCTATGAAGGTACATGATTTATGTTTAACTTACTAGTGGTCTATGTGAAAAGCATCGGTGATGACTTGTTTCCTGTAAATAGCTAGATGACATGTCTTGATCCCTGCTTATCATGTTTTGTGGTTGCTTGTAGTGCATTTGTTGATATTTGTTCACGGAAGAAGGGTCAAAAGTTATTGGATTTATAGTGCAAATTTTGTTTGGTATTAGCTGTAGTATCCTAGGCTTATTTTCTAGTTGAGTGTCGTGTTTAGTTTTTTCTTTCTTTGCTTGAGGACATGCAAGAGTCTTAAGTTGAGGGTGTTGACGTGATGTGAGTTTACAACACTTCTGACGCTCAAAACTAAGAAAATAGCATGAACTAAGGTGTGTGTATATAGATATAAGGCACTTTTACTTTGATTTTAGGAAAACTAAGTATTAGAGTAGGAATGTGCAAAAGAAGCCTAAAAGTGCAGAAAAAGAGCTAAAGTGTCAATCTCAATACTAGCCATACGTTGATGGTATGAGGCGTAACTGGACTGGGAAGAATGCAATCTACGACTCTCAGTACAAGGCGTACCACAATGGGACAAGCTGTAACTTGAGTCGTGGAGATATTCAGAAGAAATCGCACAAAGGCAGACTCCTAGTACAGATGGATTAATGAATCATGGCAACCATGTCCAAATCGTACCAGGAGCAGTGGTGAACTTCAGAGAATTTTCAGTGCTAAGCAAAACCTTAGACAATATGAGTCTTTGCTAGGAGGTACAAGTCGTACCACAACACTCGTGAATAATTTCAGAAGATGTCAGAGTTTTCAGAGTCATACCACATAAGAAAAGCACAACGTGTAGAAAGAATGTACGAGTCGTACCAGTTCCCAACACTTAGCGAAAATTTCAGAAAGCCAAGGACTTATGGATAGTAGGTTTGACCCGTACAATCCTACTACGGGTCATAAGATCAATCGTGGCTCAGGCGGCGCCAGTTATAGAAAATCACCCTATTAGCTTAGGAAAAGGATTCTTATGTCTGTATGAATACCTTTTATGTTTTATTTTCAGTAGAGGAGAAGTGAGAGAACTGAGGAAAGTGTGAAATCAATAGGGAATCGAGAGAAAACATAGAATTGAGTTGATTAACTTGTGATCAACCTTTTCTTGGATTCTTTCTTGGTCTTTATCAATTGTTCTTGAGATTTTTCTTACGTATTCAAAGAAGCTTTTCTCTCAACTACTACTATAAGTACTGAATGATTAGTTTAACTATGAATGCATATCACAACCTTGAAATTATGAGAGGCTAAAACCTCCATAGCAAGGGTATAGTGCGAACCATGGTGGATTAACAAGCTAGAGATACACAAAAGTGATTCAAAACAAATGCAAAATGCTTGTATCGTATTCTCTTCATTTTCAAATGTTTTTCAACGGTTTGCAACGTTAGGACTTACCCAAATTCATTACTTGCTTGAGCCTAGAGAGGTAGATATTAGGAAAAGGGAAGTACAACAAAGCCTTGATTTTGATGATCATTGTATTAACTTGAGCTGTAGTCGCAGGATAGTTAAATTTGGAACATATTGATAATGGTTAGTTTGAAACCGCTTATGAGACCTAACCCGGTGATTGAGTATAGTCATCCAATAGGGACAAACCAGTCGTTTGGATGAACCCTAGTTATCAGTTCTACTAGTAAGCATTGGTATTGATCATGTATGTATACCTGAATTAGTTATAAACCCATGGGGAACACAAAGCCCAGTTATTCTTAAATCTTGATTTAAATCATAATTTCAATCATTGTTTTCTTAAAACCCCCAAACTAGAGTAACTAACCAACAAGTTCACTTACCGGCATTAGTCTATATCTTCCATATTCCCTGTGGGTTCGACCCCAACCTCTTTGTTGGGTTCTTTATTGACAACGTCCATTTCATACTTCAGTAGGAGGTGTGAGTTTGAGCATTATCACCAGGTATGTGGGAATTCAACAAGGGAATTGTTCTTCCCTTGTGTCCCCAAAACCCTTTCTAAATTTTCTATTAGTTATAGCCCTGTTGTTTCAATATGTAGAACATTTTCAGATAAAATTCTATAAATTTCATGTGGAACATTATCCATGTTATTAGTTGCTATGTTTTTCCTAAATTCTTAGAAATCATGTGGAAACTAGTGTCTTGTGAAATGATTTAGCCTTAATTTTGAATGCAATATATTAGGGTCTAGCATAATTGAGTAGTTAATCATGTTGCTTGACTCTACCAGTGTTGGGATTCCCATATTTTTAAAATTAGTTGATCTCAGCAGATGTATGCTAGTCCAGTTTCAGTCAGAATACCAGTGTACTCAGTATTATTCAGAAATGTCAACTGATCAGTTTGACTATAGTATTTTCTTGAGGTGTCAGTGGTGCTTCCCAATTATCAGTTACAAGACTTAGATATCAGATATCATATTTTAGTGGTTCTTTACTCGATTATGACACTTCCAGATAAGCAGCTCTTACCAGTATTAGAACCCCTAGCTTCAGTTTCAGTTTGTTCTTTAGACGGTTATGAATCTTTCAGATAAGCAGATCTAACTAGTCTTAGAATACCAGTTTAAGAATCTTGTCTAATAAGACTCTCAGGGTACTTCCAAATAGGTATCCCTAACTTAGTCTTGGGTCCCATTTTTGAGATATCAATTTAATAGTCAGTCTAGGACTATCTAGTGGGAGTAGGACTTAGCACCGAGCAGATTGGGGTTCCAGCACACTCAGATTTACAGAACTACGTTGCCACTGTAGGTTATTTTATTGACCCTATGGCCCCAGACTTGTGATCACCCACATCATGCCTTTGTACCATGGTAAGGTATATTTGGTCCTACCGATGGGGTGTATATATCGAATTCCACATCTAGCTCATGTGTTTATATATCGGTTATAGACTCTCCCACTAGTCAGCACAATTTCAGTTTATCTCACCTTAGAATAGTTTAAGTTTACTCAGTTCAGTTTAGTACAGTTAGCTCAAATTAGTATCTCAAATTCAAGGCATGTTTATGACCATCAGTCAGGGTCTTTGACCATTTTAGATATATTTTAGTTTTTTCAGATTCAGTATTTCAGTTGATCATTTCATGTCATTATAGTTCAGTTATTTATTCCTTATGTTATATTTTTCTCCCACTCAATCAGTATTCAATGTACTGACGCATACCTTCAGTGTTGTATCGTACTCTGATACAGGTGCAAGTTCTTAGCCTCAGCACCGTTAGTATATCCTCTTCGGGTGATATCAGTAGTACCAGTGGTGAGTCCTCATCTTTTGAGGATGATAGTTACTTTTTTAGTTATTTTTCATTCGGTTAGACTTTCGAGTTAGCTGGGGCTTGTCCCAGCAACTCATCAGATGTTGATGGATTTCAGACATAGATTCAGACATTTAGTTTTGTTTTCAAATGTATAAACTTTTTTATCATTTAGCTCTCTTAAATGATTTTATTATTTAAGCTTCCGCTATGATTACTCAGATTACTAGTGTTATGATAGACCATTGGTTGGCTCTAGGTTACTTGTGACGCCAAGTACCGTGTCTCGTCCAGGGTATAGACTCCAGTTGTGACAAACTTGGTATCAAAGCACTAGGTTTAGAATATCCTAGGATGTATGAAAGCCGCGTCAAGTAGAGTCATTTTCATGGGTGTGAAACGCATCACACTTATGATGGGGAGGCTATGAGACATTATTAGGAAATCTCCCTTTTGTTCATACTCTTTATCGTGCGTTGAAGTTCAATTGTAGAAATGTTCTCCTAACTCGTGTTCTATTTCATTTAAGTGAAATCATGCCTCCAAGATGTTAAAACAACGATAACCGACCTGCCCCACCAGCTCCAGTAGCCCCTCAGGATGACCAAGTGTCCTCAATAGAGTTCAGAGCGGAAATCCAGTTGCTGGCACAGACATTCACAAACTAGGTGAACCAGCAGGTGGTTTCGATTAACTCAAATGTGTCCACAACAGCTGCCCGAGTTTCGGAATTCACCCAAATAAACCCTTCAGCCTTTCATGGATCTAAGGTGGGAGAGGACCCACAAGAGTTCGTAGATGAGATATGAAAGATCACCCGAATTATAGGTGTTAGCTCCTCTAAGAGTGTTAACCTGACTGCTTACCAGTTGAAAGGAGTAGCCCAGATCTGGTACGATTAGTGGAAAGAAGGGAGACTACTGGGAGCTGAATTGGTGGAGTGGAAGGAGTTCACAACAACCTTCCTAGAAAAATTCTTCACTAGGAGTTAAGGGAGGCTAAGGTGGCAGAATTCATGAATTTTAAATAGGGAAAGAAGACGATGAAAGAATATGCACTGGAGTTCACACAGTTGTCAAGATATGCTCCGAAGATGGTAGCCGAGCGAAGGGCTTGCATGCTTATGTTTGATAACGGAGTATCAAACTTGGTCCTTAAGGAGTGCAGGATTGCAATGCTCATCAAAGATATTGATGTCTCCAGCCTCATCTTCATGCCCAACAGATTGAAGCAGAAAAGCTAAAAGACATAGAGCGGGAGAATAAGCAAGCTAGGACTGGTCAATCAGATTATGGACACTAGAGGTCTGGCGATAGTAACCGCCCATAGCAGTAGAAGAAGCAGCAGAGGGCTCCAACACCCACTTCAGCCAGTGCCCCTACTTTCCGGTCCCACAAGGATCAGTGGGTGAAGCATCTGGCTTATAGTCCCAAAGTCACAACACCAGCAACCGTTACCCAGCTTGTCCTAAGTATGGCAAAAACCATCCAAGGGAATGCCTTCAGGGCTGAGAGGGTTGGTTTGGGTGTGGACAGCTAGGTCAGCAACTCAGAGAATGCCTGTCAGCAGGATGGTAGAGATCATAGTCTACCAATTCAGCAGCTTCAACAGGCCGACCAAATCAGCAGGCCAACACTTCAAGTATGGATGGCAGTCTGTCCCAAAACCATTTTTATGCTTTGTCCTCTCATCAAGATCAGGAGAGTGTACCTGATGTGTTCATGGGTATGTTATATATTTTCCATCTAGATTTTTATGCCCTACTAGATCCAGGAGCCACACAATCGTTCGTGAATCCCTATGTAGCTGTCCTGTTTGAAATCAACCCAGAATTCCTCTCAGAACCATTCTCAGTCTCTACCCTAGTTGGTGAGTCAATTAGTGCCAGCCGAGTGTATAGAAACTGTCCAATCTCAATCTTGAATAAGATCATTCCAACTGATCTCGTAGAGTTATACATGGTCGATTTCGATCTCATTCCTGGCATGGATTGGTTACACTCTGTCTATGCCGTAGTCGACTGCAAAACAAGGGTCATCAGATTTCAGTTCCCTAATGAGCCAATTTTAGTGTAAATGGGCAGTAGTTCAGCGTTTAAGGGTCATTTTATTTCCTACCTTAAGAAAAGAAAGTTTATTTCTAAAGGGTGTGTTATTATCTAGTTCAGGTCAAAGATTCCATCTCTAAGACCCCAACCATCCAGTCATTTCTAGTTGTCAGCGAATTCCCTGACGTATTTCCTGGATATCTTCCAGGAGTCCCTCCTAAGCGGGAAATAGACTTTAGTATAGACCTTTTTCCAGTCACTCAGCCCATCTCCATCCCTCCTTACAGAATGGCTCAAGTTGAACTTAAGGAGTTGAAGGAGCAGCTAAAACACCTCTTTGATAAAGATTTCATTAGGCCCAGTATCTCTCCATGGGGTGCTCCAGTATTATTCATGTGAAAGCAAGATGGTACTCTAAGAATGTGCATCGATTATCGCTAGTTGAATAAGGTCACAGTTAAGAACAGGTATCCCCTACCCAGGATTGAAGACTTGTTCAATCAGCTTGGGGGAGCCAGTTGTTCCTCCAAGGCAGATCTCAGGTCGGGGTATCATCAGCTAAGAGTCAGAGAATGTGGCATACTAAAAATAGCTTTCATAACTCGGTATCATCACTACAAATTCATGGTTATGTCATTCGGACTAACTAATTCCCCTTCAGCTTTCATGGACCTGATGAATAGGGTTTTCAAGTCATATCTAGACATGTTCGTCAATGTATTCATTGATGACAATATGGTATACTCCAGAAGCAAGGAAGAACATGCTAACTATTTGAGTATTGTGCTACATACACTTAGAGACCGCCAGTTGTTCGCTAAGTTCAGCAAATGTGAATTTTGATTGATATTTGTGACTTTCCTTGGTCACATGGTCCCGGGTGAGGGTATTCAAGTAGATCCTGAAAAGATAGCAGTGGTGAAAGACTAGCCAAGACCTACTTCCCCAATCGAAATTAGAAGTTTCTTGGGTCTAGCCAGTTATTACTGATATTTTATGGAAGGTTTTTCATCTATTGCATATCCTCTAACTAGATTGACTCATAAAAAGGTGAAATTCCAGTGGCCAGATATGTGTGAGAAGAGTTTGCAGGAGTTGAAGACTCAACTCACTACCGCTCCAATGTTAACCTTACCGGAAGGAACAGTGGGTTCATAGTGTATTGTGACGCTACCAGAGTTGGACTCGATTGCATTCTGATATAGTGGGGTGAGGTGATAGCTTAGGCCTCTAGACAACTCAAAGTTCATAAAAAGAACTATCTGACTCATGACCTCAAGTTGGCAGTGGTAGTGTATGCATTGAAAATATGGATTCACTACCTTTACGGGGCTCACGTGGATTTTTTCCCCAACCACAAGAGCCTTTAGTATGTGTTCCGTCAGAAAGATTTAAATCTTCGTCAGGGAAGGTGGTTGGAGTTGTTGAAGGATTACAACATGAGTGTGTTGTACCACCTGGGCAAAGCCAATGTGGTGGTTGATTCCCTAAGTAGGATGTCTATGGGGAGCGTGGATCATGTTGAAGAGAGAAAAAAAGAACTAGCAAAGGATTTTCACAGGTTAGCTTGGTTGGGGTGCAGTTGGTTGATTCAGTTGAGCGTGGAGTAGTGCAGAGTAGATCAGATTCCTCATTAGTTTTTTAAGTTAAGTCAAGGCATGATGAAGATCCCATACTGCTTAAACTAAAGGAAAGAGTTCTCAGAAAAGAAGTGGAGGCTTTCTCCAACGGGGGAGATGAATGTAGGTGACTTGAGACAGTAGATACTTGTTGAAGAACACTTTTTAAGATATTCTATCCACCTAAGTGCCACTAAGATGTATTGTTATATATGGTATATTTACTTGTGGAATGGCATGAAAAGAGACATAGCAAAATTTGTGGCTAAGTGTCAGAACTGTCAACAGGTTAAGGTGGAACATCAGAGACCTAGGGGTATGACTCAGGATATCAGCATACCCACATGGAAGTGTGAGGAATTTAATATGGACTTTATTACAGGTCTGCTAGTACTCGTCAGTAGTATGACTCAATCTGGGTGATAGTAGACCGGCTAAGCAAGTCAGCACATTTCCTCCCAGTTAAAACTGTAGACTCAGCTGAGGATTATGCTAGGCTATATATACGGGAGTTGGTCAGATTACATGGGGTTCCCTTGTCCATTATTTCAGATAGAGGTACCCAGTTCATCTCACATTTCTGGAAATTATTTTAGAAAGGTCTCGGTACCCAGGTTAAGCTCATCATAGCTTTTCACCCACAGACAGATAAACAAGTTGAGCGGACTATTCAGACCTTGTAAGATATGATGAGAGTGTGTGTGATCGATTTCAAAGGCAATTGGGATGATCACCAACCTCTCATTGAGTTTGCATACAACAACATCTACCACTCCAGTATCCAGATGGCCTCGTTTGAGGCATTATATGGTAGGAGGTGTAGGTCTCCTATAGGGTGGTTTGAAGTTGGTGAAGCTACCTTGATAGGGCTAAACTCAGTTCATGAAGCTATGCAGAAGGTGCAATTTATCAGGGCGAGGTTGAAAATAGTGTAAAGCCGACAGGAATCCTACGCTGATTTGAGGAGAAGAGAGTTAGAATTCGCAGTAAATGATTGGGTTTACCTGAAAATTTCACCCATGAAGGGGGTGATGAGGTTTGGAAATAAAGGGAAACTGAGTCCGAGATATGTGGGACCCTACAGAATTCTAAAGTGAATTGGCAGTGTGGAATATAAGTTAAAATTACATCTAGAGATAGCATTTGTACATCCAGTCTTCCATGTGCCACTATTGAAGAAGTGCACCGTTGATCCAACTTCAATTGTTCCACTAGATAGTGTGGGAACGAAAGATAGTCTCTCTTACGAAGAGATCCTAGTTCAGATCCTTGGTTGTCAGGTTCGTAAGCTGAGAAACAAGGAAGTTTCATTGGTGAAAGTATTGTGGAGGAATGAGCTAGTTGAGGGAGCCACATGGAAGGCAAAAGCAGATATGATGGCCAAATACCCTTATTTATTCCCTTCCAGTTTAGTTCCAGCATCAGGTACTAAATTCCTCTTCAATACTCTGTTTAGTTCCGTACTCATCAGCTCTATTCAGGTTTTCAATATGCATTGTAGTTTCATCAACTCTGTTAGCATGGTTAAGTTATTTAGGAGTCAGATACTTTTTCAAAAATTAATTCATAGCCTCAGTTTTGGAATTGCAGCTCTTTTCTAGGTTTTCCAGCATTTTAGCCTTCATTCGTGGACGAATGATCCCAAGGGGGAGATATTATAACACCCCGAAACTTTTCTAAATCAAACTCAGACCTTGCAATAAAAATCTAGACGAAACCATAAAATTTGCCTCGGAATAACCGAGACAATGAGTCGTGGTCAGCTCCAACGACCCGTTGTCTCAGTCGTGGTCAGCCCTGCTTGGGCATTGAGGTAGCAACGAGACATGGAATGACCCATCGTGAGAACCAATAAGTCGTCCTGTAACTCATTGGTTCCCAGTTCAAAATTCCCTCTTCCAGGATCCGAAGACTCAACCAACGAGTCGTTGTGTGATACAATGACTCGTGGTGTGAGTTGTTAGTTGGGATTCCCAGAAACCTCCTTCAGTGATAACAAGTGGCAAAAATGACCCATTGTATCCCACAACGATTCATTGTGACCGCTCATGGTATCAAGTTCAAGGATTTTAATAACCTTTCCAATGGAGGTAATGACTCGACACAACGACACGTTGGGTCTACCAATGAGTCGTTCTATTGCCCATTGTCAGGCCTCCTAGAATTCTCATCTAGTGACCATGGGAGGAACCAATGACCCGTTGGTTCATCCAACGAGTCGTAGTCCCTCTCATTTCCAGTTCTAGTGAGCCCAAAACCTAGGCCTCAAGACCAACGACTAGTCCCAACGAGTTGTGGTTTCAACCAATGAATAGTTGAGTGACCCATTGGTCCCTGTCGGTAATTTTTTCATATTTTTCCCCAGGGATATTCTTGTAATTTCTCACCTTTTTAATCCCTAAACTACTTTCATTTGGGTTATTTTCAGGGATTTAGAGGGGTAATCAATGATTACTTCACCCTTCTCATTCCTTCAGAAAATCAATTCGTAAAATATCTCTCAAAAACACTCAGAGCAGAAGCTAGGGTAGTCAGTTTCTTCTCAGATTCTCAAGGGATTTTCTCTGCAATTTCTTCACCATGTATGTGGGAATTCAACAAAGAAATTATTCTTCCCTTGTGTCCCCAAAACCCTTTCTAAATTTTCTATCAGTTATAGCCTAGTGGTTTCAAAATGTAGAAGGTTTTCAGACAGAATTCTATAAATTTCATATGGAATATTATCCATGTTATTAGTTGCTATGTTTTTCCTAAATTCATAGAAATCATGTGGAAACTAGCGTCTTGTGAAATGATTTTGCCCTAGTTTTAAATGCAATATATTAGGGTCTAGCATAATTGAGTAGTTAATCATGTTGCTTGACTCTACCATTGTTTGGATTCCCATATTATTTAAATTAGTTGAAATCTCAGTCAGATGCATGCTAGTCCAGTTTCAGTCAAAATATCAGTGTACTTGGTATTATTCAGAAATGTCAACTGATCAGTTTGACTACATTCTTTTCTTGAGGTTTCAATGGTTCGTGCCAGTTATCACTTACTAGACTCAAATACCATATATCATATTTTAGTGGTTCTTTAGATAGTTTTGACACTTCTAGATAAGCAACTCTGACCAGTCTTAGAACCTTCAATTTCAGTTTCAGTTTGTTCTATAGATGGTTACGACGCTTCTAGATAAGCAGCTTTGGCCAGTCTTACAACACCAGTTTGAGAATTCAATCTGATAAGACTCTCGAAGTTCTTCTAAATAGGTAACCCTGACTTATTCTTGGGCCCTAGTTTCGAGCTATCAGCTTAGTAGTCTTTAATGCTCAAACTCACACCTCCTACTAAAGTATGAAGCGGATGTTGTCAATAAAAAACCAAACTAAGATGTTGGGGTCAAACCCATAGGGAATATGAAAGATCTAGAGTAATGCTAGTAAGTGAACTTGTTGGTTAGTTACTCTAATTTGAGGGTTTTAACAAAACAATGATTAAAACAACAATTGAAAATTATGATTTATATCAAGATTTAAGAATAATTAGGGTTTGTGTTACCCATGGATTAATAACTACTTTAGGTTTTACACTAGTGATCTATCCCAATATTTAACTTGTAGAACTGATAACTAAGATTCATCCAAATGACTTGTTCGTCCCTATTGGATAACTATACTCAATCACCGGGTGAGATATCATGAGCGGTTTCATTTTAACCGTTATTAATTTGTCCCAAATTTAACTATCCTGCGACCATATCTCAAGTTAATACAATGATCATCAAGATCAAGGCTTTGTTGTAATTCTCTTTTCCTAATCTATACCTCTCTAGGCTCAAGCAAGTAAAGAAGTCAGGCATGTCCTAACATTGCGCACCATTAAGAAATTTTAAAGATGAAGAGAATACAATACAAGCGTATTGTATGGGTTTAGAATCACTTCATGCAAACCCTAGTTTGTTAATCCACCATAGTTCCCACAACCTTAGTTGTGGAGGTTTTAGCCTCTCATAATTATAAGTAAATTCATACCATTCATAGACAAAAGCATAAATTAATACTTACAATGATGATAGGAAGAAACTCACTTGATTATTGCAAAAATAAGAAAGAATAATTCAACAACAATTATCTCAATATGTCGAATCAAACTTATAATTCCAAGACTTGTCAAAAACTTCATACACAACTTCCTCTCTATTACAAAGAAATAAATAATATTTAATAGCAAAGAGATTTATGCTTTTCTTGTTTCTTCACGGATTTGACTTGGGACTTGTAGCTCCTTTTCCTAGTTGAAGTGGGATGAACTTGTTAAATGGGAGAGGGTTGGTGGCTACGCTTAGTATCGCGCTGCAATTTCCCCCGCATCACTGCTGCGCTAGTATGCCGGCACCTTGCGCACTTCATCGCACCGGGCAGTTGCTTGTGCTCGCGCCCGGTACCATCGGGCATGGCAAGAAGCCACTATCGGCCGCACCGACGCGGGCCGCTGATGCTAAATGTTTCAATTCAAGCAGTAACCTAACTTATTCACATTCATTCCAAAAGCCTTAAATATACTCAAATCCGTCACTTTTTAGCCCCGAAAGCATCTAGTCATATGCATTATCTCTTTTCACAAATATATAACATAAATAATATAAACACACATAATTTGTTCTCAAAACATAATAAAATATGGACAAAATATGTATAAGAAGTTGCAATCTACACTCTTCATCAACACCTCATTATGCTTAAACTATTGTTCATCCGAACACCTACTACTCTTCTTCTCAAATTTAGGCACAAAATGCCTCCTACGAATAGGTTTACTTACATTTTTTATCATGAGACAAATCAATGAAGCTCAAATAATTCACTCGCATGCATATAGGATCAACATTAAAATGTCAAAGTTCAAAATCACTTAGCTTTTGAAAATTAACTCATCAACACATATTTCGGGCCAACATGAATTATATATAATTTGTGCTAAATCAAGATTTACCTAAGTCTTACCATTGTACCCTTACAATTTGGAGAGATTCCCTTTCACACACAAGATATAAAATAGTATTAATAACAAACTCCACTCATTCTCCCAAAGAACTCAACATACATGAAAAGACGGCTCCATAGGCTTGCCCTTAGTGTAATACTGCTAATATAGAATTTTGTAGAATCAAGGATCAATTAGGACTTCAATTTGCCTGTAATTTAGGCTAAGGGACGGGAAAGAACTATTTGGCCAAGATAGTGATTAATCTCCTTAAGCACTTTAATACTTCACAACACTTTGATTTTTTAGCACTTTCCTCAATTTCCCAATTTTCAACTTTTAACATGATATATTTAAAATTTTCAATTTTAATTATATATAAAAAATTGTTGATTGTGTTTTTGAATTTTTTTAATATTGATATTTTTATCTTTTTGTTTTCCCACTAACATCACTCCTCCTTGTTTAGCAAGTTTCACCTTTTCTTTCTTTCTTCACCACACTTTTTAGCTTTTCCCTTCACTTTTCCACTTAAGTTCCTTTCATACAAAATTTATCAATTAAAGTACTCTAGGAGTCATTTGGATCAAATACAAATCAATAGAACAAAAAGGAATTTAAGATTGTAATATGGCTATCAAAAGAATAGGCTAAGTCTCAACATGACTAACTAGGATAATTACAATCAAGGTAGGTGTAATAGATAAAAATAAGTCTACTAATGAAATGCCTATATCACTTCCTAAATCCATCATTCTTATTTTGTTTTGCAAACACACCGAGCAAGTTCAAGACATCAATTTGCAAGCATGGAGTATATCAAAAATTGCTCACACATTGGCAAAAATGGTTTAACAAATGGAAATCAAGATCACATAAACACATATATTCATCTTGCATGCATAACATAATTAAGCCCATTTTTTCTTTCCAAGTCCAAGAGTCAAGTTCCAAAAGACTAAGTGTTTCTACCTTTGATGCATTTTTGGAGTGAATTTAATAAAGTCTCAATGATACCTAAAGTGAGGCACCTAGCATTTATAGGGTCCAAGTTCTTGTTCTTCCTAATGACTAATTTAACTAAGATGGTCGCCATCCATCCATCATCGGGGAAAGTCATGACTCAATGACTAAAAATAAAGAAAATAAAAACTCTAGACTCTCTAGTCAATTCTAAGGGACTATCCACCGAAAAGTACCAAAACAAAAATCGGAGGAACCCAAAATAAAATAAAACTAAAAATACTATAAAACCAACAAGCATGCATGATAATTCATAAATCCAAAAATAGAGCCTACCATGTGCGCATTTAGCAATTAGGGAATCCATGGTAATATGAAGCTCATTTCCTCCCACCCCATACTTAATTAGTCACACTGTCCCCTAGAGCTAAAGCAATAAAGCATAAAGTAAAAAGGTGAAAGGAGAACTCGGCCTCTACTCCTTGTCGCCTCGTGGGGCAAGAGTGTACTTTCCCCATCTCGTAATCCTCCTCACATCATTAGTCCGAGTTTACTCGTTGCCTCATATTATGTGGCCACATCATCATCAAGAGGTTCTATATCCTCGCCCAACTCTCAGAAGGACTCGCGAGTGCTTGCTCGTAGGGTAGCCTATGTTAAGTTGCTGTAGATGCTCCTCGCCGACTCCATTCATCCCGCCTGGAGCATTTGCATACCGTACAAGTGGCTCAACATGTTATCAATTCACTCATTGCACTCATTGACAAAAAGGAATGGACCATTTATACCGCCTTCTTTGTTTTAGTCACGCCAATCCCCTTAGGATCATAAGGTGTTTATAGTCCGCTCCTCCTCCTCCTCAATGTCATGCCCATGTAGAAATCGGGTCAAGAGACCCCCAAACCCGGTTTTGATCCTTACCTCTTGCTCTTTTCAACACCTTTTAATAAGTACCCCCACATTAATTGGCATTCCATTGGTGCATATACAAGAGACACTTTTTCCTAGTCACATGGGTTACATGTTTTTCGTGCACTGCAACAAGCATATACTATTTTTAACCAAACTTGTTCCTCTTTACTTAAGTGAGCATATGGAAAGCGAAACATGATACTAAATTGTTGGTGGAGAGTCCTCCACCATATTATAGAGTTAGGGCCACACTGTAGTATGTCAATATCCCTATACGGGGCTTCACCATGTCAACAAAGGGTTGTGGGTCAAGATGAGGTGTCCCAAGTAATCTATTCAAAGACATAGGTGCAAACTCGATAATTTGATCCCACTTTAACTTGCCCGACCCTCCTTTGGCATCCAATTTGCAAGAAATTCCTCACCATATTCAAATTACAATCACCCGGCACATCAAACACAAAACCACCAAGGTGATTCTATCTACCATATGAGGGAAAACTAGTGACAAGCAATTTCTATTAATAAACATATCATGTGAGTATTTAGATTCCTTATGTTCCTCGAACCATTTTTGACCTTCTTTATCTGTGACCCAATGGAGCCCATATCGCCTTAATGGTGGTGGTTCCATCCTCAAATATTCATGCTCCTCTTCACTAGTACTCCCGATCTTTTTGAGCCATGGCTTAAGTAGCCACTCCTTTCCCTTTGTTTACTTTTGGTGCTATTGATGGAAGTATCTCAAGACAAATGTTAAAATTTGTGTTTCTTGGGTGAAAAAATTGAAGATTTTGAGAAGATATGAAGTTTTGAGAGAGTTTGCTTAAATTAGAGGGGTGCAGCATGGATATGATGAAATTGAGCTAAACTTTAGGTCTTGGCCTTTTAAATTACTCATTTAGGCTGGAAATTACATTTTAAACTTTTAAATTTTTCTTGAGACCATGCCTCGTCGCGAGGCCTTTACCCGCTCACCTACCCTCGTGCACGCACCCGGCTTTCTATTGTGCTTCCTTGAAAGGCTGCCTGTGAGGGCGGGTGCTTGTGCCTCGTGCCTTTGCTACAGCTCTGTGTTGCTTGGCCCGCGTGATGCCATCCGTGCTCGTCCAAGAAGTTTTGTACTGCTTAAATGTTTAAGATCAATATTTGTTGAAGATCATGACCTATCACCTTCACACTTGAACAAACACATAAAACAAAAATTACCATGGTTTTCCTCCCAAGTAGCACCCGATTTAACATCGCAAGATTTAATAACGTATCTTGATTGCTCGGGATCTATCAAGATACTCCGCGATGATCAATGTAAGTCTCGATCACTTGTTTTCATCTTGCTGCCTGTGACAACATATCAAAATAAAGAAAATAAAATATAAATAAAGATTTTAAAAAAAACAGGTGAGCTAATTTTAAATCTAAAATGTATTTCTTCATAACATCTCTCACTTTATAATGCAGCAAATTCATTACTCACTTGGTATGAAAATATTGTCATAAGATCTAATCTGAAGAGGTTGGGTCGAACCTGATGGAATGGTGGTGACGTGCAATGCCAAATTCATAGAGGCTCATTTTGAGGTTGTAAAGAAAATAAAGATTAAAATAATGATGAGTATTTTTTACAAGAAAACTAAGATTTAAATAACCAGGTTTGTGTCTTCATGGATTCATAACTACTTCTCGGTTTTACTCCCTATATTTTCTTGTAGATATGATAACTAAGGTTTATCCAAATGACCGATTCGGCCCCTACCACAATCAGAACAGCCCAATCACCAAGTGCGAGGTCCCGTAAGCGTGATAATTTAACCATTATCAATTTATCCCAAATTTAACTATCCCTGCGACCACAAACTCAAGTTAATACAATGTTCATCAAGATCAAGGCTTTGTTGTAATTTATTGCACTTACCCTAGGCTCAAGAAAGTAAATAATTCAGGCATGAAGCAAGTAAAGAATTTAGGCATGTCCTAATGTTGCTAATCGTTAAGAGAAGAAGATGAATAGAATACAACACAAGTGTTTAGTATTGGTTAAGAATCAATTCGTGCAAACCCTAGTTTGTAATTCACTATGGGTCCACAACCTTAGTTGTGGAGGTTTTAGCCTTCATAATTATAAGTAAATTCATACCATTCATATAGACAAAAGCATAAATTAATACTTACAATGATGATCGGAAGAAACTCACTTGATTATTGCAAGAATAAGAAAGAATAATTCAACAATTGTCTCAAAGTATGTCGTGAACTAAAACTTATAGTTCCAAGACTTGTCAAAAACTTCATACACAACTTCCTCTCTATTACAAAGAAATAAAGGGTATTTATAATAGTAGATTTATGCTTTCTTGTTCCTTCACGGATTTGACTTGGAACTTCTAGCTCCTTTCCTAGTTGAAATGGGGTAAACTTAATAGTTACTGACAAAGGTTGGCGCACTAATAGTCGTCATTGCAATTGCTCCCGTTGCGCCTATGGTCACACTAGTATGCTAGCACCTACGTGCTTTATCATACGTAAAGGTATGTGTCAGGTTCTTGTATCCTTGGTATGACAATGCAATTCACATCAAGTATTGTGGCTGTGTGGCCAAAGGGTGCTAAATGTTTCCACCTCGCTTTGTGCAACCCAACTTTTCATATTCATTCAAAAAGAGCTCAACTATGCCTCCAAATCCATCTCTTTTGTCGCTCCCCGAAAGCATCTAATCATGTGTTAGCTCTTTTTCACAAATATATAATATAAACACATGCAAACACACTTAAATTTTTCTCAAAATATAGTAAAGTATGGGCAAAAAATGTCTAAGAAATGCGTAAGTCGTTCTTCATCATAGTTGGGTCTAGGACTAACTAGTGGGAGTAGGACTTAGCACCGCGAGATCGGGGTTCCACAACCTGTGTTCTCGTAACTACGTTGCCACTATAGGTTATTTTATTGGGCCCTATGGCCCGTACCTGTGATCACCCAGCTTCTTCCTTATACCTTCAAGGTATATCGGGTCCTACTGATGGGGCATAAGGCACTAAACTCAATGCCTAGCTCATGTGGTTATATGTTTGTTATAGACTCTCCACTATCAAAGACAAGTTATGTTTAGCTCACCTAGAACAGCTTCGGGCCACTCGCTTCAGTTCTCAGACAGTTATCTCGCACGCATCTCGATTCACGACATGTTTATGACCATTAATGTGGTCATTTGACCACTTTATATATTTCGCTTCGATTCAAGATTCATTTGGTCATTTCATGTCATTATAGTTTAGTTATTTATTTGGTATGTTATAATTTTCTCTTACTTACTCAGAAGACATTTAAAGTATTGATGCATATTCTATTCTATACCACTTTATGATACAAAGTAAATTTCTCAGCCTCAACACCATTAATAGATCCTCTTCAAGTTATATTAGTAGTACCAATTGTGAGTCCTCATATTTCAGGGACGATAGTTACTTTTTCATTATACTTTCGAGTTTGTTGGGGCTTTCCCCAAAGAACTCATCGTGATGTAGATGGCTTTCGCATATAGATTCGTACATTTAGTTTATTTTCGATGTTTAAACTTTTTATCATTTATCTCTTAAGTGGTTTTAATATTTAAGCTTCGCTATGATTACTCAAATTAAAATTGTTGGGTGATAGACCATAAAGTTGGCTTGGGGTTAACTGTGACTTAAGTACCATGTCTCCTTAAGGGGTATAGACTCTAGTCGTGACATTAATATGCATGAGTTTGCTGTGGTTGTAGAGGTTGTTCTTGGTGCTAGGAGGTCTTAACCGAGTTGTCATTATTCTAATTGGGTCAAGCAGGGCAAACATGCTTAATATGGCGCACTTTCCATCAAGTCAATTGTAGACTTAACATGAGTAATCTAGTTTCAATTAGTAATGTGAGTCTTCTTATATCACGAGATAAAAAAAGAGTTGTTCGAGGAAGAACAAGGCTTTATGTTTGGGGTGGTGATCTTGGGCGATGCTATTCATCCAAGTGTCATTTTATGCTCACCTTCTAGATTATATTATGAATAAAATCAATTATAATCTCATGTATTTTGATTGAAATGGTGTTCATTAACTAACATATGTGATTAGCCTTGGTTCTAGCTTGAATGTAAGCTAAAAGTGGCATTTGGAGTCATCAACATGCCAGGGAGAAGAAGGCTCGAGCCTTATCATGGAGCAAGAAGAAAGTTGGGATGTTAAGGGACTACGTAACGCGAGCATCCATGTTGGTAGCGTGTCACATGTGCACTTTTGGCGCATTGGCCGCATAAGCCACATGGAAACTCACTTGCTCAAAGCAATGCAAGCACATGCTGCAGCCGTGTCAGCAGTAGGCAAATCTCTCAGATAGACAACGTGGCACGGAGGTAGTCGCTACAAGCCAAATTTCAACAATTATAAATGGAACCTTAGCGCTTTAATTGGTAAACACACGATATATTTTGAAAACGTGGGAAAGCAGTACAAGGAACATACAACCCATACCTAGGATTCTTTTCTTCCTTTTCTTTTCCATCCGAGAATTCATATGGATTGGAAACACTTATTTAATTCTAGTAAAAGCACGGTGGCCAGACCTCTTCTTCTAGTGCTCGTGCCACATGAAATGAACGTATTAGTTTAATTCTTAACTTGGTTCAAGTTCTTCGTTGTTGTTTGTTCTCGTATTCTTGCTTTAATCATTTTAATTCTTTATCACCATTGAAATACATGTATTAATATTATCAAAACTCAAAAAAGAGAAAACCCTAGGATAGAATGAGGAATGCAAGAAGTTAGTTCAAGTCTTCAAGTCTTATTTGCGTTTAGGATAGAAATATACCTAATCTACCTAGCTTGGTTATTATATGGGAAGGCAGCTAGACACTTGAATTTGAATTGTTACTTCACCACTCTTAGATGTAGTTGTGAAGTAAAGTTTAGGTTAAATGATTAGAGGTTCGAAAGTCCATAACCAAGGGCGCTAACCCTGTGAAACCACTCACTAGATGAATGTATATGTATTAGGTTGTCACATCCCTCTCAACAATGTAGTTTCGAGGCTATAATATTATGTTTAAAGGCTTGAAAGACCATAAACATGGAATTTATCGTGGTGAGACAATAATGAAAACAAAATACTTTAACCAATATGAATGTTAGCTATACGTGATTGTTTAGCCTAAACTGGATTCTCATTGTTGTTTTCAACTTAATTTTAGATCACCTCTATATAGTAACAAAACTACAAAATCTTGGTTACTATAGAACTTGTGAAATTTAAATTAATACTTTAACTCAATAATTCACTAAAAATTCTAGTCCCCGTGGGTTTGACATCTAGCTCACAAAGAATAACTTTACTACTTGTACGATCTCGTGCTCTGCACATGCCGAGGCGCAGCATCAACTCGCCTACTTAGAACCTCCAGATCTCGCCTTTG
Source organism: Datura stramonium (assembly GCA_018107945.1). Classification (NCBI taxonomy): domain Eukaryota; kingdom Viridiplantae; phylum Streptophyta; class Magnoliopsida; order Solanales; family Solanaceae; genus Datura; species Datura stramonium. The sequence goes on from JACEIK010000620.1 coordinate 308,792, forward strand.
TGCTCATTTTTAAAATCCTCATATTGAGCTGGCATCCTTGCACCGCCTCTGGCCATCCACCATCAATATCTTGCCCGACTTCACCCTTATAACCGCATCACCGTGGCTAAGAATCCGTCTCCAAAATAATGGAAAATGCTTCTGGCCCACCTCATAATCATGATGATGAAGTCCACTGTAGGATGAATGGTCCCACTTGATCAATACATCTCTCAATGATGCCGCCAGATAAGCGAGGGACCTATCGCCTAACTACAATGTCACCATGGTGGGACGTGGTTCATTCACCTAATCCCAAAGTTTTAAACAATGACGCAGTATTAGATTGATGCTTTCACCTGTATCTCATGCTGTTGAACCAACTTCTATGCTCCCAATGACCTCTAGAATAATGAAGCTCCTAGATCTTCCAATCTTTTCGAAATCTTGTTCTCACCCAAGAACCGCACTCTCCGTAAAAAAGCCACACCTCAAATTAGTGAGCCTTCTTTCTTGCCACAATATCCTTCAAAACCTAGCGTATTTTCGAACCTATTGCAAATAAACTTGTACCAATGGTAGATTCATACATCATTTCAATACATCAAGAAACTTACAAGCTACATCCTCCTTTGTTTTTTGAACCTCTCTAAAATGGAGGAGGGTCAAACTTACCACTTTATGTTATGAGTTACTTGACTCACCAAGATCATTCTTAGACTCACAACTTGTTCTCGCCTCGCTTTGTTATCTTTGGACATCAATTCACCCAGCTCCTTTCCACTATGCAAAGAGATTGACATTCTCTTGGGGTTCTTCTGTTACTTAGACGTGCCCTTGCGATCTGTTTGATCAGTCAAAGGTCAATTGACCCATTTACCTTTCCAATTCGTGGACCACTCTCGCATCTCATTAACCACCTTAGTCTACTAATCATCCGCTACTTCATAATCTCCTCAGAACTACCATGTTGTTGGCCCCCGAGGCTCAAAAGTTGTTAAGGGCCTCTAAGTTTGGATTTCCTCCCCATAAATGATTAGCTACATTTTTGTACCACCGATTGTAGCTATTTCCCTACAAAACCTCCACCATGATCTTGTTGACCTACAAAATAAATAGACTCGTGGTTAGTGTACAACTTGAATATGCATGACCTTCTCCAATAATACCTCACATGACAAAGAAGCACCTAAACTTGTTGAACTCGATAAACTTGGCTTGCGCCTGGTGTGGTCACTAACTTGCTGATCATATTCACCAACTAACTAATGTCTGACCGATTGCCGTTACACCTTCAACCTCATGCTTCCTTGGGACTTTGGTTTCTATAAAGTCACCTAAATCTTGATAATCTTGGCTCCCAACTGACATGTAGATTCAATAGAGCCTCTATCATATCGTAGCTTTGGACAAGATTTTCCCCCTGTATATATCTTCTAATAATATCTTAGACTCTGGCTTCTGTACTCTATGAAGTTGTTCTCAATGATCTCCTTTGGTTGTATACAGGCAAAGATCTCCCAAGTATCCCTTGTATCTTTCCTGCTTGAGCCAAGGTCTCACCATCCTTTCCGAACAAATCCCGAGATCTTTCCTCTAAAATCCTCTCGTCTTCAACAAGAAACAATCGCTATTAACTTGTTGGAAAGAACCTCCCAAGTTGTGATGGACTCCCCGCTAGCTCATTTTGAAGCCACTCCTTCACTTCACCAATTAATTAGAACGGAACAAAATGAGCTTCATATACTCATCCAAAATATTTTAATAGGAAAGTTCACTAAGTTCCACGAATGTCATCAAATGTCCGTGGTAATCCCCAAGGAGGCTTCTGATAATGCAAGGTTTTAAAACAATGCGATTCACTCTTCTTAAATCAAAATTCGTGAAAGGCCGGTTGATGTATCGCTAAAAGCATTTCAAAAGTTTCAGGCAAAATTAAGCATTGAATCTCTCATATTTAATACCTGGTGTTATATTATTTCACATCATAATTGTAAAGCTCTTATTTGGTCAAAGGTGCTAAGTGGTCCTTGACTTCTGTGAATGGCATGGTACACCGGTATGGGCATCAAATCTCAATACAGCCTGATAAGAATAACAATGCAAAAAAGAATAATAAAATAAAAACTCCACCTGCAGGTTACTTAATTAATTTCGGATTTGCAAGAATGCACCCTTGAAAATTTATTACATGTATTAATATAAAGATCGCATAAAACAACGGTAGAAGTGCCAATATCAAACTCGAAGATTTAAACAGGTTAATTACTTAATGCAACTTTGTTTTATTCACAACATAGGTAAATGGGGAAATATTTTGAGATTCGATTTTGAAAATGTAATCTAAATAAAAAAACGTATTATTGCAAAAAAGTTTATATCTAATATGAGAAAATTCCTGGTTTTGCATTTTTTGCTTTCAAATGAGTTTATACAAAAACATTACTAGACTAAATTTCCTCTAAGACTGCAATAAAATAGATTCCATTTTTTAATATTCGAATATATAAAATTATCTCATGAACTTCAAACATCTATGTCCTAAGAAGCAGGTATGCATAGATATGCTAAAATATTTTGTTCAATTAAATAAAATCAATCCCTTGAACAAGAGAACAAAACTTATATATGCTCAAGTTTTTAACTATTCTCTTGGTTCCTTTTCCCGAGTTCAACCAAGAGCCAACAGATAATATTTGCAAGGTGATCACCTAATGGAATAATCAATGAAACAAGTAAGCATAAACAATATTGAAAAAAAAATTAGAGTCCGGAAGACAAACGAGTATTCAAACTACAATAATTAGCTATGGCTAAAACTCTAGGACAGGAGTTCATCCACATGTTCAAGTGGAAAACTAAATAATCATTCTAATCAAAAGCATAAAGTAAAACAAAACCTAAGAAAATGAACTTTTGTCTCTTCCCCTAAGAATCACAGACAAAATTGATCTCGTGATCATAGATATCTAAAAATGCCCTAGATGATATATTTATAAGAAGTGTATCAAATGACTTTTTGCTCTTGAAAAGTTCGCCTTTAGCTTAAGAAAATTCACCTAGCTTAGCCCCGGTGCACCGCAGCCTCCCATCTCACCGTACTTTGGCTTGAATTTCCTCTTAAATTTTAACCTTGGAACACCGCACCAGCCATTTCATCAAGGTGTAGGTTAAAATTCTACACATCTACGACTCCAAGCATCGCACCTCTCACTGCACCAAAGTGTTAGAAAATTTCCAAGTCCGAGTACCTCTAGCATGTCGTGGCAACTCGCTCATCAAGGTGTTGATGAAAATTCTTCTAAAGTTTGGTTCTAGCATATGCACTAGCCATAGCACCATCCTGAGTACAATTTTCTAAAGTTTGGTGTCTAGCGCGCCACGCGCCCATCTCACCAGCCAACTTTCTCAAATTCCTCTTTCTTCACACCATGGATTATTTTTGAGTCTTTTTCCATTGGTTACCTGCTAAAATCATCTAAAAATACTTGTTAGCTCATTTAACACAAATATTCATAAATTTGTGCATTTCATAAGGATAAACATCTCAAAACAAGGTAAAAGATGGGTAAAAGTATGGAAAATGGGCGAAGTGAATATGCCAACATCATATATCTTTCAAACGCAAGCTCAAAATGTTTGTTATTTCTAGCATTAAGTATGTAGAGTTCCACCGAGTAGAAACATCTAAACATAAAGATTTCTTACAAGTTATCAATTGGAGATTCACAAATATTCTTAAACTTTTAATTCTTACAGGAGATTGTGTAATGTATCTCACTTCGCTTGTCTCATCTACTCTGATGGAATCACCAATTTCCTTCAACCATATTGCTCAATAAGATTATGGATATGTTCCATACACCTCACATGAAGGCGTTTACCCTCCATTATGTTAGTTTCCAATTACCAATTGTTTATAAAGTTTCTTTCACTCATGATATCATTGGAACTCGTATTATCAACTGTAATAGTAAAACACATTATCCAAGCCTCATTCAAGCAAACAATTAGTAATGCAAGGTTATTACTACTTATGACTAGAAATTGGAAAAAAGTTATTATTCTTTACGCAAAGTCCAACTTCTATCAATAAAGTGAGCGGTTAGATATATATAGTTGGTTCTCTATATAGATGTCCAAGTATATGCCGTAAGACAAACTTGACTTGCTTCTTAAAACCTTCCCGCAAAAGTTTTCTTTGTTCATTATAGATTTCATAACAATCTCCTTTCAAGGTTCTATGAGAAGTGATTTGAAATTCTGCCACTATGACTCTTATAAAATTCTTAAAACCTTCCTTTTCTCAAAGAAACTAAATGGCAACTCATCAATAATTATCATTTGGGGTAAAGATATCCTACTTAATGCTTGATCAAATTTTCAAGTGCTAATTACTCCTTCTTTTACTTCCATTGAAGATGGTAGAAAACATATTAGTATTTAACTACCACCTACGATATGGTAAAGTTTAGGACACTTTTTCAAATTGTTATTCATTGACAAAGTACCATTACTTTTTGTATCCGTTTACAACTTTTCACAATACTATATTTGCTTTTTAGTAGCTCCACTTTCATCAATGAACTATCAAAATGCTTTCCAAATAATCAGTTTAGGTTTATGACTTTTCTTTTTGAAGCTTAATTTGAACATCAATTTCAACCTCATTTAGAGATGAAGTGGTAGTTATGCTTTCATTTGAGGCTCCACCTTCACTTACTCTACTTTCATTTTCGGCCATCTAGAAATGGAAAAGATAAAACAAACAATAAGAATAACCATATTTAAATATTGAGCGCAAAACATCTATACAGAGAATGGGTGCTTACTAGCTACACGCCTATATTGTTACTAGCTATTTGAAAAGGAAACAAACATTGTTAATCGCTCAATGGGTTACCGGCTTACTAGGATAATACTAGTAGTATTGGCCTATTTTTCACGACTCCGAACATAGGCCTGTGAGCGTAGACACGGGACAACGAGCCCGAGAGACTCCAAGTCGACCCATGGCATTATCATAACATCTAACAAGTGGAAGATTTAACATAATAAACATAAAGTGTAAGTATAAATAAAACATAACACCATAATTGATATTTGCATCATACATGACAAGTTGATTACTATGCTAAGTCGAAAAGCCTCTAACATATCTAATGGGTTAATGGGACAACACCCTAACTAACCCAAAGTCTCAAATCAAGAGGAACATAACAACTATATATATTGAATGTCCTCGAGGATGAGGACTCCCGATGCTAGCTGGATGTGTCCGAGTGGGGAAAGAAGGGGCTAAGGGGATACCGCTAAGAAAGATCCTCGAATCAGATCATTAGACAATATGGCATAGAGTATGCGGTCAAGCACTATAAAATTTCTCATAAGAGTAGGAAAACATGATCATAACGTAAATATCATAATGCAAACATAAGGCTCAAGGTTTTCAAAACATCTATCAATCATTCATAATCATAATCATAAGGAGAAAAGATCTACAAAACATAACTTAAGCCAAAGTATATAATCATAACTATACATAAATCATGAGGAACAAATGGAAGATTCTCTATAATAGTAGGGATGTGATATCACAACAAAAGCACATTTGGGCAAAGGGGATGATTGCAGAGGTCTTATCATGGCTACGTTGGCGTGTAGTCTTGAGACTCGGGGCATGCTTGGACCCCGGGCCTACTCGTTGTTAAATACTACAACGAATATATATATAGTGCTCATAGGATATACATGATTCATGGGCTAGCTTAAAATCATGATAATCATACGCATGCTTGAAATACGTGAAGTAGCCATGAAATAAGGCCCGTGAGTCGGCCAAAATCATAAATTCATAAATCATGCAAGTCTATGCATACTTGTAAAACATGTATATACTTGATATATCATAAATCATGGTAAGTACTAATGTAAATCATATCATAAGTCAAGTAAATCATAATGGGTTAATGAACATCAAAATCTAAGTGAATCATAACTTGATTTATCATGAAACATATATAATTGCACATAGTTTTGTAGAAATTTAAATCCATAAGTTTATAATTGAAATAGTTATAAAATCTACCCATGATTCATAAAACATGGATTTATACATTAGAGGGATTAACACATATATAGATCATAAGAATTTCATAAGAATTGGGATAAGCCCCATAGAATTATCAATAGAATTTCATGAATTAGAGAGGAGTTGGGAATGAGTGTGAATGATTTCATCCATTCATAACCCTACATACCGAGAGAATCCGATTCTACAATTTCTTGATTGCCCAAGGAAGAATTGAGAAGAACTTGAAAGAAATTGAGCTTGATCACCGCTCTAGACTTCTTACACTTGCATGTACAGAATAGGAATAGCTTAGAATGAACTTATCCCTCTTAAAACTCACCATTCATAGCTTAAAACGCATATAGTTTAGTCCTTAGAAACTTCGAAATTACGGAAAAGCCCTTAATAAACTGGCATTGAAAAATGCCGCCCCAATGGGAGATCGATGAAGGTTGCATGGACCACGACTCGTGGTCTCCCGTCATCAAGTGCACTGTCAATTTTCCTCAAAGGGTCCCCATGAGGGACCTAACGACACCATCACCGGTGACCACGACTCCGAGTCACCTCTCGTGAACTTCACCGCCAAAAAAAAATTTAATCCTTAACCAATTGTTGACCATGACTCACCTAACGACCAGGCTGACCACGACTCGTGGTGTCCATCATGATGTACAATCGCCGGCTCTTTCCATCCTCTCAACTACCTTGACCACAAAATTGTGGGCTCATGGGGCTGACCATGACCTCGTGGTCACACCCTCGTGATCACCCCAAATTTGAAAATTTCTAAACAAGTCAAACTCCTCACCACAAGTCACTTAACGACTCGTGTCATCCCGATGGGTCACAGGACGACTGCTCGTGGACTCGGTGCGTAAAATCCTATTTTCTCTATTTCAACTATCGGGTCTGATATTAGCCATAGGGGTATTACAATATCTCTCCGTTGGGAACATTCATCCTCAAATGTTAAAATCCATACGTAAAAAAAGCAGAAATGCAATCATCATACTAAATATTGATCATAAGTCGAAAACCGACGGAATGACTGACCATTTTAACTACATGACTGAACTCGAATTTTCAAACCACACATACATCCATTTACATGAAAGAAAACCGAGGTACATGAGCCGAACATGAAATGAATAGAGTATTAAGGAGGAAACCGATACTTCAAGCTAAACCGAGCCGAAGAGAATAAATGAGGGTAATTAGTAATCATATTGGCTCGCTGCCCAAGTAGCTCCTCAACATGTTGATTCTCCATAAAACTTTTTTTTTAATCGGTTACTTCTTTGTTCCATGCTTTTGAACCTTAAGATCCAATATTTCTACCGTAACCTCTTCATAACTCAATGTCCTTCACACCTACACTCTCCACCTTAACAACCAGGAGTTGAATCACCCAAACACTTTTTTTGTAGTTGCATAAGATGGAAAACCTGGATGGATCAAGCTATTCTAAGGAAACTCCAATTCATAAGCTACTTACATAACTCCATTTCTCAACTCAGACATGGGCCAATATAACGGGGGTTGAGTTTCCTTCTTTCCAAATCTCATCACTCCCTTTATGGGGGATACCTTCTTAAACACCCAATCATCAACTTCAACTCAAGGTCCCTCCTTATCACATTTGCATAGGACTTTTTGAGACTCTCGAGTTGTTTTCTAATTGGTCTCTTATAAGTTGAAACCTTCTTCATGGCCTCATGGACTAAATCCGGACATATCATCACAACTTCACCGAATAAAACCAACCAATAGGTGATCTACACCTCTTCTAGAGAGCCTCCCAAACGGAGCCATCTAAATATTGGAATGTTAGTTGTTGTCTTAATGCAAACTCAATAAGAGGAATTGATCATCCCAACTACCTCGAAGTCAATCACGCATGCTCTTAAACATTCCGTTTGAGAGTCCTGAGAGTCCACTCTGCCTGACCATTGGTTTGTGAATGAAATATTATGTTGAGCTTATTTGAGTACCAAGCCCCTTTGAAACAATCTCCAAAACTAAGAGGTAAAACTAAGTACCTCTCGTCCTCGATATGATGGACAGGCACTCTATGCAACCGAACCAGCTCTCAAATGTATAGTTTGACATAATCTTCCGCTAATCGCTTTTGACTAGAAAATGGGTGGCTTTGGTCAACCTATCAACAACCACCCAAATAGGATCATAGTGTCGAATTTGTGCGAGGCAATCCTATGATGATGTCCATATTGATTTCCTCCCACACAAAAGTAGGGATACTAATGCTTGAATCACACCCCGATCTTTGGATGTTCAGCCTTCACCAGTTGACAATTGGGACACTTAGCCACAAATGTTTCTATGTTCTTCTTCATGCCATTCCACTAATAGAATTTTATAGGTCACGGTACATCTTGGTTGCACCTGGATGTGTATCGAATGTCTGGAACCATGAGCCTTCTGCAATATCCGATCTCTCAAATCATCAACATCCGAAACACAAGATGACCCTAGTATCGAAGCACAACATCTCCCTTGGGAGAAGAATCTCTACCTTCTAATTCTTGGACGGCTTCCTTTTAGTTTTACCAAAATAGGGTTCTCATCCCGTCTAGCTTTTACATCGCCTACCAAGGATGACTTCGATCCATTTGAATAACGACACCACTATCCATCGAGTCAACAAGACAAACTCAAAATTGTGCTAAGAATTCTCAAGTCCCGAACTCCTCTGTTTTTACATTTTATGCTTAAGATCATGACAAATACGCAAAATGTTCAAATCCACCCGAAACACATCCGGAATCAGCAAACACAAAACCCAAATACGCAATTCACCCATAAACCCATTCCGTACCTGTTGGAATCATTAAATTACCAACATAAGGTTGTTTTGATCAAAGTTGGCTATGGTCAAAATTAGCTCCAAAGCTTATAAATTCAACCAAATCTTTAAATCACTCGAATCACCTGAAATCCATGCAAACTACCCAACTAAATTATAAATCACCATTCGTAACTACCAGAGCTCTCAAAACCAAATTCGAGCTTGTTAACCTGTGTTGACTCTAATCAAACCTCTCAAACCTCAAACCCTCCAAAATCGAAAATCTCACATGATCTTCATTAGATCATCTCGAAAAGAGTGTCATCCATCTCCATAAGTCATGAATAACAAAATGAAGATGTGGAAAGGTTCAACTCAGGGATGTGGACCATCACCATAAATTGACCATGTGAATTTTTGCACTTCCCGACTCGACTGATAACTGCACTTCCTAGACTTCTATATACTCCGACACCTAAGGCAAAAAGGATAGAGAGTTACCTAGAACGCATCTATTTTAACCATCATCTCCATCAAGGGGAATCATCCATAGTGTTTATATTAAGGGAATCATGAGCATGAATCATTTAAGAAATCTAAGCTAGGCATGTAACTGATATAGCATGATCTTATAGTCCGATATGGAAAATCTTAAGGTGCCCATAGAGATGAGGTGATAAGATACATGAGTTCTCGTACGTAATGAGGGTCATGATATGAAGCCGAATGGGTATTGGGATCGTTGATCGACGGGGTTACCTATGATCTTAGGGTTCCCGAACATAGGCATGAGTTGAGAAAGCATCGAGCGGAACATAAGGGAAACATCTAAAGGGGAAGGGATGACAACCCGCATACTATACATAGAACTTTCTTACTAGAAACTCAAGACTCGACTTGCCCTTCACTTACCATTTCCCTACCTTCCATGAAATAAATCTCATATTAAAATGCACAAAGGGATCTTGTACCTCGTATAGTAAATTCTCGTAACTAGCAATCATGGTAGGTTCGATAGGAAGGCTTATGGGCCACCTTCGGGACTACCTCTCGAGGTTGACTTCCACTTGCTCTTGGTAACCTATGCCGCCGAGATAGGCGATTTGGTCGTGAGCCGCTGATCTGTTGATTACGCATCGGCTCTACCTTTGCAAAGCTTGTCCGATGGGCGATTCCTCGCGCATGTGTCCCGCTCCCCATATCTCGAAACATGTGTTTGAAACTACCATCCCGCGTGTTCTACCACATTTCACGTATGCCGATTGATAGATAGGGCTTCGAGGGGTGGCGGGGCGCGCCTCTTCGGCCGTCACTTGGCCGAAGGGCAATCTCTCGTGTTTATGACCGGTTGGCCACAATAGAAGCAAGTATCTGAACCAGCCAAGTAATTTTCCTAGGTGGTTCTTCTCGCAAAGACCAGAATTGGGTAAGTAATCTTCCTCACCCGGGGCTTGCTGTTCGGTTCGAAGCTTACAACTACACGCAAGTGCACGTGGTCAAACAAGTAGTAAAATGTATAAAGTAAGCTAAGTATCAATCCCACAGATCGACCAAGGTAATAATCGAATTAAGCGCAATGAACTCTAACTTAAAAATGCGCATAACAATTTCAAGAAGATTTTGATGGTTTATTTCCTAATTTATACTAATCTAAGACAAAATTACAAATTGAGTCTCAACTATAGTAATGGCATGCCGAGGCTAAAACGAATATGTAGGGTAAAGTAATTTATCAATATAATTCTAAGCACTTTTCCTTTGGTTCTGTCAAGAATTATTGCCTTATGGATTTAAAACTTTTGTATTCAACCCAACTTAAGAATCATGAACCTTCAACTTACATTTCTGTGATTAAAAGAAATTCAAGTTCTAGCCATACAAAATCGATTCCGTAATTGACTAATACGACTTTCATATATTTATTCCTAAGGTAAACCAATTCCTCAATTTTCCCAAACTAAGTAAAGATCATATCCTACCGATCTACAACTTTCCAATTTCTTTCTCTTTCGAGATGAAACGACTTTCTAGGTTATACATTAACATTGGACAAACATTAATGCAAGAAGAACAATAATTAATAGAACAATCATGGAAGAAAAGATGAAAAACCAAAATGATCAAATAATTATATCTCCACTCACAAATGTTCTTAACCTAAGCAAGAAGTGAATTAGCTACTCATTTGTGGATTAACATCTTCAAATGAGTGTAAATCATACAAATAATTGAAATAAAGGAGAAAGAGATAGAGAAGAACCGTAGGATTTTCGTCTCCTCAACCGCTGTAACCCACGCCCTGCTCAACTAAGTCGACAATTAAAAAAAAATGAACCTAAGTGTGCTATTTTCTATACTAGTGAATTCTTCCCTGAATAAATAAGCAACGTGTCACGGAGTGCACGCGGAGCACTACTCCGCACACGGAGTAAACGCGACCCTTACCGGAATCCGTCCTTCAGCTTTTACTCCCCGGGCCGCGTTACCTAAGATGTAACGCGGCGGCTTGGCCAACGTGCCACGGCGCCGACGCGAACTCCTCACCGGGAATTCGATGTTCCAGATAATTATGCCCAATGTGCCACGGAGGCAACGCGACCTCCACCGGAATCCCGGCCAAATTAAATCATCCGGGGAAGAATTGCCTCCGCGATGGCAACGTGACACGGCTCCATCGCGGAGCCCCTTTTATTTGCCGCTCTCTTGGCCTTTCCCACGCTCGCCCGAGTCCATTCCCGATTCTACCAACATGCATCTTAGCTTCCTAAAATTACATTTTTCCCGCAAAACAACACTAATCATGTTGGTTAGTATAAATTCGCATTTTAACTACAAATCACATGAGAATGTACAAATAACGACAGATAAACAAGACGAAATGAAGCATTTGAGTATCACTTGGGCATATAATTCTGCCCAAGATCACTTGTATCCCCGAACCTGAGCTAGAGACCTTTGACGGGGTTGAGGGCGACTCCCACTACTCGACCCTTGTTTAGAACTCTCCAAGTCTTTGGTTCTGGGCCTTATGTTCTCTCTTTTTTCCCCCTTACACTCTCCACCCATATTCAAATCACCAAACTTAGATGGGCTTTTCTTCGTGAGTTATTGAACCCTAGTAGTTGTCGCCTCTCTGATAGGGTTCATTGATGCGATAGTCTACTTGTTAGGCTACGTGATCATGGCTCGTATCAACACTCTAAGGGCAGCCCCGAGTTTTACATCCATAACTTGCATGGGATCCATTCGAGTTGGTAGGGGCTGGCTGACTCCCATTGTTATTCCGAGAAGGTATTTTTCTACACACACACGTATGGCATGAGTTAGAGGAATGGAGAGTCTCGAACTCATAGCATGAGATAGAGTCATGAAAGAAGGGAACATTTTGTAAATATATCGTAGCCTTTTCGTCATAAGTGTGGCGTGTTTAACACCCATGAAAAAGACTCTACCTAACACTGCTTTCAGACACCTCAGGACACTTCAAAACCTATTTCTTTGATACCAAGTTTGTTACGACCCGAACATAGGCCCGGATCGAGACACAGGACAAGGAGCCCTAAGAGACTCCAAGTCGACCCAAGGCATGAACATACATCTAACAAGTGAAATATTTAACATAATAAACATAGCAGAAGTCTAAACAAAACTTAACACCAGGACTGGAATTTACATCATACATGACAGTCGATTACTACGCTAAGTTTGAAAGCCTCTAACATATCTAATGGGTTGATAGAAAAACACCCTCAACTAACCCGATAATTCTATAACTAAAGAGAGACATAAAAACCATGGATGCTAATTTTCCTCGCAGGATGACGACTCACCGATGCTAGCTAGATAGGTCTGAGTGGCAAAGCAGGGGCTAAGAATGTTGTTGATAAAGATCCCTCAGACCTGTATCATGAGATGATGCAACATAGAGTATGCGGTCAGTAGGTGTAATGTACCGAGTATGCAAGGTAAGCCAAACAGATAATTAAATTACATAAAAGTTCATAAAGTAGGACAACATGATCGTAACATAAATATCATAATGCAAACATAAGGCTAAAGGCTTTGAAAACATTCATAAATCATTCATAATCATAATCCTACGAGAAAATCTTTATTAAACATAACTTGATCCAAAGTATATAATCATGATCATACATAAATCATGAGGAACGGTGGGAGATTCTTATAACCGACATACCCCATATGAGCACACGTGGAGCCTGACCTTTAAACCCTTAGTTGGGAGGGTGTTCATACCTTGCCGAGGGAAGAACCATGAAAGAGGTGTGATATCACAACAAAAGGCCCATTTGGGCAAAGTGGATAGTATCATGGAGGTCCCATCATGGCTATGTTGGCGCGTAGTTCTAAGACTCGGGGTATGCTTGGACCCCGAGCCTAATTGGTGTTAAATACTACTCCCAAAACATATATAGTGTTCATATGATGATATACATGAGATTCATGGGCTAGTTTAAAATCATGATAATTATAAGCATGCTTTAAATACGTGAACTAGCCATGAAATAAGGCCCATGAGTCGGCCAAAATTATGAAGTTCACGCATACTTGTAAAACATGTATATACTTGATATCTCATAAATCGATGATAGGCGCTTGAGAGAAATCATATCATAAGTCATAAATCATAATGAGTTAATGAACATCAAAATCAAGTGGAATCATAACTTGATTTATCATGAAACATACATAATGTGGCATAGTCTTTTAGAAATTCGAATCCATAAGTTTATAATTGAAATAGTTATAAAATCTACCCATGATTCATAAAACATGTATTTATATATCAGAGGAATTAACCAATAGATAGATCATATGGATTTCATAAGAATTGGGATAAAACCAAAAAGAATTATCAATAGAATTTCATGAATTAGAGAGGAGTTAGGCATGGGTGTGAACAATTTCACCCATTCATAACCCTACATACCTGAGATAATCTAATTCTATAACTTCTCTTATTTCCCAAGGAAGAATTGAGAAGAACTTGAAAGAAATTGAGCTTGATCACCTCTCTAGACTTCTACACTTGCGTGTATGAATAGGAATAGCTTAGAGTAAACTTATCCCTCTTAAAACTCACTATTCATACCTTAAAACGACGTAGTTTTGGCCTTAGGATCATAGGAATTATGGAAAAGTCCTTAATAAACTCGCAGAGAAAAACAGACTGCCAGTCCCGATAGGGGACTGATGAGTCGTTGCCATGGACCGCGACTCATGGTCTCCTATCGTCAAGTGCACTGCCAAATTTCCTCAAAGAGTCCCTACGAGGGACCTAATGATTTGTCACTAGTGACCACAACTCGTGGTCACCTCTCGTGACCTTCACTGCCCAAAAACACTTAATCCTTAACCAACTGGTGACCACGACTCTCCTAACGAATCATGGCATTGACCACAACTCATGGTGTCTAGTCGTGTGTTACACTGTTGGCTCTTCCTTCATTCTTCAACTGCCCTTGACCACGGGTCACCTAACGGCTCATGGGGATGACCACGACTCGTGGTCACAGCTGTGATTACCCCAACTTGAAAATTTCCAAACAAGTCAAAACTCCTCACCACGAGTCACTTAATGACTCGTGATCATCCTGGCGGGTCATAGGATGACTCGTTCTATGACCTGGTGCAGAAAAAATCTTGTTTTCTCCATTTCAACTCATGGGTCTGATCTTAGAGCCTTAGGGGTATTACATATTTTTAGTATCCTCATAGGTCCTTTCCTTTGTCATTTTCATGCCCCTTTTTTAAGTCATCTAATTTCTTCTTCTAAGTAGGGTTCAATCATGATATAGAAGGTCCAAGTATGTATAATTTCATGTAAAAGAAGTAAATAACAAGAGGAATGGATGCCTTTATTTTATTTGAGATGGTTTAAAGAGAGTTATTTCCCAGTAACACATTAAGCAACTAAGCAAGTGATTCTTTCCCAAAGAAAGTGCAAATCCTTCGCTTGTATGTACATATTTGTCATTCAAAAGTCTCAAGTTCAAATTTTTCAAAAACACTCAAACTCACACCCCCTAACAAAGTATGAAGCAGACGTTGTCAATAAAGAACCCAACAAAGAGGTTGGGGTCGAACCCGCAGGGAATATAGTAAGAACTAGACTAATGTTGATATTTAAGATTTTTGGTATGCTATCTCCAAATTGGGGGGTTTCTAGAAAACAATAGTAAAACAAGCATGAAAATCATTTGTTGTTTATCAAGATTTGCAATTAACTAGGGTAAGTGTTCCCCATGGGTTCATAATTACTTCAGGTTTACACTCGTGATCAATTCGAATGCTTATTTGTAGAGCTGATAACTAGGGTTCATCCAAATAACTATTTCGTCCCTATTGGATGATTGTACTCAATCAAAGGGTTAGGTCTAATGAACAATTTCAACTGAATCATTATCAATTTGTTCCAAATTAACTATCCTGCGATCGCAGCTCAAGTTATACAATGGTCATAAAAATCAAGGCTTTGTTGTAATTCTCTTTTCCTACTCTCTACTTCTCTAGGTTCAAGCAAGTAAATAATTCGGGAAAGTCCTAACGTTGCGCTTCGTTAAGAAATATTAAAGATGAAGCGAATACAATACAAGCGTATACCATTTGTTTTGAATCACTTTGTGTAACCCTAGTTCATTAATCCACCATGGTTCCCACAATCCTAGTTGTGGAGGTTTTAGCCTCTCATCATTATAAGATTATGATTACTATTCATAGACAAACACATAATTAAATTCTTAAGACGATGATTGAAAGAAAACCTACTTTGAATGTTGCAAGAAAATATATTGAACAAACTCAAGAACAATTGAGAAACCCAAGTTATAATCTCAAGAATTGCTCTCCAATGTTATCAAAAACAAATTACAAACTTGATAATAATTGACAACCAACTTATTCTGACTGTCTCTCTCCAAAAATAAACCAAAAAAATATTTATATAGATAATAAAATCCTTTTCCTAAGTTAATAGAGAAATAACCATGTCTGGCACCAACACATCCTACGACTCCTCATACGACCCGTAACAGGATTGTACAGGTCGTGCCTTATCTCGTACATTCCTTAGCTTTTGCAGAATTGACTAAGTGTTGGCATCTTTGTATGACTAGTAACATGATCCCATGAGTCGTACATTCCAGTAGTGATTTGGCTCTGAGAAATTTGGCATCTTCTGAAGATTCCTATGAGTGTCTTGGTACGCCTGGGACCTTGCTCCTGCGACTCATAATAGCTTGCCATATCATGAGATCTGCCAAGTCCCAAAAATTACTTAAGCTTTCCACAGCTCCTGGTACGGGTCGTCGGTGGATGCTACGATTCGTAGTTTCTACCCGTATCAGGAGACTTCAATTATGTAAATTTCTCTGAAATAATTTACGACTCAAGTTACGGCTCATACCAGGATGGTATGGCTCATACAGAGAGTCATACTTTGCCTTTGCCTTATACTAAACTTCTTAGCTTTTCCACGAGTCTCAGTATGGCTCGTACAATCTTGGTATTTCTCATACTGAGATCAATACTTGTCCTCTTTTTTGCACTTTCCTGCAACTTTTGCACATTTTTGTTCCAACGCCTAGTTTTCCTAAAAACAAAATAAAAACACCTCATCTCCGTATAAACATACCTAAATCCATGTTATTTTCTCAGTTTTAAGCGTCAAAAGTGTTGTAAACTCATAGAACATCAACACCCTCAACTTAAGACTTTTGCATGTCCTCAAGAAAAGAAAAAAACTAAAAATGACACTTAACTAGAAAATAAACCTAGGATAATACAACCAACACCAATCAAAACTTGCACTATGAACAAAAATATCTTTTGACCCTTCTCCAGGTAAACCAAATCAGCTATGCACATCAAGTGACCACAAACCATGATAAACAAGGATCAAGATATGTCATCTAGTTATTAGCAGAGAATCAAGTTATTATCAATGCTTTTCACATAGACAAATGGCAGAATAAAACACAAACCATGTACCCTCACAGCAAATGAAGTCCCCAACTCACAGATATATGAAAATATGAAACTTGGGATTAAACAAGTAAGAGTCTCACTGTCACAAGAAAGTTCCAAATATTGCACATCGGATACCATAGGCTTGCCCCTATTTTCTCCACTTCAGCACTTCGGACAGTCAAGCTAGAATCACTATAGGACTTTATTCAGCTTGTAATATAGGCTTCGAGCTGGTTATGGTAAATATGGTATTTTAGTGACCAAACCCTCCTTGGCATTACATACATGTGGCTTTATTTTTCACTTATTTCACCCTTTTTGCTTTTTCAACTTTTTCCTCCGTTTTCTCCATTTTTATGCAATATGTGTGTGTGGTGTGTTTTCAACTTTTTCATTCATTTTTTCTTTTCTTTTGTATTTTATTTTCATTTTTTTTATTCAGCTCTTTTTTCTTTTATTTTCACACCACACCTCATTTTTAACCCTTTTTTCTTTCTTTTCTTTTTTCACCTCCCATAATCTATGAACCCCTACTCTAGCCACCCTACACTTAGACCATTTTGTCTGGGTTGAGGTTCATAATGTTCAAGGAGGGACCAGGACCAAAACAGGTTCATTATAAAAAAAAAGGTAAGGTTAATCGGCTAATAAAAGAAAAATGGTCCATTTAAGGATCAAAATTGGGATCAAGGGAATCATATCATTTTGGTAGGGCAATTTAAGATAAAATGGGCTATCAAAAACTGATTATGATCCTTTCCTAACCAACCATCCTAAAACCTATATAAAGACCAACCGGGCAAGTTTTCGATCCTCTATGCAGTATTGAACTAAGTATATGACCTCACTTACTCATGGTACATATTTGCATTCATTCTACCTATCCGGTTCATACATGGTCAACCATAACTACTCATACTAATACACTAAATGACACAAAAAGATCCACAAAATCATGCTTTGCAATCAACAAGTACACAGCTATCATCCAAAAATTTTAAACAGGGTCATTTTTTGAAACTCCAAACTAATGCATTTTATTGGCTGAGTAATCCTATGCTACCTAAACATGCCGGTTCTACTAGATAGCATGCCAGAGGGAAAAGAAACATGGCAATATAAACCCTCGGACGAATCAAAAATCCCAAAAATACAAGTACACCCCCTCCTATTTTGAAAAGCATGCTTCATCCCTAAAGCATATAATAGAAAAACACAAGGGAATAGACATACTTGTGGCACACTAAGTGCTCCATCATCCCATGAAAGTGGTACCTCCACTGAATCGGTGGCTGGCACACTCAATGGTACCTCCACGAGGGAAATGGTCACCCCTTCAGCAGTAGTGGTCGCCTCTATGACCTCGGTAACAGCAGGGGCTGAATGTGGCTCACCCGAAGGATCCTTGCCATTTGCAAGATTGGCATGGGCAGTGGTGGAGCTACCCACTCCTCTAGCTCTCTCAATCAGCTCCAACCTATGCTCATCGTGAATCTACTGACTCTCCAATCTTGACTTGCGTTCTTTCTTCTCCTTCTTTCTCTTTCTCTTTAGGGTCTCATCTTTAACATCCTCTGAGACTCTCTTCTTCCCTTTTCCTCCCTCTGCTTCTGTCGGCTGCCAATATATTACCAAATCAAGCTCATCGTCCACCTCAATATTAACATCAGGAAGAGTGGGAGCTACTAGAATTGCTAGATGTCGAGATGACAACTCGGTCACTTGGCTCCGAAGAGCCCCCAACTCCTCACAGAGACTACCGATGTTAGTCTGCTCTGCCATGCGCTCATTGAAACAGCGTTCAAAGCTGTCAGGTCTAACATGTAAGACCCTCGCGGCCGCCTCAATCTTATCCTTCACCCAAGGCTTCACATTCTCCTTCATAGACTGCACCTTTCTCTCATTCACTGTCAGTCTCTTTGCCATCTTTTGTACAATGTCCTAATGCACAAGCATGTATCCTTCTAGGGTCTGGCTTAAAAGGCCCATAGGTGGTGCAGCAGTGGTGCTAGGAGTTTCCTCTGAATGACCGACGTCTATAGCCGGTGTCTCGTCCTGCTCCTGTGAGGTGGGGGAATTAACCTGCTCAGCCCCAACTACTCGTGGTACCGGGACTGCGGTGGAAAGTCATGCTCAGCTAACCGAGTTCATTTCATCTCGGATCATCCCAATGTCCACTGTCTATTGTCCTCTAATTAACTGCTCCTTATTAGGACACATCTTAAGACCTGCCTCCATACACAATCTGAATAGGAGAAATTAAAAATTGGATAGTATTTATCAATCCCATAGCCCAATCCCGTATCTACTTCGGCAATAACCCTCGGAATGTTGATGGTGTATCTTGACTTGATACATGCCACCAATGTTGATCTGTCTTCACTGAGGGTGTTGTCATTCACAGTCGATACCAACCTATGGCAAACTAGCATCTAGCAGGCCTTTGCTATGAAATTCAATAAATTTTTTGTGACCTACTTTCCACTAGTCACTCATTCTGCATCCTTCTTATCCTTAGCAATGGCCTCAGACAACCACTTGATCTGGTTTTTCCTCTCCTCAATACCTACCTACATGATCTTCTTTATGGCATCCACCCGATAGTCAAACTCCAGTGTAGTATGTAATGGTATAAACTGAGGCCCATATAATACCCGAGCAATAGTACACTCGGATATATCAATAGTGCAGCCTCACATCATTACACTCTCCCACTTGGGATGATCCTTCAATTTCTTCCCATCCTTCACTTTCGCTCCGTGGTAGCAAAATAGTTTGCATAGATATCCTAGGCTATATCTAAAGTGTATCGCTCCGGGGTCCTAGCCATCCACTCAAATCTAGTAGCTGAATATCCACTTCATCTCCTCCACCTCATTTAGTGCATTAGTAAGGACCCGTGACTCTTCTTGAATACTCCGCCTAGGGTGGTTCTTGGCGGTGAGAGAGAGACCCTGCTCATAGATCTCTTGTGCACCGGGTAGGTGCGTACTCTCCACCAAATAGTACAATTCTCTAGGCGGAGTCTGCTCTTCCTCAGCATTGGTTGCCTCATCCTCAGATCTGGACTCACTATCTCCATCTCAGGATTAGGCATCCTCGAACCCCTCATTATCGTTAGAGCCACTCCCGAACTCTTGGACTCATTCCTCAGCTCCCTCCTCAAACTGGGGAGCATCAATAGATGTGGTAGTGGCTTCCTCGGCCTGGGCTTTAGCTCTTTCCCTAGAGGTTCAGGTCCCATCGATGTTACATGTATTGACCCTGTACTCTTCCACTGAACCACTAGGAGAGGTGTTTGCATGTCTAGAGTCGGAGGGCTCTTCTCTCAATTCCCTCTGAGTAGCTATCTCTGCCCTGGCAGCTTTGTATTTAGCAGCTTTAGTTTCTTTCTTCTTCAAAGTCATTATACCTGTGGAGAAAAAGGGTTAGAACTTCATATCTGAGAAAAAGAAAAAAAGAAAATATCCTCTAAATTTTTTCATGGGTCTAGAGTACGAGTTGTACCTAGAAGGTACGATCCATACTGAGACTCATAACATCTTAGGCCACAGTCACGACTCTGAGGTATGACTCGTACCATGAAGGTACGACCTGTACCATGAGTCATATGAGGATACTCCTTAAAAACCATTTTTCCATATTTTTACACGACCCATGGTACAACCTGTAAGTCGATTCCATGAGTCGTTGTAAGGTTCGTATAGTTTCCTTTGAACTTGACCCTTTTCATATTTCTGGTATGATTGCAAGGTACGACTCATAGTAGGATACCACGGGTCATATTAGGTTCTTACCAATTATTTGTCATACAGTCCCAACGATCCATCCTATGAGTCGTAGTATGAAACCAAGAGTCATAAGAAGGCTTGTGAAGCTTTTCCTTGCCTTTGTTCATGTCAATTTTGCAGGTACATTCATTTTGTGTTGGATACTCAGAATTCCCCAATTCTAAGCATGCATTTTTCACATTTTTATAACTACCCAGTTCTCCCTTTTTGATTCACAACCTATAACTCAGTGTGTATCAATTTACATTCAATTTTAAGCATGTTCGAATCCTACCCAGTCAAAACAATCATATTGCAAGTTATTGATCATTATCCTTATCTATTTTCATGCATTTTGAGGACTCTCAGTTGTTAAACAAATTCATACAAGCACGAAGGTATTTTTACTCAACCCAAAACATAGTTACTTACTTGATTTTTGCAAACTCTTTCTCACTTCATGTGTGTTTCAGTGACTAGGGTTGGAACTCAATTTGAGTAGTGTTAATCGAGCACAAATTTTGCTGAATCCATTATGTCTCTTGAGTTATAGGTGTGAGGGAGTTGTGGGAGGTATTTGTGTGTTTCAGTTTTGATTGTCTGGGAGAAGAGTCCGAGAGATTTTGAGTTTAAATACTTTAGGGCTAATTTTAAAAAAATTTGGGTTGAGTTAGGTTGACTCAAGAAATTTGGCCCACCACGATTCGTACCATGAGTCGTAGGTTGGAGTTACAGCTCGTCCCTAGGACTCATAGTAGAGGTTTAATAAAACTTATCTGTGGACCTACGAGCACATCATATGACTCGTACCATAAAGGTATGAACCATACCATGACTCGTAGTTCACTCTGAACTGGAGTTCCATACTTGGCATAGTTCATAACTACAATGAGTATTACGACCCGTACAATGGAGTTATGAGTCATAGGACTAAACGTACCATGAACTCATGCCCTAGGCCATATCTCTACTTCTTAACACGACTCATACTATGACCCGTATAATGCTCCTACAAGTTGTACTAAGGCTTGTAGTACCAGTTTGTACTACAATTTTTCTGCAGCCTATTTTTGTTTCACCTGCACACTGAGCACACATAAGTCAATAAACTTGGGTTGCCTTCCAAGAAGCACCTGATTTAACGTCGCGGCACGACGCAGGTGGTTCAGTTACTCAGACTTCACCGAACCACCTCATGGGTTTCCTCCTGAGAAGTGCTTGATTTAACGTTGCAACACGATGTAAGAATCTTGACTACTCAGACTTCGTCAAGAAACTCAGACTTATCCTCGAATGCCAATACCACTCTAAACTCATTTAGCTGCTTCATTGACCGGTGATGTGCTGTGAGTTTACAGCACTGTCGATGCTTAAAACTGAGAAAATAGCATGGACTTAGATATGTTTATATGGATATGAGGCTCTTTTACTTTGATTTCATGGAAAATAAGTGTTGGAGCAAAGATGTGCAAAAGAAGCCTTAAAATACAGAAAATCAGCCAAAGTACAAGTCTCAGTACGAGTCATACCTTGATTATACGAGTCGTACTAAGAACCGTGATGAAAGTCAGAAGCATGATGTGAGAAAAAGGCAACATGCGACTCTCAGTACGAGCCGTAACTGGAGTCGTGGAATTATTTAAAGGAAATTTCAAAAAGACAGACTCTTGATACAGATGGACTCACGAATCGTGGTATCAATGTAATAATTGTACTATGAGCCGTGGTGAACTTCAGAAGATTCTTTGATACTTGGCAGAACTTTAGACACTATAGACAGTACGAGTCATAGGAAGAAGGTACGAGTTTTATGACAATACACGTGGAGAATTTCAGAAGATGTTAGAGTTCTCAGGGACAAAACACGGAAGCATTGTATGACTCGTAGGATGAAGGTAAAAGTCATACCAGCCTACCAACACTTAGCCAAATCTGCAAAAGCCAAGGACTTATGAGAAGTAGGTACACCCGTACAATCCTGCTATGGGTCGTGGGTCCAGTCGTGACCCAGTCAGCACCAGATATGAAAAATTCCCTGTTAGCTTAGGAAAAGGTTT
Source organism: Datura stramonium (assembly GCA_018107945.1). Lineage (NCBI taxonomy): Eukaryota > Viridiplantae > Streptophyta > Magnoliopsida > Solanales > Solanaceae > Datura > Datura stramonium. The sequence goes on from JACEIK010000620.1 coordinate 331,469, forward strand.
CTAATGTCTGTAAATAGCTCTTATGTTTTATTTTAGTAAGAGAAGGACAGAATTGAGTCTGTAGACGTGTGAAGGGTTATTTTTGTGAATTTTTATCAAGTTTTGAGGAGCACTTCTTGGGATCAAATTCTTGATTTCCTACATTGTTCTTCAGATTGTTCTTTGATATTCAAATCTGGTTTTCTTCCTATTGTTTCTATAAGTATTTAATTATATGCTTGTCTATGAATGCAAATTGTAATCTTACAACCATGAGAGGCTAAAACCTCCACAACTAGGGGTTGTGGGAACCATGGTAGACTAACGAAATAGGTTTACACAAAAGTGATTCAAAACCAATGCTAAATGTTTGTATTGTATTCTCTTCATCTTTAAACGTTTCTTAACAGTTTACAACATTAGGATTTTCCTAAATTCTTTACTTTCTTGAACATAGAGAAGAATAGATTAGGAAAAGAGAATAACAACAAAGCCTTGGTCTTTATGATCATTGTATTAACTTGAGTTGTGGTCGCGGGATAGTTAAATTTGAAACAAATTGATAACAGAGTTTGAAATCGCTCATGAGACCTGACTAGTGATTGAGTAAAGTCATCCAATAGGGACGAACCAGTCATTAGGATGAACCCTAATTATCAGTTCTACAAGTAAGAATTGGGATTGAACATGTGTATATATCAGAAGTAGTTATAAACCCATGGGAAACACTTACCTTAGTTGTTTGCGAATCTTGATTTAAATCACAAATATAATCTTATTTTAATATTGTTTTCTTTAAAACCCTCGAATTTGGAGATAACTCACTAACAAGTTCAATTATCGACATTAGTCTATCTCTTACTGTCACGCCCCGAAACTGGGGTAGGGCGCAACTGGCACTCGATTCATGATTGATCGAGAAGCCGGCTATATGACATCTGTAACACTTAGGCCATCCTGGCCACCTGTCACAATCAACTGAAGAATAAACTGGACCCATAAGGTCTCAACAATATGAGGTAAATAATCAAAATGTAACCAAGGCAATTAGTGTGCTAACCAAGCAAAAATAGGCCGACGAGGCCACAAACTGAATAACACTATACACACTAAGTCCACAAAGCCTCTAAAGAGTAAACTAACTGATGGTCGGAACAGGGCTCCGACCTACCCATACCTGCATCTCAAAACTCAAGCATAAATAACAAGCCCTAGCTCGGAAGAAAGGAGCATACCAACCATGTTGTTGATCTCACAGGCGCTACTCAAGCGGCCATCTGACCTCACTGCAAGCGTAGCACGAACGGGTCCCAGCCGAGGGCGTCGGTACGAATGAAATGTCTTGGTATGTAGAGTGAGCCTTAACCGAGATAACAATCTGTAATAAGCGACAGCACATAAACATATAGAGGATAAGTATAACCTGGAACTCACGCAACTTGTAATTGATAATAACTTACTATAACATAGCGGAACTTAAGATAAGCCAAACCGGGAATAAGGAATGGTAACCCAACACGGAATCCACAGGCCAAGCGATAGTAACTCTAAGAGATGAAAATTCAATTAAGAAATTCACAAGAAATAAACTATAATTGTAATGCAGTGACCGATAGCCCAGTAAATCCATATATAAAATTCGTCCCATTAGGTGTACCACCAGGAGGTAAAATAAAAATATCTCGGTAAGTGTACCACATCGGGTAAAATAAGATCTCAATCGGTGTACCACACGGGGTAAAATAAAAATATCTCCGGCTGATGCACCACATCGGGTAAAATAAAAAATATCTCCGACGATGTACCACCTTGAGGTAAAATAAAAGTTCTCCAGCCCGATGTACCACATCGGGGTAAAATAAATAAATCTTAATCACCATCATAAATGGGCGTGAGCTCATACAAATTTTCTGAATGCTTGAAGCCATAAAATATGTTGTGATCGGTAACTATAACATGTGTAGGATCTTACCCACGACCCCCTAATACTACAATTATTCAATACACATATGGTCTTTCATTTAGCATTTAAATACATACATATGATGTGAATGAATTCTAGGGAAGTTCTAGGCGGAATATCATAAAGACATGTGTGGGCGACATTCATGATTTTAAACATCACCTAATTCTAACACGAGGAGCGGAGAGGAATCACTTAACCCTAACATTTTCAATTAACAATCTTAGCATTCATTTCGTGCTTATACTCCTTTGACTTTCATACTTTCATATCGAAATTGAGCATAGCTCATTCGTGCACATCATATCACGTCTCGAGGTAACTTATGAACGGGAAGACATAACGACTCAGACACGGAGCTCTTTAATATACAAATTCTAGGCAGCATGCAGGGGCTGCCTTAAAATAAATAAGACTTATAGTCGTGCCCGGGCAATGAAGGAAAAGCTCATGTGAAATATTGCAATATATGTGGAGCTTAAGCTTATGACATTATAAGCAGTTTAGAAACTTCGAAAATGAAATCCTTTAAAACTTGAAAAAGTTAATCCAACTCTTAGAACAAATAGTCAAAGATAATTGTTTAAAAGTACAATGAAGAACTTCTCTTTAACTTGAGTCACTATCTTAAAATATTCGATTATAATTATTTCTTAAGGAGTTAACACTTTACTGGCCTTTCATTAGCCTAACACAGCGAACATAAACAACTTTATTTATAACTCTTTTGTTAAACGTCTTTAGAACAAGGTAAATCTTGCTAGCTACATACAATTCATTAATATGTGTAACACTTATCATCAAATTTAACAACCTTTTAGCTCTACTTTTCATATTCATCTTAAATTCTTTTCTAAACGGGATTCGTCATTCCCTACCTAATTATTAACTTTCGTGTTCACTATTCGGCAATTTTTGTATGCACTTACCTTCTTACCTAATTGCCAACCTTGTCTCTTAAACTCGTCTTGCTTATATTTTATGTCCTCAAGGTTCTTGAATTCAACTATGGACAGAAGGCATATACCTCACATATTACCTTCAAAAGGTCTAACACACTCGTATCTCTCCTTTGCTACTAGCGCCTCAAATTTTACACTTAGGTTAATTTCCTTACACATCTACAACTTTCAAAGAACATGCGACGTGTCTTCTTAAAGCCTTAAGCAATTCTCTGGAGGTCTAGATAACTCAAAGGCTCAATAAACATGCGACTTTCTAAAGGCAATCTTGCCGCTTTAAATGTGATAATTTGGGATAAACATATATATATTATGATTTTGTATAACATGTTAACATCAATATGTGTGCATAACCTTCCAATAAATATGGTCCCATAGAAATATCAATAGTTTACCCATTGGGTTTTCTATCTTCCAAGTTTAGCATTAATCGGTTAATTAAGAAATGTATTAATTAGTCTCTTAGCATAAGGAAGAGGGATTGGGGAATCACCTCATGGCCCTAGGTACCTTAATACATGAATATGAGAGGGTAGGTAACTTTCATAAGGAAATTCCATTTCGTTACCCTCGTTAGCCCTTATTGAGTTAAAACCGATTTCAATTATTAGGTACAATACCATCGTCGTCTTTCCATGCTTACCAAATTTATTAGCAACCATAATGTGAAACAACTTTGAAACCACAAATACATAACATAATGTAAAGGACCAGGCGCGGTGTGCTTGGGGTGATGACCGCAAGTGTACGGAGTTGTACAAGTAATATAGTGGCTCTTTTAAAACTGGAATATCGAACCCAAAGAGATTTGGACTAGGGTAAAACCTTTTCAAGTGTTAATTTACTACAACACCACCTTGAGTGAAGACAACGGTGTAAAGAAAAGTTGTTTGTTTTTTTGAGAAATATATTTTATACTACACTAAGCTAATTATACACTTGAATCTTAACTATGGATAAAAGCGTCTTGAGGTTACGAAGAACATGTGAAGAAACGAACTATCAATTTCACGTGGTTTATCTTTTCCTCAGGTAGCTAGTCGGAACTACGCCTATGGATTAAAACTCTAAGTATTTAACCCAACTTAAGAATCATGAACCTTCCACCTACATTTTCGTGATAAGAAGAATTCAAGTTCTTCTCTGGCTTAGGTTCCACACATAATGTCACGACTTTCGGGTATATTTCTATCCCGAAGATAAATCAATTCCCAATTCTCCCGAACCAAGAAAAGATCATATCCTATTAATTCACAACTTTCCAATTTCGTGCCCTCTCGGGTGGCTTAGGACTTTTTAGTTTACCTTAACATTGACGGACATTAATGTAGTAGGAACAAGAATTAAATAGAACAACCATGGAAGAAAAGAGAGAAAATAACCAGCCAAATCAATAATTACATTGCAACACAAAGTTCATAACCTCGGCAAGAAGGAGAAATTAGCCATTTGTGGATTAATCATCCTAAAACAAGTGTTAATCATACAAGCAATTGAGAAGAAGAAGAAAGAGAGATAGAAGAACCCTAGAATTTTCGTCCTCAATGTGCTGTAACCCGCGTTCTTGCTCCACCAAGTACGAATTTGTGAAATAAACCTAAGTGTGCTATTTATAATAGTAAATTTGTCCCCGGAATAACAAGCAACGTGTCACGGAGTGTAACGCGAACATTGCCTCATCGACACGGCCCCGAGCAGGCTTTACGGGAAATCGCCAGAATCGGCCTTGGCGGCACCTGTAGCGTTGGCGTGGCAGTGCCCGGGCGGCGGTGCATAGGCCCAGTCGCGGTGCCACCTGCCCGGCACGTTGCCGCGACGGGGGCTGTGTGGGCAGCTTGCACCGCCGTGGCACGTTGCGGCTGCGGCGGAGCTGTTTGGGCCTCCTCTTTGCCGACGTTTGCGTGTTAGTTCCGTCTCCAAGCCTCTACTTCACCAACTCATGAATGTGCTCCTCAAAAGTCATCAAAACCTACAAAACAAAGCTAATCATGTTGGTTAGCACTTATCTTCACTTTTATATAAAAACACATGAAAATGTATCAAATAGCTTAGAAAACACTACTCATTTAAGTTGTAAAATGTATGACGGGACCTATATTGTCCCGTGATCACAGCCACCGTCTTGTTCGTCACTCGGACAACCTTTTACATATCATGAATAAAGACTCTACATAACTGTCTACATGAATAATTCAAATTACGGCTATGATGATTATTTAAGATACAAGCTAAAATAAAACATGCTATGAAATACAACTATGTTAAGACTTCTTAACCTCAAGAATCGACTCTCAATCTTAGCAAACTCATATTCGATCAAGTGATTAAGAAATCCCACATGAATTTTATATTCCTTAAACATGTGCCCTCACGGAAAGAGTTACCCAATTTCACACGCAAAAACACTTTATATCACAACATGTGTGGGTACATAAATGAGGTAATCTCTCTCACAAAGAATTCACATACTTAATATAATGACCAGCTTGCCCTTAGTGTTGTACTCCACTAATTTGGGGATGTGCGAATGTAAGATCAATTAGGACTTTTTAGGTTGTAATGTAACTCGGGTGTAGGTAGGTACTATTGTGATCAGTAATAGTGACTATCTTCCCTAAGCGCTTTGATACATCACCCTCATTTCGAACTTCCTTCCTTACTTCACCTCTTTATCCTTGGTAGTTTCTTTTTACTCTTTTGCTCCCCCATTTCTTTTAGGCACTTTTAGCTCATTAGTAAGGAGTTGTATAAATAATTTTCATTCATTTGTTTTCTTACTCATGCGGTAATCAACCATCTTTACACAAGTGCACCTTAGGCCTTTTCTCTCCTTCTCACAACTTGCTACTTTTCATTCTCCTGCTCCTTTTACTCTTTCGAATTTTTCTTCAGCGCTTAGGAGCTTTGGGTCCAAATTCAAGGTTAATGAAAGAAAAGAAAGGTTTAGGCTTATGTTGCGGCTATCAAAGAATAGGCTCAAGGCTCAACGGGGCTCACTAGGATTAATTTCTCAAGGTAGGTAAAACGAGGGATAAAGATTAGGTTAATTCAAAGAAATGCCTAAATCATCTCCTACAATTTACATCCTTCATTTCGCTTCATACACACACCGGGCAAGTTCTAGACATTCACAATAACACGAGAATACTCAAAACCTTACACTCATTGCACATGCTCAATTCAAGACACATTAAATGAGACTCTTACTCGACTAATCACAAGAATTTGAATTAAGCTTCAATCATGAGTCAAATTCAGAGCCTAAGTGTCTCAAATAAAGTTATACATTTGCATGCTTTAGCACTAAACATACTTGCATCTCACAATCATATATAGCACATGCCAAGAATATCAAGCATCAATTGGCTATGAGTTTACACAAAAAAAACAAAACCCTATTGACTAATTTTCCTGAGACGGTCGTCATCCATCCATGGATTAGAGAAACGGGTCCTAACTACGACTAAAAACATTATATGAGACAAATAAAAATAAAAAATATTTTATTCTTCGGTTCAAAGACCCCCGTCGGAAAAGAACCGAAAAGAAAAACCAACGGGCATGCTTGACTAAAAAAAGTTTTCATTTTCTCAATTTTTTTTCACACAACATTATGTTCACCAAAAATTTGTTAACCAAGAAAAAAATTTTGAAATTTCCTTGAAATTTCCTCACTCCACTTAGTCATGCTATGTCCCTCATAGCATCCCAAATTAAATTTAAAGAGGGTGAAATACTCCGAGGCCTTTAGGCCTATTATGACATGCTTCGTTCAAATTTGCACAAGTGGTGTTCAACCCCACACTTTTCTCTTCACGCTTGGTAGCTTCCTCCTCCAAAGTATCGGACTTCCCCTCCCATCGGTAGCAACTTTCCACCAAAAACAACAAAAGTGAAAAATAAAATAAAATAAATAAAAATGCGAGAAATTAAAATGATTTAGTGGTGCCTTGGGTTACTCCCAAGCAGCGCTAATTTTACGTCGCGGCACGACGCATTAGGTTCATACTCCTCCACCTTGAGGATATGAATCTCACCTAATTTCTTCTCTAATTTTCTTTTATGCTCTCGGGGTGGTGGTGAAATATTGTGAGGACCAAGCAATAGATGTCGCCTTTGACGTTTATTGGTCCTCCCGTAAGTGAAGTCATTACTTGTCTATTAGGCTCGACAAATTTCGGGAATATATGGGACTTGGTCCTCCTCTTGACATTTCCCCCTAAGCTCGGAAGACTCTATTTCTATGTTGTCAACCAAACTCAAGGTAGAAAAATGCTTCGAGTGAGGTCAATCCACCTTGATTACGAAACTTTGCAATACAATTGACCTCCTTACTTGTATACCTCTCCTTAGCATCAACATCGATCTCTCCATTAATGTCAAATGGGGTATACTCTATCTCTTCTCCACGAGCAGAGTTTCTACAGAAGTATGAGCTCCTCACGAAACTCAAGAGGTTCTAAATATGGGGCTTCATCGAAAATTCACCCTTTCTTCCTCTTGTAGTTCCTCTTGAATCTCGCTACAAGCTGTTACTGCCGTGCGTCACAAGCTTCAGCCTCAACAATCATCTCTAGTGAATTTAATGTTCATCCTTTTTAGAGCTTCTCTATTCTCTGTGTTTGAATTCTCATTGCTTCCATCACCTCCCTCGTTGCTTACGTTGCTCAAGCATGTTTGTTTTATGTCTTCTATTCGAGCTTGGCGTCCCAAGTCCTTATTTTCATCATGCCTATATTCAGCAAAAACAACAGAAGGATCATAGTAGGGGTTTTGGGGAGGGAGTATGCGTCAGACGACCATCCCAATAGCCATCTTGACCACCACTTATGTTACCGTGTTATAGCACCTGAGTGGTGTCCTCGAAGTCGAACAAGACTCATCAAAGTATGAGTATTCACCATCGCCATTTATTTCAAGATGTCATGTCAAGAAGGTATCCAAAAAAAATCAAAAAATATTTTTTTTTTCTTTAAATAAAATAAAATTAAAAAACGTTGTCAACGCTTGTATAAAATTCGTTAACTAACATAAGAAAAAAAAAATTTTCTGGGTGCCGGTCCGGCAAGCTGGCGCCAAAACTTGATGAACCGCAAGTGTACGGGTTGTACAAGTAATATAGTGGCTCTTTTAAGAGCCGGAATATCGAACCCAAAAAATTTGAATTTAGGGTAAACCTTTCAAGTGTTAATTTACTACAACCTAGTGAACAACAGTGTAAAGAAGAGTTGTTTGTTTTGAGAAATATAATTTTTATACTACACTAAGCTAATTATACACTTTGAATCTTAACTATGGATAGAGCGTGCGGAGTTACGAAGAACATGTGAAGAAACGAACTATCAATTTAAATTGGTTTATCTTTTCCTCAGGTTGCTAGTCGGAACTGCGCATAGTTAAAACTCATGTTGCTTGACTTAAGAATCATGAACCTTCCGCCTACATTTTAGAAGTAATAAGGAGGAATTCAAGTTCTAGCTATACGAAACCGGTTCCACACATGACTAATACGGCTTTCGGGTATATTTCTATCCCGAGAAGAATAAATCAATTCCCAATTCTCTGAGACAGAAAAGATCACATCTATTAATTCACAACTTTCCAATTTCGTGCCCTACCGGTGGCTTAGGACTTTTTAGTTTACACTAACATTGGCCGGAGACATTAATGTAGTAGGAACAAGAATTAAATAGAACAACCATGGAAGAAAAGAGAAAATAAACCAGCAATCAATAATTACAATTCAACACAAAGTTCATAACCTCGGCAAGAAGGAGAATTAGCCACTCATTTGTGGATTAATCATCCTAAAACAAGTGTTAATCATACAAGCAATTGAGAAGAAGAAGAAAGAGATAGAGAAGAACCCTAGAATTTTCGTCCTCAATGTGGCCTGTAACCCACGTTCTTGCTCCACCAAGTACGAATTTGTGAAAATAAACCTAAGTGTGCTATTTATAATAGTAAATTTGTCCGGAATAACAAGCAACGTGTCACGGAGTGCCAACGCGGAGCATTGCCTCGATGACACGGCGAAGACAGCGGAGGCTTTCTGGAAATCGCCAGAGAATCAGCCACAGCACCACACGCGTTGTAAGCGTGATGGCACGGCCGGGGCAGCGCGTTGCATAGGCAGTGCGGTGCCACCTGCCGTGGCACGTTATAGCGACGAGGGCTGTCTTGGGCAGCCTGCCTGCGTGGCACGTTGCGCGCGGGCGGAGCTGTTTTAAGGCCTCCTCTTGCCGGCGTTGCGTGTTTCTTCCGTCTCAAGCCTCTACTTCACCAACTCATGAATGTGCTCCTCAAAAGTCATCAAAAACCTACAAAACAAAGCTAATCATGTTGGTTATACTTATCTTCACTTTTATATAAAATCACATGAAAATGTATCAAATAGCTTAAAAAACACGACTCATTTAAGTTGTAAAATGTATGACGGGACCTATATTTCCGTGATCAAGGGGACTTGAGACTCAATTTACAACTATGACCATAATAGAAGGCAATTTCCCTCTGTTGCTTCACATTCATGCGTTTCCAACTCTTTAGCAAATGCACACCTTAATACCAAGTAATTATAAAAATTGGGAGGAACCATAATATGCTACTACGAGCTCAAGTACGGGGAATGCGGGATTAATCCTCGGCAGATCGTGCTTGAAAATCAGAGACAAGAACGCCTTACATACCTTTTTGGGCGAGCTTTCTTATGTCATTCTTTCTTTCAGGAACTTTAGCCCCTTAAATTAATTGAGTTTATCGCAAGTTACAAGGCTGTTTCAATCCAATTTATCAGGAGACAAAATGTTACATCAATAGGCGAGTCACAACACAAACAAATAGGCAACACTTAACATATCTTATTTCAACTTGTTTCTACAACTTTGGAAATGGGAATGGGAAATTACCTCACTTTTCTAATGAAAAACTCCCACAAATATAGAGTATATTTCTCAGCAAAAAACAGCTATTCCAACCTTCAAAAACGAGTAGAACTTCAACAACAACATACCAACAACGGCAGCCCAACATAACCTCTAACTTCTAGCTTTAGCTAGGATTTTTAGGCAAGTTAAGAAATTAGAAACACTTACCCTTGGCATGAGAATATTGTTGGATATAATAGGAGTATTTTTCCTCCAAATCACTTCCCAATATTATAAATCTTGCTGCCCAAAACGCAGCAAAATAACAACACAACAACTACAACAAGTCAACATACAAACCATAACTTTCTTCTAGTTTTTCCTTCAAAAATTCATACACTTATTAGAGATTTTCAAAGAGGGAAGTGACTTACTATTTTTTAGGAACAATTCCTACTAATATGGAGTATAACATTAGCTCAAAATAGTCCCAAACACGCAGCAACAACACTGCCAAAACGAATCTACAAGGCAGCAACCGCTTCACCACAATGTTGCCTTCACTTCCATCAACTTTGCTTGTGTTTTGATGGTGTTTTCTTGAGGGATTTCTCTTGGTTACTAAGGCTTTGCTACTGGAAGAAAGTTTCAGGAAGTAATCAAGCACCTCAAACCTGGAAGAATTTTAAAATGATTTCATAACCAAAAACATAAAATATAAAGGTAGGGCGGTGGCCGTTTTTAGGCGGTGGCCATGTCACTTTTTAGATAGTTCTACCGTAAAACACCTATAACTTTTTATTCCAAACTCAATTGATGAGACATTTGATGTTCGAAAAACTAGACTCAAATACCTTTAATTTGATGAGTCATTAGACTTCTGATTCGTTATATATTGGGAGATATGATCATTTAAAATTGACCCTAATTTATAAACTTTACATACTCTTCGTTTTCCATTCGTACACATTTCCCTTGTCATCTATGATCAATATACAACCCGTACTTCCCTTAACATATCCTTAAGAACATCAAATAATTTCCAAAAATTTTCTAGGGTGTAACACTTACCCTATTCCTATGTTCGACCCCAGCCTCTTAGTTGGGTCCTTTGTTGACAATGACCGGCTTAATACTTTGTCGAAAGTGTGAGTTTGAGCATTATCTAAAAGTGGCATAGTTGGAATACGGCTAAGATTAATTAATTGCTTGTATTTGACTTTTGGTTATTATTTCTGATTTTGTTTTTGGATATCAAAGGTTATTACTTGGTGAATGCCAAGTACTCATTGGAGACAAACCCCAGGATTCCATTGGATCTCGAACACGAGCAGACACGCATAAGATGGAAAACCGGGGAGCGAAAGAGATGCCCATATAGCTGAAGAAGCTAGGCAAGCCGAGCTAGCTCAGGTAGCTGCGCCGAATGCATAAGATTCTAGAGATGAGGTCGTGCGTTGGTCAACATGGGAGGGGCAACGAGAGAGGCCAAAAGATATGCCCCTCAATTCTTCGATGAAGATGACCGGGACATGTTAAGTCGGGTCATCCGAAGCCATTGTACCACCACCAGCACTGTGAGACCAAATTTGATATTCACTAGCAGCATGATTCAATTATTTGTATGAAAGGGTGTTTAGTGGTCATGCAACTCATGATGCCAACTTTTTGATGAACTTCGTGGGAATATGCAAGGCGTATAGGCTGCTCGAAGTCGGCGAAGATCTTCATAAGGCTAAGACTTTTCCCTTTCTTTTGTAAGGGAGACCCGTGTCGTTATCGGAGTTCCTAATTGTTCGGCTATGCGGATGACTACACGCAAATTGCACGTGGTCGAACAAGTAGTAAGTGGCTCAAGTAAGCCAAGTATCGATCCCAGGATTGGACTACGAGGCAAATCTACTCAAGTGTCACTTTACTGTAACTCTAAAAATGGAGACAACAGTGTGAAGAAAAAATTTTATACTTTTGTTATCTAAATTTATACTAAGTCTAAATGAATATACAAGTGAGTCACGGTATGAATGTGAGCATCTTGAGGCTAAAGCAGACATGTAAGAAATTAATTATCGATACAAGTTGGTTAATCTTTTCTCGGGTTTCTGAGTCGGAACTTATGCTATGGATTAAAACTCTCGTATTTAACCCAACTTAAGAATCATGAACCTTCCCACCTACATTTCTGTGATAAAAAGAAATTCATGTTCTAGCCATACAAAACCGATTCCACAATTGACTAATACGACTTTCGGGTATATTTCTATCCCGAAGGTAAATCAATTCTCAATTTTCCCAAACTAAGAACAGATCATATCCTATTAATTCACAACTTTCCAATTTCGTGCTCTCTCGAGTGAAATAGGACTTTTAGATGTACATTAACATTGACCAAATATTAATGCGGTAAGAACAAGAATTAAATAGAACAACCATGGAAGAAAAGATGAAAAACCAAATGGTCAACAATCACATTTCAATACAATTGTTCTTAACCTCAGCAAGAAGTGAAATTAGCCACTCATTTGTGGATTAAACATCGTTAAATGAGTGTAAATCATACAAACAATTGAAAGAAAGGAGAAAGAGATAGAGAAACCCTAAGATTTTCGTCCTCAGCGCTGACTGCCTGTAACCCACGTTCTTGCTCCATCAAGTCAGAATAATTAAAAATGAACCTAAGTGTTCTATTTATACTGGTGGGAATTTTTCCCGGAATAACAACCAACGTGTCACGGAGTGCATCGCAGAGCACTGCCTCCGTGACACGGTGCAAACGCGAAAGCTCTCTGGAATTTGGTCGTCCAGGTATTTATCCCCAACGTGGCACGGCATGCAACGTGGAGCTTGCCCAACGTGACACGGTGCAAACGCGCACCTTCACTGGAATGTAAAGTTCCAGGTAATTAGGTCCAACGTGCCACAGCACGAACGCGGACCCTCTCTGGAATCTTTGCCAATTAAATCGTCCGGACAGAACGCATCCGCGATGGCAGTGTGACACGGCTCCATCGTGGAGCCTCTTTATTCCTTTCTTTCCTTGGCCATTTCCTTGCTCGCTTCCTAGTCCATTTCCGATTTCTCCCAACATGCATCTTAGCTCCATAAAAGTACATTTTTCCTGCAAAACAACGCTAATCGTGTTGGTTAGTATAAATTCACACTTTCCTACAATTTACATGAGAATGTACAAACATTGTTGGATA
>JACEIK010000620.1:377025-391320 GCA_018107945.1 Datura stramonium
CTGTGGGTTCGACAATCCGGTTCTTAAAAAGAGCCACTATATTACTTGCACGACCCGTACACTTGCGGACGCGCTCGATGTGAAAAAGAGTCGTCATCATACTTTTGCATCTAGATTTCTACCAAGTCTTTGAGAATCACTAAATCTCCCTACGACTCATGGTATGGGTCGTAAGTAGATTTTACGATCTGTGGGTTCCACTCGTACCAAGAGACTGCTTGTGCAAATTTTCTCTGAAGTTTTCCACGACTCTAGTTACGCCTTATACCATCTTGGTATGGCTCGTACTGAGATTCGTACTCTGCGTTCACATTGTTTTATCCTTATAAGTTTTTCCATGAGTCTCAGTATGACTCATAAAATATAGGTACGACTCGTGCTGAGATTGGTCCTTGGCTGATTTTCTACACTTTTATACATCTTTTGCACATTTTTACTCCAACACCTATTTTCCCTGAAAATAAAGTAAAAGCACCTTATATCCGTTTAAACATACCTAAGTATATGTTATTTTCTCAGTTTTAACCATCAAAAGTATTGTAAACTCATAGCACATCACCGTTTCCCGAGTGTGCTAGGCCCTGTTGGTTTTAGTCACTCTGTTAAGAATAGTGGTAGGTTGTTCCCACATGTAACTCATCAGTACTCCTCCTTCCACAGTATTTGCCACAGCTTTTATATTATTGTTCAATAACTTGTAGAAAATCTCCACTAACTGTTATCAGGAATTTTATTGTTTGGGCACTTGGTCAACTTCTTCTTAAATCTCAATCAGGTTTCATGAAGTGCCTCCATTTTCAGTTATCGAAAATCGTAGATCTCATCCTTACATTTTAACATCTTGAAGGATGGAAGAATCTCTCTATAAAGCTTGTTTGAGCTCCCTCCATTTGGGAATGGAGTCATTAGGAAACTCTAATAACCACAAAGTGGCCTCCCTAGACAAAGAAAATGGGAAGAGTCTCGGCCTAATTGCATCCTGACTGACTTTGGGCAACCTATATGCCTTGCATATTCCAATGAAGTTCATTAGGTGCAGGTTGGCATCATCAACTGCATGACCACTAAACACCCCTTTCATATTCAGAAACTATATCATGGTGCTAAAGAAGTCAAACTTTTCCCCAGTAGGAAAAAGTGGTGGTATGATATCTCCAGTTGACCCGATTTTATCAATATCCGGGTCATCCTCATCAAAGAATTGAGGGGCATATCTCTAGCCTCTATTTCCCCTTCCATGGCAACCAATGTTCACAACTTCATCCCGAGCATCATCGGCTTCCTAAAGTGAAGCTTACCGAGCTAGCTCAGCTTGCTTATCTTCTTCAGCAAGATGGGCATCTCTTTGCTCTTGGTTCTTCATTCTTCGCAGTGTTATTTCAATTTCAAGATCCAAAGGAATCATGGGGTTTCTGCTATGTCGAGTACTTCAAATTCACCAAGAGACAACCTGTTGGTGTCAAAAAAATAAAAAGAAAATGTAAATTTGGAAATAACAACCAAAAGTTAAACACAAGCAATTAATCTAATCTTAGTCGTATTCCTCGGCAGCGCTACTTTTTGATAACGCTCAAACTTACACTCCTGACAAAGTATGAAGTAGATGTTGTCAATAAAGAACCCAACAAAGAGGTTGGGGTCAAACCCATAGAAAATATGGTAAGAACTAGACTAATGCAAGTATTTAAGCTTTTTTGTATGCTATATCCAAATTATGGGGTTTATAGAAAAACAATTGTAAACAAGCGTGAAAATCAGATGTTGTTTATCAAGATTTTCAATTAACTATGATAAATGTTCCCCATGAGTTCACAACTACTTCAGATTTACACTCGTGATCAATTCCAATGCTTACTTGTAGAACTGATAACTAGGGTTCATCCAAACGACTGGTTCGTCCCTATTGGATGACTATACACAATCACCGGGTTAGGTCTCATGAGTGATTTCAATTGAATCATTATCAATTTTTTTCAAGTTAACTATCATGTGACCGCAGCTCAAGTTATACAAGGATCATAAAAATCAAAGCTTTGTTGTAATTCTCTTTTCCTAATCTCTACTTCTCTAGGTTCAAGAAAGTAAAGAATTCGGGTAAGTCCTAAAGTTGTGCTTCATTAAGAAACATTAAAGATGAATAAAATATACTACAAGTGTATAGCATTGGTTTTGAATCACTTTTTGTAACCCCAGTTCGTTAATCGACTATGGTTCTCACAACCCTAATTGTGGAGGTTTTAGCCTCTCATGATTGTAAGATTATGATTATTATTAATAGACAAACACATAATTAAATACTTACAATGACAATTGAAAGAAAATATGTTGAACAAACTCAAGAACAATTGAGAAATCCAAGTTATGATCACAAGAATTGCTCTCCAATGTTGTCAAAAACTAATTACAAACATGATAATAATTGACAACCAACTAATTCTAGTCGTCTCTCTCCAGAAAGAAACCTAAAAAAGTATTTATACAGATAATAAAATTCTATTCCTATGTTAATAGGGAAATAACCAAATCTCGCACCAATATATACTAAGACTCCTCATACGACCCATAACAGGATTGTACGGGTCGTGCCTTGTCTCGTACATTCCTTAGCTTCTGCAGAATTGGCTAAGTGTTGGCATTTTAGTATGACTCGTAACATGATCCCACGAGTCGTACATTCTAGTCGTGGTTTGGCTCTGAGAACTTTGACATCTTTTGAAGATTTCTACGAGTATCTTGGTACACCTCGTACCTTACTCCTATGACTCGTAACAGCTTGTCGTATAATGAGATCTTCCAAGTCCCAAAAATTACTGAAGCTTTCCACGGCTCCTGGTACGGGTCGTAGGTAGATGCTACGATCCATAGTTTCTACCTGTATCAAGAGACTTCAATTGTGTAAATTTCTCTGAAATAATCTATGACTCAAGTTACGACTCGTACTGAGAGTTGTACTTTGCCTTTTCCTTATACCAATCTTCTGAGCTTTTCCACGAGTGTTAGTATGACTCGTACAATCTTGGTATGGCTCATACTGAGATCAGTACTTGGCCTCTTTTTTGCACTTTTATGCAATATTCTTATATTTTTGTTCCAACACCTATTTTCCCTGAAAATAAAGTAAAAACACCTCATATTTGTATTAACATACCTAATCCATACTAGTTTTCCAGTTTTAAGCATCGAAGGTGTTGTAACTCATAGCACATTAGTAGCATATCCCTAGGGAGTGACAAAAAGATTAGATAGTATAGGGAGGATAAACAGTATCCAAAGAGAATGGTGACAGCGAAGAGAGTACAGTAATTTAGATCAAAGTGCTACATAAAAACATAATAATTACTGGCCATCATTACCTAAGAGTGGAACTTTTCACAATATACAAATCCAAGTAAGCTAAAACACCAAATAAACTTAAAAAATGAACCTCAAAAGAGGATACCAGGTTAAAAGAAGGGCAGTAGATAAACACCAATTATTGAAAAGAGAAACATGTCAAAAAATAACTTACTTGAAGTCACCACCATGCTGCAGAACTCACATAATTGTTAAAATTATCTGAGGTAGATGAAGCCAGCATCGGCCACCGCTACGGCATTTGCTTGCTGCTTGTGCTTGATTGTCATGCGGTTGTTTGTGAGTTTTTAGAGTTGTGACTTATGTTGTGAGTACTTTGTGTTCATGATTTAGGGCTAATACTGAAAAGATTCAGAGACTAGAGAGAATAGAGAAAGTGAGGAACATGGATTTATCCATTTAGGTTGGCCCGTTGTGTTGTGCTGTTGTGTTGAGAATATTGGGTTGTTAAGCACTTGGGCTAGGACATTTAGTGGGTTTTACTATTCTGTGTTGTATGTTAATTTGGGTTGAGTGTATTTCGGTTAATTCGATTAACATAATTAAGTTATTCACAAACCAAAAACCAAATCGAATAACTAAAAATGACATCTAAACACCGAAATCGATCGAATAAACTGAAATCAAAAATTAAAAAATTTCAGTTCGGTTGGTTTCTTCGGTTTGAACTAAAATATGCCCAGGCGTATCGACTAGACAGAAGAGGACTAGGTCAGATGTCCCCTTGAGATACCTCAAGATTCTCTTGATAGTTTCCAAGTGTGATTATTTTGGAAAAGATTAAAATCTTTCCCAAATGCCTATGTTGAACACAGTGTATGTCTGTTTGTAGTTAAGTAGAGTAAGGATCCAATAATGCCTCTACACATGATTTTGTTGATAGAGGGACCAGGTTCATCTGTTTCCAGATGGGTTGCATAGGTGATGGGAGTGTTGATCGGCTTTGGATTCTCCAAATAATAGCTTTTTCAGTAGCTCATTGATGTATTTTTACTGACTAATCATGACTTCCTCAAATGATTGCTTGACTTGTAGTCCCAAAAAGAAATTTAGTTCTCCCATCATGCTTATTTCGAACTCACTCCCCATGAGTTTTGCAAATTCATCATATAAGGAGTCGGATGTGGCTTCAAAGATAATATCGTTAATGTACACTTGTACGATCAGTAGATTCCTTCCTCTTGTCTTTAAAACATAGAATTATCAATATCCCTCCTTTTGAAGCTATTTCCAAGGAGAAATTTCAATAATCTCTCATGCCAAGTTCCAAGTGCCTATTTCAATCCATATAAGGTTTTTTCAAGTTTGTAAACCCAGGCGGCTGCTTGACACAAACTTCTTCCTTTAAATATCCATTAAATAAGGCATTCTTCATGTCCATTTGGAATATATTGAATTCAATGTAAAGTACAAAAGCAATCAGATTCTAATACCTTCCATTCCAGTAACTGGGGCAAAGGTGTCATCATAGTCTATCTCTTCTTCTTGATTATATCTCTAAAGGACCAGACTTGTCTTGTTTTTAGTGGTATCTCCCTTCTCATCTAGCTTATTTTAAACACCCGCTTGGTTCCTATGATGGTCCAGTCAAGGGCCTTAGGTACCAAGCTCCACACCTGGTTCCTATCAAACTGATGAAGATCTTCTTGCATAATTGTGATCCAATCAGCATCCTTTAAGGCCTCCTTAATGTTTTTAGGCTTTATTTGAGACATAAAAGTTTAGTGTGAAAATATGTTTCGAGCCTTAGAGAAATTTTGAATTCCTGAACCTAGTGGGGGACCATATTCTCCAATAGATGACTTGAATTGTTGAGGGATCCTGGCTCTATCGATTTGTTGTTCTAGGTTCCTCAGCGGGTTCCTTGCTGAGATGGACTTCACTTGTGGACCATGTGAATCTATTATTAGGGATATTTGACTGATGTTCTCTATTGGGGGAACTAAACAAGTACTCGGTTCTTGCCTATTTGTCTGAGTGTAGATATTTGCATTTTGCTTGATCTGATTGACTAAATCAGTCTGATTTTCGGATCCCTTGATCCGATCTAATGCTCACAATCTTTCTTCCAGATTTCACTTGAATTTTTTTAGAAAAGATTACAAAATCGTGAACACCTCATCTTTGAACTTCTGAAACATCATCCATGTGAATCTGGGGTACTCATATACAATTACATAATGTATTTCTTTCCTCCTCTATTGGAAGTTCTCATGCATCCACATAGATCCGTGAGGACAAGATCTAGTGGTCTAGATAAACTCACACTCTTCTTGGACCTAAGCGAGGAATGAACTTGTTTTCCCTTAACACAAACCTCACACAGTTTGTGATCAGATAGCTTTAGCTTAGGCAGTCCATAAACTAGGTCCTTCGATGT
The DNA here is from genome assembly GCA_018107945.1 of Datura stramonium. Classification (NCBI taxonomy): domain Eukaryota; kingdom Viridiplantae; phylum Streptophyta; class Magnoliopsida; order Solanales; family Solanaceae; genus Datura; species Datura stramonium. The sequence goes on from JACEIK010000620.1 coordinate 382,760, forward strand.
CAACTTATATAACAATGAGGAGCTTGCATGACTGATTCTTCTATGACATAGCTCAGTATCATCTTCAAGGGCACTGAGACACATCAAGTCATTTCCATTTATAGAACTCAGCTCAGCTACATAGATGTTCTTCCACCTTTTGGCATGTAATGCCTCAAACTTTTGGGCTATGTTTGAAACTGTTCTAAGTATGTGGATAGACCCGAACCCAATGAAGTTTATGAAAACTAACTGACAAGATCAATTCTTAAGTGTAAGAAGTAAATTCAATACAAATGAAGGTCATATGGAACCTCTGGCACAAAGTTTAGTTGAGAGCCTTCTTACCTATTGAGTTTTCGTATAAGTTCTTACAAGGGTCAACTTCAAATGACCATAACACCAAATTTACAAAGTATTTTTGAATGATTAACCCATCAAATTGAAGCCCTTTGATTCTTCTTCCCAACACATCTGACCTTGCATCAATCGAAGTTCGGAGTAAATAGTAATGAGTATTTTCGTGAAACACTATCAAGTGACACGTCATCACTGGACGGGTCAAAGTCAATGACACATAAAGTTACCAAAAACGAACATAAGGTTATTTTAGGGAATTCCCATGTTTTAATTTCCTAAACCATATGGTTTGGAATTCCTAAAGGTATTATTTAAGTACTCCTAAAGCCTAAACAATGATTCCTCACCATTCCATTTAGAATTCAAGGATCAAAGCTCTCAAGTTCTTCAAGAAGCTAGTACGTCTTCTTCTCCAAATTAGGGTTATTTAAGCTTCAATCTAATGTTCTATTTTTCTAGTTATGTAAAACTAACCTAATAAGGATTCCTATTCATCCTCATGCCCTACATCTATACAAGATTCCATTGAGATTAAAGCTAGGGTTTTGCTCAATTCTTGAATTGTCTTCTTCTCTCAAGGCTCAAGACCTAGGGCTCTTCTCCAAGGGATTAAAGCTTCAAGTGGCAGTAGGGATTTCTCCAAGTCTGGTATCTAGGACTTTAGCAAGGTTTTTCTTTCACCCTTGTGTCCTAATTATTTTTAGAAACCCTAGCAAATTCAATTCTCTAGAAACCATGTCTTAGGGTTTTCATTCTATGAATGATTTCTCTCATGTCTTCCATGTTTTCAAGGTTCTCATGATAAATAACATATAATATTCATGATTTCACTCTCAATTGCATGATAAAGTTTGGTCATGGTCCTTTAGGCTCTCGGGACACTTTTAGATAAAGTACTTCTGGCTAGTCTTAGGACATCAGTTTCATATTTTTATTATTTATGTTCAGTTGGGAGGATTCCTTAGCACCGAGTAGGCCAGGGTTCTAATGCACCCAGGTCTTAAAACTATGTGCCATCATAGGATAAGGGATCCTTGATAGTGGAGAGTGTCTCCTTTTGCCCGAGGAATATAGGATCCTCCCTAGTTGAGAATGTTTCCCTCGTCTCTATAGGCTCATGCAGGGGTACACATTAGTTGAGAGTGTCTCCCTGAACTTATTAGTGATCTCACGCTAGTCATGGTTCTTACCTTTGGAAAGGTATGAACACCTCCCAACTAGGGTTACAAGTTGGGCTTCATGAGGCACATATTGGAGTTTGTCGGTTAATAGGCTCTCCCACAACACAGTTTCAATTACAATTACAGCTTCAACTTTCAGTGCATGCGCATGGCCCTTAAATTTAATTTTACACATATTTTCATTAACCATTTCATACTAGCATATCATGTCAGTATTTAAGAAAATCAGATAGGGTCATTCTGCTTTACCTCAGGTTATGCATTCAGTTACATACTTAGTACAGACTTTCTCAGATTACTAGCATGTTTAAAACTTCAGTTACATATCCTATATATTCAGTACATTTAAAGTACTGACTGAATACTCTCTATGCTATATCATTTCATGATATAAATTCAAGTATTCAGACTCAGCCCTGCGGTTAGACACGTTCTGAACTTAATCAGCTAGCAGTGGTGAGCCCTCATCTTTCGAGGACTGGAGTTATCTACTTTATTTCAGTTATTTTATCTTGCTTTAGTTTTCAGACTTTAGAGTTAGCTGGAAACTTGTTCCAGCAACTCATCAGTTAGTAGATGCTTTTAGATATAGATTTAGTATGTTTAGCTTTGTGATTCAGTGTTTATTATCATACTATATCTTTAGGTATAAATGAATGATCTACATTTCAACTAGCTTCCGCCCAGTTTCCTATTAAAATTCAGATCATGTTAGCAATATGTTATGACATGGGTTAACTTGGAATCACTTGTGGACCTAGGCACCGTGTCATATCCAAGGTATAGATTTGGGTTGTGATGTGGGAACTAACATTATCTCACTAGTCTTCAATGTTGGTGACGGTGCAAGAAGTGGAGATAAATCTCACTTCAATTCCTTTATCACAAATTTGAGAGATACTCTATGCCAAGGATGTATTACTTCTTCCCATCTCTAAAGGATACGCTCCCTCCTTGAAGAGCTTTGAGTGAGAGGAAGTCCTCAATCCTTTCAGTCGTATGCCTTGAGCAGCCACTATCCATGAACTATTTTTGGTTGCCTCCTCTCATTTCACCCTACAAGGGAAAATCATTTGTTAGCTTTGTGAACCCAAATTAGTTTGGGTCCCTTCTAAAGATGGAATAGGTTAATTAGGTTCCTCCTAGTCTATGCGGGCAGAGTAGATCTTTTTCCTTTGGGAACCGGATCCCCTTTTAGTTTCACTTTGTTTAACAAACTTCACATTCCTTTTAATGGAAAAACTTTTTGCTTGACAGATTTCCTTGTAATGGCTATTTTTCCCATAGTGAATGCAGAGCCAATTATCAAGATTTGACACATATTTGTTGTGGGGATCATTAAGGCCGATTATTCTTTGAAAACAAATGTCTTCTTTAGAGTTACTATTCCTTTTATTTACTATGGTAAGAGCTTGATAGGACCGGGTCCACTGTAGAGACTTGTCAACATCAACCTTGACTATGACCAGGTCCTTTCCAGTTTCTCATTTTTCTCGAGTTGAACATTGAGATTCAACTTGAATTTCTTAACTTCATCTTCCAGCTCAATATGAACTTCACTGAATGTCGTTCTTCCTTGGGATTCACTTTCCAGACACTCGCTAAGCTTATAATTTAGCACAGATTTTTCTATAAGTAACTTACTAAGCTCTTCTTTTAACTTAGAGATTTTCACATTCATGGAGTTCCTTTCCATTAGATATTGGTCTAGTTCAGTAGCTAGCACATACTTTTCATTACTAATACTTTGATACGCATCGATTAATATATTGGCAAGTACCCTTAGCTTCTTTTGTGAGTAAGCTTTGAGGTTCGTTTAGATGTCAAGAAACTTTACCTTGTCATCATTCTCATCATCAGAATTTTCCATGAGTGAAAATATTGACTGGTAGTTTGATGGTCCATCATCTGGAGCGGACATGGATGTGTCTGCTTGATCATCTCCTTCAAATTTTCTGGAGGTTCTTCTTATGCTGCCATAGCTTACATTACAACCTTGTCTGCTGCATTTCTTCTTTTGAACTTATCCTGTGCTTGGTTCCTCATTGGTTCTTTCTCAGTGTTTTCCTCGACGATGTTCTTGTTTGTGAAGAGGACACTCTTTGATAAAGTGTCCAATCTTTTCACACTTATGACAACAATCATTTCCCTTTGGATATTTGCTTTTGCTGGTGTTCTCTTTCTTGACGAAATTATCGTTCTTTCTCACTAGCCTTTGGAACTTACGAGTGAGATAGGCCATGTTGATTTTATATTTGTTGTATTCACTCTTTGCGGCCTTAACAGCAAGGTTTTTCTCCCTTTTTGGCTCTCTTCTTTCAAGATCCTACTACTTCTTTAATTCATATGTCTTGAGATTCCCGATTAGTTCATCCATTGTAAGCTCTTTAGGTCCTTGGCCTCTGAGATGGCATTGACCTTGCTTTCCCAGGAACCAGGTAGCACACTTAGAATTTCTCTGACCAGCTTGTTTGACTTGATGACCTCACCTAGATAGTGAAGCTCATTAATAATTAAGGTGAACCTAGTAGGCATCTCCTAAATAGACTCTCCCTCCTTCATCTTGAAAAGCTCATATAGAGTGGCGAGCATGTTTATTTTTGACTGCTTTACTTGGCTTGTTCCTTAATGAGTAGTCTGCAATGCTTCCCAAATTTCCTTAGCAATTTTAGAGTTTGATATATGATTGTATTCGTCTAGACCGATTCCACAGACTATGAACTTCTTGGCTTTGAAGTTCTTTTCTATGGCTCTCCTATCTGTGTCATTGTATTCTTCCTTGTCTTAGGAACAACCTTTCCACCCTCTTCATCACGAGTCTTCATGGGTACAAAGGGACCATCACAAATAATGTCCCACAGCTCTGACTCTTTAAGCATTATAAAATTATGCATTAGTTTTTTAACACTGCTACGCCCCAGACGCACACACAAACGCACGTGATCATACAAGTAATACAGTGGCTCTTGCAAGCCAGATGTTGAACCCACAGGGACTATAACTATCAATGAATTCTCAAGTTCAAGCATCAATCTCAAAATTTTACAAGTGCGGTAGTAACCAAGAATTTGTAGTTTGTTTGTTACTATATTCTAAGAGTGATCACAATTTAAGGTGAAAATAATAAGGAGAAAGACCTAGAGTTAAGGCCAAAAATCACGCGGAGCTCTCATTCTCATTGGTTCAAGTAGTTATCTTCATTGTTGACTCACAAGATTAATGCCATGTTTATGGTCTTTCAAGCATATAAACATTTAGTCGAACTAGCCTCACAACTACTTCATTGAGCAGGGATGTGACAATCTAATTCATATGCATTTATCTAGTGGTGTAGTTCACGCGGTTAATATAATACCCCATAAGTGCCTAATATTATACCCATGATTTAAAAATGGAAGTGGGTTCAATTGGGAAAAATCCCACAGAAAAAACGACCCAACGGATCATTGGCCTAACCAGCGACCCGTGGGAAGCAGTCGTGGAAAGTTTTGGTTTAGTAATAGCGGGTAATGACGGGTGAAGTAACAACCCATTGTTTGATACAATGAGTCATTGCTGTGAGTCATGGTGAGAACTGGGCTTCAGCATTAGGGGTAGTAACGGGTCATCCCATGACCCATCTTGAGATGTAATGGGTCGTGGGATGGGATGGCTATATTTTTCTAGTCTTCATAACAGAAGCTAACCACGACTCGTTGAAGGATGTAACTAGTCATGGTGAGGGTCGTGGAAAGGAGTAGTACAGGACCTGAAAGGAGGAAGCAATGAATGATGTAACGACCCATTGTCTAAAAGGATGACTCGTCCTGTCAAGTCGTGGGGACGAATCTGAGATCAAGAGGTTTGACAGTGAAGACGACGGATGGATACCACGAGTCATGGTATCCTCCAACAATTCGTTGGTTTGGTATTTGGTTCACCCAGTGCATATTTTTCAAGGATTTCATTAAGGGAATATTCGTCATTCCTAAGTCCTAGGGTCCTAAACTATGTCATTTGAGGCTCAAAAATTAGTGTTTATTGAGGGTAAAACCCACCATAGGCTTATTCATTCTCATGCATGCAAAGTTGAAGGATTGAGGAGATGATCAATCTTGTCTTCAAGGTGTTGTTCATTAATTTCCTTTGGGATTTCAAGGAGTGGTGAGAATTGATTTTCCCCAGGTATGTAGGGTTATGAATGGGTGAATCCTTTCACACCCATGCCCAATCTCTTTCAATTTATAAAATTCCTATCAAAAATCTATGGAGTTTTTACCCAATGCATGAAAATACAATTTCTCTACATGGGTTTGATCTAATTGAGTTACAATTATTGAATTATGAATTTTGGGCAAGTTCTATGTTGTTTTTCATTAAACATCATGTTTCAAGTTTTACAAATCAAATTGCCCATTTATGAAAAGTTCATGAAAGTCAAAGTTTATGATAAATGTTCAAGTATTATGAATTATTGATGATGAAAATCATGTTTTCAAGTTACCCACGTATATAAGCATATTTTCGAATGAATTGAGTATTTTTAAGCATGTTAAAATATTGGGCAATGCTCATATGTTCAAGAATGATTTACGATTTATAAAATGGATATCATGATTTATTGATTTATGATGTTGGTCGATTAAAGGGCCTTTAATTATTGTCTAATAATGTTGTAATGGGGATCAATGAATGATAAATATTTATTTAGCCATGAATCTTAATGAATTATGTTATTGATTTACATATGGGCCTAATGTGCATGTATTTGGGAGCCGTGTCTAGCACTGAGCATTTAGTGCATTCAAAGGACTACACCGGTGTCTCATAACCACATGCCACCGTGGGTTTATAATGATACATTACAATGATAATGATCCCCTCTTTAGTGATATCACATAATGCACGCCTCTCATCTGGCAAGCCAGGGGAGACTCTGCCCACTTGAGTGAGATAGTTGGGGCATCATGTACGGGTCTACCATGATGGTGTTGGTTATGAAGAGTCCTCCCATTGTTCTTCATGTTTTATGCATCATTATGTTTGTGTTATATGGCTCAAGTGATGATTTAATGAAGTTTCTCTTATGACTATGATAATGAATGATTTATGGATTATTTGAAAACCTTGAGCCTTATGTTATCTTAAGATATTTATGATACGAGCATGATATCCTTATCTTATGATCATTTATGAGCTTTTATGTATTTTTAAATTTCTATTTTATTTACCTTGCATACTCAGTACATTCCACGTACTGACCGCATACTCTATGCTGTATTATTTTATGATACAAGCTCCGATCTCAGATCCAGCATCGTCATTAGCTTGTATCAGAGTTTGGCACCCAGCTTGTTGGTGAGTCCTCATTCTCTGAGGACAATTTGATTTATACATTGATGTTTATTTTAGTTTCAATTTGCTGGGTTAGTTGGGGATGTTGTCCCATCAACCCATCTATTACGTTAGAGGCTTTCAGACTATATGTAATACTCTATTGTTATGTATTTAGTTCGTACTGTCTATCATGCTATGTTATGTTATGTTCATGATTTAGATATGTTGATATGTTAAGTATTCCTCTTTAATGATATGAAGTTAGATGAATGTTCATGCCATGGATCGACTTGGAGTCTCACGGGGCTCCTTGTCCCGTGTTACAATCCGGGTCTATGTTCGAGTTGTGACAGTTAATGCCCTTTATTATGGTCTTTCGAACCTCTAATCATTTAACCTAGACTTAAATTCATCACTACATCTGTGAATGGTGATGTGAAAATTTAATTTCAAGTATCTAGCTATCTTCTCATTTCATAACCAAGCGAGGAGTATTAGATATATTTCTATCCTGACCACGCATCAAGTCTTGAAAACTTGAACTCACTTCTTGCATTCCTCATTATATCCTAGGGTGTGCTTTTTCAAGTTTTTCTAAGATTAATAAATGAATTTCAATGGTGATCAAGCATCAAAATGATAAATACAAGAACGCAAAAACATTCAAAAATAAAGAAACTTGAACAAAAAAATAATTAAGCTAATGCGTTCATGTCATGTGGCCTTAACCCTAGAAGAAGGGTCTTAAAAACTCATGCTTTTAAAAATATTAACACAAGTGTTTGAATCAATGTTATTAAGAGAATGGAAAAGAAAAAAAAAAGAAAAAGAACCCTATTTGAGGAGTCTGTATGTTCCTTGCTCTTGCTCTCCCACATTTTTCAAAAATATGACGTGATCTCCTCAAATAAACTACTAAGTTTGCCTTTTATAAATGCAAAAATTTTTCCTGTGGTGGACTGCCTCCGTGTCATGCTGGCTATCTGATCTTGGGAATAATTTCTTGCCCAAGTGCTATTTTATAACTTGATTTAGTCATGTTTGTCTAATTATACACTTATATTCTTATGTGATTTTATGTAAATTTGGTTATGCACTAACCAACATGATTAGTCCTTGTTTTGTAGGTGTAAAATGCATATGAGGGACTAAATAATGATGGGTGAAGTGAAGGAATGGAATTAGAAGTGAATTGCAAAGATGGCAAGGAAACATGCCATGGAAAGGCTGGCCGCGCAAGGCAGTGTGCCACGCTGTGCGTGTGCCGCGCCCAGCGTCGTGCCACGCCAAGGCCATGAGCGCGAGATGCTTCACTCCAAGGCACCTGCGTGCCAGTGACAGTTCCACGCCAAGTACTGCTGCGCGCTACAGGTCGTGTAACGCTGGCCATCGCGTGGGACCAGCGCCATGCCACGCCGGTTGTCGTGCCATGCCACGCCGGCTGTCGCGCCATGCCTCGGCCAAGCTACATCCAAGTGAAATTTCCAGTGAGCCTCCACATTACCTCCGTGGCACGGAGGCAAATTGGTGCGTTTACCTCCGTGCTACGGAGCCATTCCATGACAGGCCAAAAATCACAAATTCCTTGTTTACTATAAATTGAACCCTTAGCTTCTAAAATCATTTGTCACAAAATATTTTCTGAAAACCATAGAGGAGCGAAGGGAGAAGTGAAGAACTCACCTAGGGTTCACTAATTTTACATTCTCTTTTACCTATTCTTGT
>JACEIK010000621.1:0-28633 GCA_018107945.1 Datura stramonium
TCAGCTAAGATATTCCCGAAAAGTCGAAAACTAAGTGATAACCTTTCAAACAAGAACAACATCAAATCAAATATGTTAAATTCTAGATACAATAATCTTGGGTTGCCTCCCTAGTAGTGCCTGATTTAATGTCGTGGAACAACTTGGGTACCTTGATTACTCAAACTTCATCAAGGTACACCATCTCTAACACTTTTACCTCCTTCGGCACTCCATAATACTGCTTCACACGCTGGCCATTCACTTTAAAGAGTTCCCCTTTTTTATTTTTAAGCTCAATGGCTCCAGATGGGAATACTTGTGTCACTTTGAATGACCCAGACCATTTTGATCGGAGTTTGCCCGAAAATAGTTGGAGTCTAGAATTTAACAATAACACACAATCACCGTGGCTAAACTCCCTCTTTTCAATCCTTCGATTATGGTGCATCTTCATCTTTTCCTTGTATAAAGCAACCCTCTCATATTCTCTTAGACGGAATTCATCCATCTCATTTATCTAATCCAGCCTCAAATGTGCAACCTCGCTCCAACTGAAGTTGAGCTTCTTGAGTGCCCATAGAGCCTTATGCTCAAGCTCAACAGGCAAATGACAAGCGTTTCTGAACACTAACTGGTATGGTGACATCCTAATGGGTGTATTGAATACCGTTCAGTATGCCCATAGTGCATCATCAAGTTTCTTAGCCCAGTCTGTTCGGTTAGCATTCACTGTTTTGGCTAGGATGGTTTTGATTTTCCGGTTTAATACCTCCACTTGGAAACTTGACTGCGGATGATAGGGGGTATCCACTTTATGTTGCTTAACTCCATACTTTGCCAGCAAAGCATTGAAGACTTTGTTGTAGAAGTGGGACTCCCGTCGCTGATAATATCTCTCGGAGTACCAAACCTTGAGAAATGTTCTTCAAGAAAGTCGTGATGCTTTTTCCATCATTATCTACCAAAGCCACAACTTCTACCCATTTTGAAACATAATCTACTGCCACCAAGATGTACTTTTGGCTGTACGAGCTCACAAATGGACCCATGAAGTCTATGCCCCATACATCGAACAATTCAACTTTCAGGACAGGGGTCATAGATAATTCATGCCTTCTAGATATAGCACCCTGCCTTTGGCATTGATCACAAGCCTTGAAAAAATCATGTGCATCCTGGTGTATCGTGGGCCAATAATACCCATATTGCAAGATTTTTTGAGCTGTCCGAGCCACACCATGGTGCCTCCCAACAGAAGATGAACGGCAAGCCTCTAGAATACTTAATATTTATGCTTCTAGAACATATCTCCTTGTCAAGTTGTCAGCACATACCCGGAATAAATAAGGCTTATCCTAAACACACTTGTTTACATCATGAAGGAATTTGTTCCGCTTATGGGAAGTCAAGTCTTCCGGTGTCATATCACTAACAATATAGATTGAAAAGTCAGCAAACCAGAGAATAAGATTGACGGTTGCAGCTAATACCCGCTCTCAGGGAATGAGTCATCAATCTCCTTTTCATTTACCACTCTTCCCTCGTCTTCAAGTCTGGATAAGTGTCACGACCCGAGTCTATACCCTGGACGCGACATGGTACTTAGAGTCACAAGTGACCCCAAGCTAACTCTGACATAGAATATTACTGACATCCTAGATTTTAAATAGAAAATTGAGCAAAAGCTACTGAAGTTTAAGACAACTTTTACGAGAAAAGATAAAATTTTATAAACATTGGAGTCTTAACAACACTAATAATAACAATAAGCTAAAAATTGATACTATGCTATCTGAAAGCCTCTACTAACTGATGAGTTATTGGGACAAGCCCCCAGCTAACTATAAAGACTGAAAATTGGAAATGACAATTAATGAAATAAAGACTCTGGTCCTCAAAAGATGAGGACTCACCGCTATCAACTGCTGGATATCACTGGTGAAACTAGTTGCGATGCTGAGACTGGGTACCTGAGCTTATATCATAAAATGATATAACATAGGAGTATGCGTCAGTACTTGAAATGTAATGAGTATGTGAGATGTAAAATAAATCATAGGCATACTAGTAAATCATAAATTGAACTGAAATAACATGCAAAGACCCTATCTGAAATCGTAAATATAGCATATAGTTTGAACTATATGAGAATACTGTAAGAATTGATAAATTGAGTTAGGGTCATAAGCATATTTTGAAATCTGATAGACGGGACTGGACTGAGGACTCTGACTGTAGTGTACTATGGGAGTGCCTGTTAACCGACATATAACTATGTGAGCTAGACGTGGAGTTTCATGTTTACTCTCCATCATTAGGGCCCATCGTACCTCGGCAGGGTATAGTAACTGGGCTGTGTGATCACTAACTGGGAAAACCCTTTCCTGTTAAATCATATGGTGGCATGTAGTTTTGGAAACTTGGGTGCACTGAACCCAGCCCGCTCGATGCTAAGTAATACTTCCAACTGATGACACAAAACATATGTATGTGTATATATATACTGATAGCTCGAAATGGTGTCCTAAGGCTAAGTCAGAGCTACTTATCTGAAAGTGTCCTAAGAGCCTAAAAGACCTGATAACTGAAAGTACTAGGTATATTGATAAGCTGAAAATACTGAGGTCTGATAATAGTACTATGTATACTGGCTATGCTAATAATACTATAAAGAATGTTTACATAAATCATGAGAAAAGCATATATACTCTAAAAGATCATGCTATTTGTGAAGCATTTCTAGTTCATGAAATATAATCTCAAAATCATGCAAGAGTCAAGAATATGGGTAGATATTACACAAGTTGATATAAACATCCCAACTACAGCCTGGTACTAGTCATGAAAACTTGGAAGATTAAGGAGATAGGGAATTTTAACAACTAGAAGAAAAATCCTAAGCCATGATTTCTAGAATACTTGAAAGAAAACTAGGTTTCACTGTTTATTTTTGGGCACAAGGGTGGAAGGAATACCCCTGTTAAATCTCCACATACCTGTAGAAGAATTTCCAGTGAAAACACTTGAGAATCTAAGAAGAAAATTGAAACCCTTGCTCTTGCCTTGAACCACCTGTTTGAGTTCTTCGAAGGAAATTCTGAGAGTGTGAGGAAGGAATGTAGACTATTCCCTTTAATTTTCCCTAGGATACCCCAATACAACATAGTTTTGGAACTAAAATAGTGAAAAGTTACAAAATGCCCCTGGAGGAATTGTCTGAAAAACTGTCGCCAGGATCCAACAGATCACACAATGAGTCGTTGGTGGCATCCACAACTTGTTGGGACCAGTCGTTTGTTCTGGATATGGATTTCACTTTTTGGACCTTAGCCAATGACTAGAAAGGACGACCCATTGAATGGAATGGCGGGTCATCAAATCCTATCATTGTCACTGAACCAATTTTTGAACCTCTCCCAACGGATAGATAGAATGACCCGTTAGATGATGAAATGGGTCATTGTTTCCACCCATGGTCACTGGGGTGATTCGAACCTTTTTTGAGTTTCTACTAACATCTCAATAAGATGAGCCATTACTTCTTCCAATGACTTATCATTTGGCTCATTGGTTCTAGGGAAAGTTTTTGACAAGTTTCACGACATGACAGAACGGGAAAAACAATGACTCATTACCTCCAATAACGAGTTTTTGTATTGTTCGTTGAATTTGAGAAAGAAAACTACTGGACGACTAGTGACTGTATTAACGGGTCATTGTTTCTAACAACAACTCATCTGACGAGTTGTTCTGTGGAAAGTTTTTTGATTTCCTTCTAATTTTCATTTCAAGTTTGGGGTTTGGTCTTAGGAACATTTAGGGTGCTACAATATCTCCCTCTTGGGAACATTCTTCCTCGAATGAAGACTAAGTAAGCTGGAAGGATTAGGAAAGAGCTACAATCTCAAACTGAAAACTATAAACTGAATACTGAAGGAGTGACTGACTCCAAAAATGAGATAGACATACTAACTGAATTTATGCAACAAGGATGCATAGTAGGACATGAGTAGAATCAATAAGCATGAAGCTGAATAGAGTACTGAGGGGGATTTTAGTACCTGATGCTGAATTGAGCTGGAACGGAAAAGGTGAGGTATCTAACGATCATATTTGCTTCAAATTTCCATGTAGCTCCCTCCACTAGATGATTTCTCCATAAAACTTTTACTGAAACGACCTCCTTGTTCCTCAACTTACAAACCTGAAGGTCCAGAATCTGAATTTGAACCTCTTCATAAGAGAGACTATCCTTTAAGCCAACACTCTCTAAGGGCACAATTGAAGTCGGATCACCGGTGTATTTCTTCAACAAAGATGCATGGAGGATTGGGTGCATCGATGCTAATTCCACAAGAAACTCCAACTCATAGGCCACATTGCCAATGCACCTTAGAATTTTCTAGGGACCAACATATCTAGGATTGATCTTTCCTTCCCGAACCTCATCACCTCTTTCATAGGTGAAATCTTCAGATACACCTAATCATCCACAACAAACTCCAACTCCCTTCTCATTATATCTGCATACTATTTTTGTCGGCTTTGAGTTATTTTCAGTTGTTTCCTGATAAGATGAACCTTCTGCATGGCCTCATGTATTGAGTCAGGCCCTATTAGGGTAGCTTCACCAACCTCAAACCACCTTATAGGATACCTACACCTCCTACCATATAATGCTTCGAATGGGGCCATCTGAATGCTTGATTGGTAGTTGTTGTTGTATGCGAACTCGATGAGAGGTAGGTGATCATCCCAGTTGTCCTTGAAATCGATCATGTAAGCCCTTAACATATCCTCCAGAGTTTGAATAGTCTGCTCAATTTGGCCATCTGTTTGTGGGTAAAAAGCTATGTTAAGCTTAACCTGAGTACCAAGTCTCTTCTGAAATAACTTCCAGAAGTGCGAGGTGAACTGAGTACCCCTATCTAAAATTGTCACAAATCGAGTCTACATCCTGGACGCGACACGGTTCTTAGAGCCAGGAGTGACCCCAAGCTAACCCATTGCATGACATAACACTACTTTGTTCTAAGTTTCAAAATAAACTGAGCGGAAGCATAACTGAAATAATGGAACAACTGGTTCTAAGTGATGAAATAATCTGAGTTAATTAAATACATATGGAATATGATATTAAAACATAAAACTGACATACTAATTGACTATTTATCTGAAAGCCTCTACTAAAATGATGAGTTGCTGGGACAAACCCCCAGTTAACTCTAAAGTCTGAAAAGCTGAAAATGACAATAACTGAAATCAGAGATTTCGACCCTCAGAAGATGAGGACTCACCACTATCAAATGTTGTAAATCACTGGGAGAAACTAGCTGCGATGAAAAGGTTGGGTACCAGAGCCTATATCATAAAATGAATATAGAACATAGAGAGCATGTGATTAGTACATGGAATGTATTGATATGTGAGGTATAAATAAAACATACATATACTAATAACTCGTAAATTGAACTGAAATAACGTCCAAAGACTCTATCAGAAATCATGAATACAACAAATTGTCTGACATATATGAGAATATTGTAAAAACTGATAAACTGAATTAGATTCATAAGCATATCCAAAAATCTAATAGACTTGACTGGACTGAGAACTCCGACTGTACTGAACTGTGGGCGTGTTTGTTAACCAATATATAACCATGTGAGATAGACATGGAGTTCGATGTTTACTCCCAATCGATAGGGCCCACCATACCTTTCCAAGGTACAATGTTTGGCCGTGTAATCACTGACGGTAAAATACATTCGGGTTAAATCCTACGGTGGCACGTAGTTCTGGGAGCATGGGTGCACCGAACCTCGATCCACTCGATGCTAAGTACTACTCCCAAATGAAGACACATAAAAGGATATAGGTATATGTAACTATACTATACTGATTGCTAGAAACTAATGTTCTTAGACTAGGTCAGGACTACTTGTTTGGAAGTGCCCTGAGAGTCTAAAGCACCTGATACTGATGGTACTGAAATACTGGTAGTATTGATATTGCTTAGTATGCTAAAATTTTACTAGAACTATATATCATAGGAAATAAATCATGAATATTTAGGAAAGATCATGTTGTTCAAAGACATTCCTAAATCATATAGTGAAGTATCACAGTCATGTAAAAGAATTAATAGTCTGGAGAGATATTTTACCAGTTGAAATCAACAGCACATTTACAACATAGTATTGATTCTGGAAACTCTAAAATATTTAAGAGTTAGGGAAATTCAACATGTGGAAGAAAAACCCTAAGCCATGACTTCTAGGAAACTTGAAAGAAAGCTAGGGTTCACTGGTTATTTTGGGGTACAAGGGTGAAAGGAATACCCCTGCTAAATCCCCAAATACCTGTAGAAAAATTCTCTGAGAAAGCTTTTGAAATCTTGAGAAGAAGCAGAAGCCCTAGCTCTTGCCTGAGAAACCTGTCTGATTTCTTACGGTGAAAGCCTAAGTAATTAGGAAAGAAATGAGGAGAGAGGGTCGACTACTCCTATAAATCCCCCTTCACCAATCCCAATACGATGTAGTTTAGGAATTAAAGTAGTGGGAAATTACAAAAATTTCCCTGGAGAAATGTTTGAAAAACTGCCAGTCAGGATCCAACTGGTCACACAACGAGTCGTTGGTTGTAACCATGATTCGTCGGGACTAGTCGTTGGTCCTGGGTCTGAAAATTCAATTTCTAAACTTTGACCAGCGGACGAGAAGGACGACTTGTTAGATGGAACAACCGATCATTGAATCCAGTCATGGTCACTGAAAGGGTGTTGAACGAACTTTGAACCACTCCCAACGGATGGACAAAATGACCCGTTAGATGGAACAACGGGTCATTGTTTCCACCCATTATCACTGGAAGGATTTTGAACACTTTCTAAATTCATTCAACGGCTTCATAGGATGAGTCGTTCTATGTCTCATTCGTACCTGAGAGAAAATTTGTAGAAGCTAACAATGACTCTCCTAACGGGTCGTTGGTCTTGACAATGACTCGTTGGTTGGATCGTTTTGAGACAATTAACCTCAGAAACTTTTGGAATGTTACAATATCTCTCCCTTTGGAACATTCATCCTTGAATGAAGGCTATGTAAGCTGGAAAGACTAGGGAAAGAGCTACAATCCCCAACTGAAGACTATAAACAAAATATCGAAGGAGTGACTGACTCTGAACTACGATAGATATATTAACTAAATTCATGCAACTAGGGTGCACACTAAGATGTGAATAAAGCTAATGAGTATGGAAATGAATCGAGTATTAAGGAGGAATTGAGTATCTGATGCTGAAGATGAGTTGGAAGGGAAAAGGTGAGGGAATTTAGCCATTATATCTGCTTCGGCTTCCTATTTAGCTCCCTCAACTAGCTGGTTCCTCCATAAAACATTTACTGAGGCGACCTCCTTGTTCCTTAACTTACGAACCTGACGGACTAAAATCTAAATTGGAACTTCTTCGTAAGAGAGACCATCCTTTACATCAACACTCTCTAAAGGAACAATCGAGGTCAAATCCCTGATGCATTACTTCAATAGAGACATATGGAAGACTGGGTGCACAGATGCTAACTCCGTAGGCAATTCCAACTCATAAGCCATATTTCCAATGCGTATCAGGATTCTGTAAGGACCAACATTCCTAGGATAGAGCTTTTCGTTATTCCCGAATCTCATTACCCCTTTTATAGGTGAAATTTTCAAATACACCCTATCATCTACGACAAATTTCAGCTCCCTTCTCTTTACATCAGTATATGATTTCTATTGACTCTGAGCTGTGGTTATTCATTGCTTGATGAGCTTAACCTTCTGCATGNAGGTTTCATACTTTCACGGTTAGATGTTCAGTAGATTGACTCTGAGCTGTGGTTATTCATTGCTTGATGAGCTTAACCTTCTGCATGGCCTCATGTACTGAATCATGTCTTATTAAGGTAGCTTCACCAACTTCAAACCACCCTATAGGAGATCTACTCCTCTTATCATATAATGCCTCGAACCAGGCTATCTGAATATTGGAGTGGTAGTTTTTGTATGCAAACTTGATGAGAGGTAGGTGATCATCCCAACTGCCCTTGAAATCAATCACGTAAGCCCTCAACAAATCCTCTAAAGTCTGAATAGTCCGCTCAGCCTAGCCATCTGTCTGTGGGTGAAAAGATGTTTTGAGCTTGACTTGAGTATTAAGTCCCTTCTGAAATGACTTCCAGAAGTGTGAGATGAGTTGAGTACCCCTATTTGAAATGATGGACAAGGGGACTCCATGCAGTATAACTAAATCCCGGATGTATAGTCTAGCATCATCCTCTACTGAATCTGTTGTCTTAACTGGTAAAAAATATACTAACTTAGTCATCCAGTCTACAACTACCCAAATTCAATCATGTTGTTGGCGTGTACAAGGTTAACCTGTAATAAAATCCATGTTCACTTCTTCCCACTTTCAAGTAGGAATGCTAATATCCTGAGTCATAATCCCAGGTCTCTAATGTTCAACCTTGACCTGTTGGCATTTTGGACACTTAGCCACAAATTTTACAATATTCTTTTTCATTTCATTCCACCAGTTCTGTAGATCATAGTATATCTTGGTGGCACCTGGGTTGATAGGGTACCTGGAGCTGTGAGCTTCCGTTAGTATTCATTCCCTCAAATCATCTATATCGGGAACACACAACCTGCCCTGGTAATGGAGTACACTATCTCTCTCTTTGGAGAATAATTCCACCTCTTTCCTTAGGATTGCTTCCTTCAACTTGAGTATGATTGGGTCTTCATCTTGATTTTACTTAACCTCCACAACAAGGGAGGATTCTGACCCACTCTGGACTACAACTCATCTTCTGCTAAGTCAAACAAACGAACTCCTAACCGAGCTAGTCTGTGAACATGTCTAACTAGTTCTTTCTTATCATCCTCAACATAAGCAATACTCCCCATAGACAATCTGCTGAGGGCATTAATCACTACATTGGCTTTGCCTAAATAGTACAAGATGCTCATGTCGTAGTCTTTTAAAAATTCCAACTACCTTCTTTGATGCAGATTCAGGTCATTCTGACAAAATATACCGTAGGCAGCTTGCGGTCAGTAAAAATATCCATATGAACCCCATAAAGGTAGTGCATCCAAATCTTCAAGGCAAATACTATCACTGCCAACTCAAGATCGTGAGTCGGATAATTCTTCTCATAAACCTTGAGATGTCTGAAAGCATAAGCTATTACTTTACCATGCTACATCAGAACACAACCAAGGGCAAATCTGGAGGCATCACAATAGATCACGAACCTGTCTGACCCTTTTGGCAGAGTCAAAACTGGGGCTGTAGTGAGTCGAGTCTTCAACTCTTGAAAACTCTTCTCACATGCATCTGACCACTAAAACTTCACCTTATTTTGAGTTAGTCTGGTCAAGGGAGAGGCAACGAAGGAGAATCCTTGTATGAACCGTCTGTAGTAACCGACTAGGCCCAAGAAACTCCTGATGTCTGACAGAGAGGTAAGTCTTGGCTGGTCCATAGCTACTGCTACCTTTTAAGGATCTACCTGAATACCCTTACCGGAGACAACATGACCGAGGAATGCTGCTTATTTTAGCCTAAAGTCACACTTGCTGAATTTAGCATAATTGGCGATCGTTGAGAGTCTTCAACACTATCCTCAGATGATCTGCATGACCCTTCTTTATTCTGGAGTAAACCAGAATATCGTCTATAAAGACAATAATGAACATGTCGAGGTATGGCTTGAATACCCTGTTCATCAAATCCATAAAAACTACAGGAGTATTGGTTAGTCCAAAAGATATAACTACAAATTTATAGTGACTATACCGAGTTTTGAAGGCTGTTTTCGAAATGTCACATTATCTGAGCTAGTGGTATCATGATCTGAGATCTACCTTGGAAAAACAACTAGCTCCCTAAAGTTGGTCGAATAAGTCATTTATCCTAGGTAGAGGATACCTATTCTTGACTATGACCTTATTTAGCTGACGGTAGTCGATGCACATTCTAAGTGTACAGTCTTTCTTTCGCATGAATGGGACTAGGGCACCCTATGGAGAGATGTTGGGTCTGATGTAGCCCTTATCTAGAAGGTCTTTCAGTTATTCCGTTAATACTTTAAGCTCAGTTGGAGCCATTTTGTAAGGAGGAATTGAGATAGGCTGGGTATCTGGGAGAAGGTCTATGCCAAAGTCTATTTCCCACTCGGGAGGGACTCTATGAAGATCTTTGAGAAGCACGTCCGGAAACTCACTAACGATTGATACTGATTGAAGAGTTGGGGTTTCAGAACTAGAATTCTTGACCCTAACCAAGTGATAAATGTACCCTTTAGAGATCATTTTTCTAGCCTTAAGGTACGAGATAAACCGACCCTTAGGCGCTGAAGTACTACCCTTCCACTCTAGGATTGGTTCATTAGGAAACCGAAATCTAACGACTCTAGTTCTGTAGTCAACTGAAGCATAGCACGAATATAACCAGTCCACGAATAAACCATATCTAACTCTTCTAGGTCTACTGAGTTGACTTTATGTAACATAGTGATCAAACAATTTCTGTATACCCGACTGGCTATAACTGACTCACCAACCGGTGTAGAGACTGAAAATGGTTTCGAGAGAATTTTCAGACTGATATCAAATTGGAAAGCAATGTAAGGAGTCACGAAAGAAAGTGTTGCTCCTGGATCTAGTAAAGCATGCACATCTATTTGAAAAAGGCATAACGTATTAGTAAGTATGTCGGGCGAGTTCTCCTGGTCTTGACGAGAAGATAGGGCATAGAACCGGTTCTAGCACTAACCACCACCTGTACCTAATGTAATACCCCGCTGAGTTGAGTGACCTGACGGAGCTGCTGATGTAGTGGACTGGGCCTTCCCTCGTCCTGCTGACGTGCAATCCCTTAACCTATGACCCAGCTGGCCATAACCAAAATAACCCGCTTTGCCCTGCTGGCACTCACCCAGATGGTTCATACCATATTAGGACATACTAGAAAAGTGCAGTTACTGGATATATGACTTTGAGACTGGGAGCTTGATGCTCCACCCCTCCGATATTTACGAGGCCTGGATAAAGGAGCACTACCGATGAGGGTGCTGGAGGTCTCTGTTGCTGCTGTGGGTGACTACCACCGCCCGATCTTTGGTGCGAATACTCAAACTGACCTATCCTTGCCCACTTACTCTCTCTCTCTATCTCGTTCAGTTTGTTCACCTCTATCTGCTGTGCATGGATAATAAGACTGGAGATGTCCATCTCGTTGATAAGCATGGAAGTCCTACACTCCTTAACTACCAAGTCTGAGACTCTATTTACTAATTTGAGCATGGGAGCCCTCGACTCAGCAACCATTTCTGGAGCATACTTTGACAGTTGATTGAACTTCAATGCATATTCCTGCACCGTCATGTCATTCTGTTTTAGATTCACAATCTCAGCGGCCTTAGCTTCCCTTAACTCCCAGGGAAAGAATCTGTCCAGAAACACAGTCACAAACTCGTCAAACTCCACCTGACCTGCACCATCCCGCCTTCCCTCATTCCACTACTTGTACCATATTTGAGCCACCCCTTTCAACTGATAAGCAACCAATTCTGCACTTTCGACAGAGGTAACACCCATGTTTTGGGTGATATTCTGAACCTCATTAATGAACTCCTGCGGGTCCTTATCTACCTTAGACCCATGAAATACTGGGGGATTCATCCGAGTGAAATCCTGAACACTAGCAGCAGTTGTAGACCCATTGGCATTGGTAGGTATGATGACCTGCTGGTTGAGATGGTTGGTCATTGCGTGAGTCAGCATCTGAATAGTAGCCCGAAACTCTGCATGTGACACCTGATCATCTTGAGGGGATGCTAGAGCTAGTGGGACTGGCTGGTTAGCATTACCATTCCTCCTTTCGTTCCTTTTTTGGGAGGCATCGTCAATTGAAAATGGTAAAGAACAAGTTAGAAAGATATTTTAGATATTCATACTTTACGCATGATAAGAATCATGAAGAGAAGGGAATTTTCCTAAAGACACCTTATAGCCTCCCCCTCATAAGTGTGGTGTGCTTCACACCCATGAAAAAGACTCTACATGACGCGACTTTCAGACATCCTAGGACACTCTAAACCTGATTCTTTGATACCAAATTTTTCATCACCCGAGTCTACACCTTGGATGCAATACGGTTCTTAGAGCCATAAGTGACTCCAAACTAACCCATCACATGGCATAACACTGCTATGATCTGAGTTTCTAAATAAACTGAGTGGAAGCATAACTGAAATAATGGAATAATTGGTTCTAAGTGACGAAATAATTTGAGTTAAGTAAATACATATGGAATTTGATATTAAAACATAAAGCTGACATACTAACCATCTATCTGTCTGAAAGCCTCTACTAAAGAGATAAATTATTGTGACAAGTCCCAGCTAACTCTAAAGTCGTGAAAAGCTATAAATGAAAATAACTGAAATCAGAGACTCCAACCCTCGGAAGATAAGGACTCACCACTATCAAATGGTGGAAATTGTCGGGAGAAACTAACTGTGATGCCGAGGCTGGGTACCTGAGCCTATGTCATAAAATGATATAGCACATAGAGAGCATGTTATCAGTACTTGGAATGTACTGAGTATGTGAGATGTAAATAAAACATGCATATACTAATAACTTTAAACTGAACTAAAATAACATGCAAAGACTCTATCAGAAATTATGAGTACAACAAATAGTCTGACATATATGAGAATACTGTAAAAACTGATAAACTCAATTAGAATCATAAGCATATCCTGATATCTGATAGACTGGACTGGATTGAGAACTTTAGCGGTACTGAACTGTGGGAGTGTCTGTTAATCGACATATAACCACGTGAATTAGACATGAAGTTCGATGTTTACTCCCCATCGATAGGGCCCACCATACCTTGCTAGGGTACAATGAATGGTTGTGTGATCACTGATGTAAAACCTATTCAGGTCAAATCCTACGGTGGCACGTCATTTTGGAAGCCTGGGTGTGCTGAACACCCGTCCACTCGGTGCTAAGTACTACTCCCAACTGAAGACACATAAAAAGATATATGTATATGTAATTCTACTATGCTGATAGCTCAAAACTAATATCCTAATACTAGGTCAGGACTACTTGTTTGGAAGTGCCCTATAATGTCCCAAAAATCCTAAAATCAGACCCGAGAGTTGAAACAGACAAAATAGGATTTTCTACACCAGGTCAAAAAATGAGTTGTCCTGTGACCCGTTGGGTAGTCCACGAGTCATTAAGTGACTCGTGGTGGAGATCTCATTTAAGTTGGACAATTTAAGTTTTGGGGTAACCACGTACATGACCACGAGTCGTGGTCAGCACCACGACTCGTTAAGTCAGTCTTGGTCAAAGGCAGTGAAGGAGGAATAGAGAACAAGAAATGTACCTAACGATTAGACACCACGAGTCGTGGTCTATTCCACGAACCGTTAGGTGACCTGTGGTCCAGAGTAGTTTGGAGATTGGAGAATTGGGCAGTGTTGGCGACGGGTGGGTCTCCACGAGTCGTTGGGTACACTATGAGTCATGGTGTCCCTCGTGGTGAACAATAAAGGGAATTTGGAAGTGTAATTGACGGATTATGACCACGAGTTGTGATCACCGGGCATGACTCGGTAAGTCCCTCGTAGGGACTAGCAGTCAGCTTTTCCCTGCGAGTTTATTAAGGGATTTTCTATAATTCCTATGATCCTAAGGCCTATACTATGTCGTTTTAAGCATTTTCTTGATGAATTTAGAGGGGTTGAACGGTTTTCATCCCTCATTCATAACTTAGACTCTCAAAAGAACGTTCGTAGAACTCAGGTCATTCCTCTCAAGTAGAAATTAGGGCAGCCAACTTCTCCTCAGATTCATAAGGGGTTTTCTTCACCAGGTATGTGGGAATTCAATAAGGGAATAGTTCTTCCCTTATGTCCCTAAAAACCTTTTCTAATTTACTCTATCAGTTCAGCCCTATGGATTTGAAATGTAGCAAAACTGTCAGATTAATTTCGTTAATATTTCAAGTGGTATATCTCATGATTTTAACTGCTTATTATTCCCTATTTTTAGACTTTTACGAGAATTGTATCTTGTGGAATAATTTAACCCTAATTCCCAGTTCAGTAGAATTTAGGATCTTGCGTGTTGGACTAGTTTCCCTATAGCTTGATTCTTACAGATTTGAAATCCCCATATTATTAGTGTATGTGGAAATTTTAGTAAGATATTTACATGTCCAAACTCAATCAGATTATTAGACTCAGTGTTGTCCAGAAAAGTCAGCTGATCAGTTTGACTACAGTTAATCCTTGAGGTGTTAGTGGTGCCTCCCAGTTATCAGTATTAGATATCAGTTATCAAATTTTAGTGGTTCTTTAGACAGTTACAAAACTTCCAGATAAGCAGCTCTGACCAGTCTTAGAACACCAGCTTCAGCCTCAGTTTGTTCTTTAGACGGTTACGACTCTTTCAGATAAGCAGCTCTGACCAGTCTTAGAACACCACTTTCCAGATCCGGTCTAATAAGACTCTCAAGGTACTTCCAGATAAGTATCCCTGACTTAGTCTTGGGCTCCAGATTCAAGCCATCAGCTTGGCAGTAGTAGTCATGTTAGGACTATCCAGTAGGAGTAGGACTTAGCACTGAGAGGGCCAGTGTTCCAGCGCACCCAGGTTCCCATAACTACGTTGCCATTGTAGGTTATTTTTATTGTCCTTATGGCCCCAGACAGTGATCTCACAATCCATGCCTTTATACCCTAGCAAGGTATATTAGGTCCTACCGATGGGGTGTGTACATCGGACTTCACGTCTAGCTCACGTAGTTATATGTCGGTTATAGACTGTCCCACTAGTTAGTTTAGTTCACTCTCAGATTAGATAAGTTAGAAGAGTTTCAGACTACTTAATCCAGATCAGCTCAGTATAGTATTTCAGATTAGTATCTCAGATTTAGGGCATGTCTTTGGCCATCAGATAGGGCCATTTTGACTATCTCAGTATATCACAGGTTATTCAGTTTCAGCATTTCAGTTGGTTATTGCATGTCTTTATAGTTCAGTTGTTTTATCCTCTGTGTTATGGTTTCTCCTACTTACTTAGTACATTCAAAGTACTGACACATACCTTTTATGTTGTATCGTTTTATGATACAAGTGCAGGTTCTCAATTTTAGCACCGTTAGCAGATCTCACCCAGAAGTTTTCAGTTGCATCACTGGTGAGTCCTCATCTTTCGAGGATGAGGATTATTTCTTTTCGGTTATACTTCTTTCAGTTAGACTTAGAGTTAGCTGGGGACTTGTCCCAGCAACTCATCAGATAGATGGCTTTCAGACAGAGACAGAGATTTAGATTTTCAGTTTGTTTTCAGTTGTATAAAACTGTATGATTTAGCTCTTGATCATAAATATTTTATTTTATTATTTTAAAGCTTCCTCTATGTTTTTACTCAGAATGCCAGTGTTATGATAGACCATGGGTTGACTTGGGGTTACCTATGACTCCAAGAACCGTGTCTCGTCCAGGGTATAGACTCGGGGCGTGACAAACTTGGTATCAGAGCACTAGGTTTAGAGTATCCTAGGATGTCTGAAAGTTGCATCGAGTAGAGTCCTTTTCATGGGTGTGAAGCATGCCACACTTATGACAGGGAGGCTATGAGACATTATTAGGAAAAATCCCTTTTGTTCCTACTTTTTATCTTGCATTGAAATTCAATTCCAGAAATGCGCTCCTAACTCGTGCTCTATTTTGTTTTAGTGGAATCATGCCTCTACGATGTGGTAATGGAAGAAGGTCTGGCAACGCTCACCGACCTTCCTCACTAGCTCCAGCAGCTCCTCAAGATGATCCAGTGTCCTCCGCAGAGTTTAGAGCGACTATCTAACTACTCGCACATACAGTCACTAACCAGGTGAGCTAGCAGGTAGTTTTGGTAAATACTAATGGTTTCGCAGTAGCTGCCCGAGTTTGGGACTTCACTCGGATAAACCCTCTAGTTTTCCATGGGTGTAAGGTGGGAGAGGACCCACAAGAGTTCGTGGATGAGATTAGGAAGATCACCCGAATTATGGGTGTTAGCTCCTCTGAGAGTGCCGACCTGATTGCCTACCAGCTGAAAGGGGTAGCCCAGATCTGGCACGACTAGTGAAAGGAGGGGAGACTAATGGTAGCAGAACGGGTGGAGTGGGAGGAGTTCACTACAGCCTTCCTAGACAGATTTTTTCCCTGGGACCTCAGAGAGGCTAAGGTCGTTGAATTCATGAATCTGAAATAGGGAAATCAGACGGTGGAAAGGTATGCACTGGAGTTTACAAGATTGTCTAAATATTCTTCAGATATGGTAGCCGAGCCTAGGGCTCGCATGCTGAAGTTGTTAATGGAGTATCGAACCTGGTCCTCAAGGAGTGCAGGACTGCAATTCTTATTATGGATATCGATCTTTCCAGCCTCATAGTTCATGCCCAGTAGATTGAGGCAGAAAAACTAAAAGACTTGGAGCGGGAGAAAAAACGGGCAAGGACTGGCCAGTTAGATTATGGCCACCAGAGATCTGGTGGTACTAGCCGCTCACAGTTGTAGCATAGGGCTCCATCACCCACTTCAGCCAGTGCCCCTACTTTTTGATCCCACAAGGATCGGAGGGGTGGAGCATCTGGCTTACAGTCCCAAAGTCATAACGCCAGCAACCGCTACAACTACCCATCTTGCCCTAAGTGTGGCAAGAACCATCTAGGAGAATGCTTCAGGGACGAAAGGGTTGTTATGGGTGTGGACAACTTGGTCATCAGCTCAAGGAATACCCGTCAGTAGGACGGGGGAGATCACAATCCACCTCTTTATTAGCTTCAGCAGGCCAACCAGCTCAGCAGGCCAACACTTTAGGTACGGATGGCAGCCAGCGCCAAAATCATTTTTATGCTTTGTCCTCTCGTCAAGATCAGGAGAGCTCACCTGACGTGGTGATTGGTATGTTACGCCTTTTTCATTTAGACATGTATGCCCTACTATATTGAGCCACACTATCATTCATGACTCCCTATGTAGTTGTCTAGTGTTCAGAAGTCCTCTCAGAACCATTCTCAGTCTCCACCCTAGTTGGCGAGTCAGTAAGAGCCAGTCGGGTGTATAGAAATTGCCAGTCTCTATCTTAAATAAGGTCATTCTATTTGATCTTGTATAGTTAGACATGGTTGACATTGACCTCATTCTTGGTATGGATTGGTTACACTCCGATTATACCTCAGTCGACTGCATAACTAGGGTCGTCAGGTTTCAATTCCCAAATGATCCAGTTTTAGAGTGGTTGGGTAGTAGTTTAGCGCCTAAGGTCCGGTTTATTTCCTACCTTAAGGCCAGTAAGATTATTTACAAAGGGTGTATTTATCATCTAGTTCGGGTCAAAGATTCCAGCATCAGAGAACCCGACTATTCAGTCAGTTCTAGTTGTCAGTGAGTTCCCTGATGTGTTTCTCGAAGATCTTCCCAAAGTTCCTCCCGAGCGGAAAATAGACTTCCATATAGACCTCCTCCCAGACACTCAACCCATCTCCATCCCTCTTTATAGAATGGATCCAGCTAAGCTTAAGGAGTTGAAGGAGAAACTGAAAGACCTCCTTGATAAAGGCTTCATCAGGCCCAGTATCTTTCCATGGGGTGCCCCAGTATTATTCGTGCGAAAGAAAGACGGTACCCTCAGGATGTATATCGACTACCGTCAGTTGAATAAGGTCACAGTCAAGAACAGGTACCCCCTACCCAAGATTGACGACTTGTTCGATCAGCTTCAGGGAAGTCAGTTGTTTCTCCAAGGTAGACCTCAGGTCAAGGTATCATCAATTAAGAGTCAGAGAGTGTGACATACCAAAAATAGCTTTCAAAACTCAGTATGGTCATTATGAATTCGTAGTTATGTCCTTCGGACTGACTAATGCCCTCGTAGCTTTCATGGACCTGATGAATAGGGTTTTCAAGCCATATCTAGACATGTTCGTCATTGTATTTATTGACAATATTCTGGTATACTCCAGAAGCAAAGAAAAGCATGTTAACCATCTAAGGATAGTGCTATAGACACTCATAAACCACCAGTTGTTTGCTAAGTTCTGCAAATGCGAATTATGGTTGAAGTCAGTGACTTTCCTTAGTCACGTGGTCTCGGGTGAGGGTATTTAGGTGGATCCTCAAAAGATAGCAGCGGTGAAAGACTGGCCCAGACCTACTTCCCCAACCAAAATTAGAAGCTTCTTGGGTCTAGCCGGTTATTACCGACGCTTTGTGGAAGGTTTCTCCTCTATTGCATCCTCTTTGACTAGGTTGACTCGGAAAAAGGTAAAATTTCAGTGGTCCTGAGAAGAGTTTCCAAGAGTTGAAGACTCGACTCACTATCACTCCAGTGTTAACCTTACCCGAAGGAAAAAATGGGTTCGTGGTGTATTGTGACGCTTTCAGAGTTGGACTTGGTTGCATTTTGATGTAGTGGGGTAAGGTGATAGCTTACGCCTCCAGACAACTCAAGGTTCATGAGAAGAACTATCCGACTCATGACCTAAATTTGGCAGCGATGGTGTTTGTGTTGAAAATATGGAGGCACTACCTGTACGGGGTTTACATGGATATTTTCACCGATCACAAGAACCTTTAATATGTTTTCAGTTAGAAAGATCTCAATCTTCATCAGAGAAGATGGTTGGAGCTACTGAAAGACTATGACATGAGTATGATGTATCACCCGGGCAAAGCCAGTATGGTGGCTGATGCCCTAAGCAGAGTGTCTATGGGGAGTGTGACTCATGTTGAAGAGGGAAAGAAGGAATTGGCAAAGGATATCCATAGATTAGATCGGTTGGGAGTGCAGTTGGTTGATATAGCTGAGGGCGGAGTAGTGGTGCAGAGTGGATCAGATTCCTCACTGGTAATTGAAGTTAAGTCAAGGCAGGATGAAGATCCCATATTGCTTAAGCTGAAGGAGGCGGTTCTCAAAAAAAAAGTGGAGGCTTTCTCCCAAGGGAGAGATGGTGTACTCCGTTATAAGGGTAGACTCTGTATGTGGGATGTGGGTGACCTGATACAACAAATACTGGATGAAGCACACAGTTCGAGATACTCTATCCACCCAGGTGCTACAAAGATGTACCGTGATTTATGGGATATTTACTGGTGGAACGACATGAAAAGAGACATTGTAGAATTTGTAGCTAAGAGCCCGAACTGCCAGCAAGTTAGGGTGGAACATTAGAGACCTAGATGTATGACTCAGGATATCAACATACCCATATGGAAGTGATAAGAAATAAATATGGATTTTATTACTGGTCTACCTCGGACTCGGCGGCAGCATGACTCAATTTGGGTGATAGTAGACCGGATGACTAAGTCAGCACATTTCCTCCCAATTAAAACTACAGACTCAGTTGAGAATTATGCTAGGATTTATATTTGGGAGTTGGTCAGACTTCATGGGGTGCCCTTGTCCATTATTTCAGATAGAGGTACCAGTTCACCTCGCATTTTTGGAAGTCTTTTCAGAAGGGACTCGGTACCCAGGTCAAGCTCAGCACAACTTTTCACCCATAGACTAATGGACAGGATGAGCGGACTATCCAGACCTTGGAAGATATGCTGAGAGCTTGTGTGATCGATTTCAAGGGCATTTGGGATGATCACTTGCCTCTCATCGAGTTCGCGTACAACAATAGCTATCACTCCAGTATTAAGATGGCCCCATTTGAGGCATTATATGGTAGGAGGTGTAAATCTCCTATAGGGTGGTTTGAGATTGGTGAAGCTACCTTGATAGGGCCAGACTCAGTTCATGAAGCTATGCAGAAAGTACAACTCATCTGAGAAAGGTTGAAAATAGCTCAGAGCCGACAGAAATCCTATGCTGATGTGAGGAGAAGAGCGTTAGAGTTTGTAGTAGATGATTGGGTTTATATGAAAATTTCACCCATGAAAGGGGTGATGAGATTTGGGAAGAAAGGAAAACTCAGTTTGAGATATGTGGGACCCTACAGAATTCTGAGGTGAATTGGTAATGTAGCCTATGAGTTGGAATTACCTTCAGAGTTATCATCTGTGCACAAGTGTTTCATGTGTCACTATTGAAGAAGTGCATCGGTGATCCAATTTCAGTTGTGCCACTAGACAGCGTGGAAATAAAAGACAGTCTCTCTTACAAAGAGGTCCCAGTTCAGATCCTGGACTGTCAAGTTTGTAAGTTGAGAAACAAAGAAGTAGCTTCAGTCAAAGTTTTGTGGAGGAATCAGCATGTTGAGAGAGCTACATGGGAAGCCAAAGAAGATATGATGGCTAGATACCCATATTTATTCCCTTCCGGCTCAGTTTCAGTTTAAGGTATCAATTTTCTCCCTTAAACTCTATTCAGTTTCATGTTCAGTTCATGTGCCCCAGCTTCTTTCATGTCAATGTACGTAAGTGTGACTCATGAATTCAGTTCATTCATGTAGTTCAGTTTGAAGGCAGTTATTTCATTAGTTTTCAGCTTTCATGATTTGTATTTGAGTATAATGATTGCAATTCTCTATTTTCCTATGTGTTTTTCAACATTCAATGATGAATGTTCTCAAGGGAGAGATATAGAATGCCCAGAAACCCTAAGATTAGATTCGGGAGTTGAAACAGAGAAAACAGGATTTTCTACACCAGTTCACATAACTAGTCGTCCTGTGACCCGTTGGGTAGGCCACGATTCCTTAAGTGACTCGTGGTGGAGAGCTGATTTAAGTTGGAAAATTTAAGTTTTGGGGTAACTACGGACATGACCACGATTCGTGGTCGGCACCACGACTCTTAAAGTCAGTTGTGGTCAAAGGCAGTGAAGGAGGAAGGGAGAATAGGCAGTGTACCTAA
Organism: Datura stramonium; assembly: GCA_018107945.1. Taxonomy (NCBI): domain Eukaryota; kingdom Viridiplantae; phylum Streptophyta; class Magnoliopsida; order Solanales; family Solanaceae; genus Datura; species Datura stramonium. The sequence continues at coordinate 20,916 of JACEIK010000621.1, forward strand.
TGACTAGACACCATGAGTCATGGTCTATGCCACGAACTTTTAGGTTAGGACTATCCAGTGGGAGTAGGACTTAGCACCGAGAGGATCGTGGTTCCAGCACACCCAAGTTCCCAAAACTACGTTGCCACTGTAGGTTATTTTTATTGGCCTTATGGCCCCAGACAGTGATCTCACAGTCCATGCTTTTATACCATGGCAAGGTATATTGGGTCCTACCGATGGGGTGTGTACATAAGATTCCACATCTAGCTCACGTGGTTATATGTCGGTTATAGACTTTCTCACTAGTCAGTTCAGTTCAGTCTCAAAATAGCTTAGTTAGAACAGTTTCAGACTACTCAGTCCAGATCAGCTCAGTATAGTATTTCAGATTAGTATCTCAAATTTAGGGCATGTCTTTGACCATCAGATAGGGTCATTTTGACTATCTCAGTATATCACAGTTTATTTAGTTTCAGCATTTCAGTTGGTCATTGTATGTCTTTACAGTTCAGTTGTTTTATCCTTCATGTTATGGTTTCTTCTACTTACTCAGTACATTCAAAGTACTGACACATACCTTTTATGTTGTATTGTTTTAGCACCATTAGCAGATCTCGCCCAGAAGTTTTCAGCTGCATCAGTGGTGAGTCCTCATCTTTCGAGGACGAGGATTATTTCTTTTTAGTTATATTTCTTTCAGTTAGACTTAGAGTTAGCCGGGGGCTTGTCCCAATAACTCATTAGATAGATGACTTTCAGACAGAGACAAAGATTCAAATTTTCAATTTTTTTACAGTTGTATAAAACTTTATGATTTAGTTCTTCATCATAAATGTTTTATTTTATTATTTTAAAGGTTTCGCTATGTTTTTACTCAGAATGCAGTGTCATGATAGGCCATGGGTTGACTTGGGATTACTTGTGACTCCAAGTACCGTGTCTCATCCCGGGTATATACTCAGGGCATGACATGCCCTGAGAGTCTAAACGACCTGGTACTCATGGTACTGAAATACTGGTAGTAATGATATTACTGAGTATTGCTAAAATGTTACTAGAACTATAAAGCATAGGACATAAATCATGCATATTTGTGAAAGATCATTCTGTTAAAAGACATTGCTAAATCAAAAAGTGAAGTATCATAGTCATGTGAAAAATCAAAAGCCTGGAGAGACATTTTACTAGTTGAAATCAACAACACAATTACAACATAGTATTGACTCTGGAAACTCTAATAGACTTAAGAATTAGGGAAATTCAACATCGGGAAGAAAAATCCTAAGCCACGATTTCTAGGAAACTTGAAAGAAAGCTAGGGTTCACTGGTTATTTTGGGGAACAAGGGTGAACAGAATACCCCTGCTATATCCCCACAAAACTGTAGAAGAGTTCTGTAAGAAATCTCTTGAAATCTTGAGAAGAAGCAGAAGTCCTAGCTCTTGCCTGAGAAACCTGTCTGAGTTCTTACGGTGAAAGTTTTAGTAATTAGGAAAGGAATGAGGAGAGAGGGTCAACTATTCCCCTAAATCTCCCTCCACCAATCCTAATACAACGTATTTTAGAGTTAAAATAGTGGAAAGTTACAAAAATACCCCTGGAAAAAGTCTAAAAAATTGTCGTTAGGGTCCAACGGGTCACACTACGAGTCATTGATTATGACCACGACTCATTGGGACTTTGGTCCTGGGTCTGAAAATTCAGTTTTTGGACTTCGACCAACTGACGGGAAGGACAACCCCATAGATGGAATCACGGGTCATTGAATTCAGTCGTGGTCACTGGAAGGGTTTTGAACCAACTCTGAACCACTCCCATCAGATGGACAGAATGACCCGTTAGATGGAACAACATGTCGTTGTTCCACCCATTGTCACTGGAAAGATTTTGAACACTTTCTAGATTTCATTCAATGGATTCAAATCGTTACATCTACTAACGACTTATCGTTTGGGAGAAGAATTTGACAAGTTTCTGGACTAGGTTACAATGGGCGATAGGATGACTCATTACTTCATATAACGAGTCATTCTATGTCTCATTGGTACCTGAGAGAAAATTTGTAGAAGATGACAATGACTCTCCTGATGGGTCGTTGGTCCCGACAACGACTCGTTGGTTGAGTCGTTCTAAGGCAAAAAATTTCTTGTTTTTAGGATTAGTCTGGGATTCAGCCACAAGAAATTTTGGGGTGTTACAGAAATGATGTCCAAGGGGACTCCGTGCAATTTGATTAACTCTCGGATGTATGGTCTAGCATAATCCTCTGCTGGATCTGTTGTCTTAACTGGTAGGAAATGTGCTGACTTAGTCTCGGATCTACAACCATCCTAATTGAGTCATGCTGACGTATGAGGTAGACATGTAATAAAACTCATGTTCACTTCTTTCCACTTCCAAGTAGGAATGTTCATACCTGAGTCATACCCCCAAGTCTCTGATGCTCAAACTTGGCAATTTGGACACCTGACCACAAATTTTGCAATATCCTTCTTCATGCCATTTCACCAATTGACTTTCTGGAGATCATGGTACATCTTGGTGGCACCTGGGTAGATAAAGTACCTGGAGCTGTGAGCTTTCGTTAGTATTCGTTGCCTTAAATCACCTATATCTAGAACACACAACCTGCCTTGGTAACGAAGCACACCATCTCCCCCTTTGGAGAATGCTTCTACCTCTTTATTTTAGGACTGCTTCCTTCAACTTGAGCAGGATTGAGTGTTCATCTTGCTTTGACTTAACCTCCACCACCAGGGAGGACTCTGACCCATTCTAGACTATAAATCCACCTTTTGCTGAATCAACCAAATGGACTCCTAACCGAGCCAGTCGGTGAACATCCTTCGTCAGCTTTTTTTTACCATCCCTAATATGAGCAACACTCTCCATAGGCATCCTGCTAAGGGAATCATCTAGTACATTGAATTTTCCTCAGTGATACAACACACTCATATCGTAATATTTCAATAATTCTAGCCATCTCCTCTAACAAAGATTCAGATCCTTCTGATTGAACACATACTATAGGCTTTTGTGGTCAGTATAAACGTCCATATAAAATCCATGAAGGTAGTGCCTCCAAAACTTCAAGGCATATACTACTGCTTCCAACTCAAGATCGTGAGTCGGATAGTTATTCTCATGAGCCTTGAGATGTCTGGAAGCATAAGCTATAACTTTACCATGCTGCCTCGGGACATATCCAAGGCCAAGTTTGGAGGCATCACAATAGATCACGAACCAATCCGAACCTCTGGCAGAGTCAAAACTGGGGTTGTAGTGAGTCGATTCTTCAACTCCTAAAAACTCTTTTCACATGCATCCGACCACTCTTTTCACCTTCTTTTGAGTTAGTCTGGTTAAGGGAGAGGCAATGAATGAGAATCCTTCTATAAACCATCTGTAGTTACCGGCTAGGCCTAAGAAACTCTTGATGTCTGAAAGAGAGGTGGGTCTTGGCCAGTCCATAACTGTCGCTATCTTTTGAGGATCTACATGAATACCCTCACTGGAGACCATATGACTGAGGAACGCCACTGATTTTAGCTAGAATTCACACTTGCTAAATTTAGCAAATAACTAGCAGTCCTTGAGAGTTTGCAAAACTATCCTCAGGTGGTCTGCATGTTCCTCCTCTGTTCTGGAGTAGATCAAAATATCATCTATGAAGACAATAACGAACATGTCCAGGTATGGCTTGAATACCCTATTCATCAAATCCATAAAAGCTGCACGAGCATTCATTAGTCTAAAAGATATAACTACAATTTCGTAGTGACCATATCGAGTATTGAAGGCTATTTTTGGAATGTGACATTCTCTGACCTTGATCTAATGGTATCTTGATCTGAGATCTACCTTGGAAAAATAGCTAGCTCCCTAGAGTTGGTAGAACAAGTCATCGATCCTTGATAAAGGATATCTGTTCTTAATTGTGACCTTATTCAGTTGACGACAATCGATGCACATTCTGAGTCTACCATCCTTCTTTCGCACGAATAGGACTGGGGAACCCCACGGAGAGATGTTGGGTTTGATGAAACTCTTATCTAAGAGGTTCTTCAAATATTCTTTTAACTCTTTAAGCTCTGCTGGAGCCATTATATAAGGAGGAATTTAGATAGACTGGGTATCTGGGAGAAGGTCTATGCCAAAGTCTATTTTCTGCTCAGGAGGGACTCTAGAAAGATCTTTGGGGAAACACATCTAGGAACTCATTTACGACTGGAACTGAGTGAAGAGTTGGGAATTCGGAACTGGAATCCTTGACCCTAACCAAGTGGTAAATTTACCCCTTTTAGATCATTTTCATAACCTTAAGGTATGAAACCAACCCTTAGGTGTTGAAGTACTATGCCTCCGCTCTAGGATTGGTTCATTAGGAAACTAGAATCTAACAACTCTGGTTCTCCAGTGAACTGAGGCATAACAAGAATGTAGCTAGTCCATGCCGATGTCCAAATTAACCATATCTAACTCTACTAGATCAACCAAGGTGACTTTATGTAACAATGTGACCAGACAATTACTGTTTACCCGACTGGCTCTAACTGATACACCAACCGGATTAGAGACTGAAAATGGCTCTGAGAGAATTTTTGGACTAATATAAAACTGGACCACAATGTAAAGAGTCACAAAATAAAGTGTGGCTCCTGCATCTAGTAAAGCATAAACATTTATCTAAAAGAGGCATAACATACCAGTAACTATGTCAGGTGGTTCTCCTAGTCCTAACGGGAGGATAGGGCATAGAATCAATTTTTCGCTGACCAGAACCTGTACCTTAGGTAGTACCCTACTGAGTTGAGCGACCTGGCGGAGCTGCTGATGTAGTGGACTAGGCCTCCCCCTATCCTACTGATGGGGAATCCCTCAACTTGTGACCCAGCTTGCCACAACCAAAACAACCCTCCTTGACCAAACGACACTCACCTGAATGGTTCTTACTACACTTAGGACATACCATAAAGGTGCAACTGCATGACACATGTTTCTGAATCTGGGAGCCTGATGCTCCATCCCTTCAATCTTTACGGGGCCTAAAAGAAGGAGCACTGGCTGAAGAGGGTGCTGGAGGTCTCTGTTGCTGCTGTTGGGGGTGATTACCACCGCCTGACCTATGTTGGAATACCTAAACTAACCTTTCCTCGCCCTCGTATTCTCCCTTTCTATCTCCTTCAACTTCTCCATCTCTATCTGCTGCGCATGGATGATAAGCCTGGAGATGTCCATATCATTGATAAGCATGGCAATCCTGCACTCCTTAACCACCAAATTTGAGACCCCATTTACAAATTTGAGTATGTGAATCCTCGGCGCAACAACCATCTCCATAGCATACTTTGATAGTTGAGTGAACTTTAAGGTATACTCCTGCACCGTCATGTCGTTCTGTTTCAAGTTTATGAACTCTGAGGCCTTTGCTTTACTTAACTCTTGGGGAAAGAACCTATTTAGAAACATGGTCACAAACTCGTCCCACTTCACTGAATCTGCACCAACCCGTCTGCCTTTCTTCCACTATCTATACTGTATCTGGGCCACTCTTTTTAGCTGATAGGCAACCAACTCTACACTTTCGACGGAGGTAACACCCATGATTTGGGTGATCTTTTGAACCTCATCGATGAAGTCCTGTCAGTCCTCATCTACTTTAGACCCATGAAATTCTAGGGGATTCATCCCAGTGAACTTCCGAACTCTAGTAGCAGTTGGAGGTCCACTCGTATTGGTAGGTATGATGGCCTGCTGGTTGACCTGATTGGTCACTACCTGAGCTAGCATCTAAATAGAAGCCCCGAATTTAGTAGCTGTCACCTGATCATCCTGAGGGGCAGCTGGAGCTGGTAGGGCTTGCTGGTTGGTGTTACTAGTCTTCCTTCCATTTCCTCTTCGGGAGGCATCGTCAATTGAAAAATGGTAAAGCACGAGTTAGGAGGACAGTTTAGAGATTCATACTCTACGCATGATAAGAATCATGAAGAAAAGGGAATTTTCTAAAACTCCTTGCAGCCTCCTCCTCATAAGTGTGGCACACTTCACACCCATGAAAATGACTCTACTTGATGCAGCTATCAGACTTCCTAGGATGCTCTAAACCTGATGCTCTGATACCAAGTTTTTCACGACCTAAGTTTACACCCTGGATGCAATATGGTACTTAGAGTCACAAGTGACCCCATGCTAACCCATGATGTAGCATATTACTGACATACTTGTAACACCCAGGAAGTCCTAAAGATCAGACCCAAAGTTAGAAGAAGTTTAGCAAAAAAAGTCAGCAGAAATTTGCTGTAGAACGAGTCAGGGAACGACTCATTAAGTGACCCCACTAGTCGTGGTATGGATCGTGGGAAAGTAGTCAAGGGAGGTGACCCGGGCCAGTGGAAACGAATTACCTAATGAGTCATCTTGCCTGGGAATGACTCGTCAAGTCAGTCGTTAGGAGGGAGAAGTTTTGGTTTTCAAGAAATGTCTAGTGTACTTAACGAAATGGTATAACAAGTCGTGGGAGCTAGTGACGAGTCGTTACGTTGGTCGTGGCTTGAAGGATCAATAATTTCCAGTATACCTGACGAGTGGACCTGACGAGTCGTTGGGTGGGAATACAACTCGTCAGGTGTGTCATGGCATCAGTTCGGGAAATTTTTTAGATTTTTTCAGGGGAAGTTTGGTAAATATCCCATGCTCCCAAATTTAAAGTGATGTCATTTTGGGAATGTTTGGGGACTTTTTTAAGGGTTCTTCTATACCTAAACCCTCATTCTCTCAATCTCTTTCTTCCTCCTCTATTCTAAAAAATCCTAGGGGTTTCACCAAGGTGTTCTTCAAGCTTCAAGGAAGATTTTCGATCGGGATTTTTGTCTACCAGGTATTCGGGACTTCAACAAGGATATTCTTCCATCCTTGTGCCCCAAAATGTTTACAATAAGAATCCAATTTAATTTATTTATAATATCATGATCTAGGGTTTGGATAATGGGTAATTTCTTCGTCATTCTTTTTCTTAAATGCAAATACTTAATGCAATTATGGACTTTATTTGGGATGTTAATTTTGATGGGTTGTTTGGTATATGGATCATATGTTAGGAATGCATGAGGATAACATGTTGTTCATAAATTGGCTTGGGTAATGAATGGGTGTTGCTTATTGTTCAATTAATTTTTGTAGCAATGCATGAATATGAAGAAATTGTGAAAATATAGGTTGAGTATGTATGGGTGTAGTATGTTCTTCCTAACTCGATTTAAGTGTTGAATGAGAATTGTTCATTTCTCCTTTGATTATAGTAGAAATTTATGATTTTGATGGAAGTGTGGAAATATAGCATAATCAACCCTTATGACTTGATCATGATATTGATGACCATGTTGGATTGACTAGGCGGTATGGGCTTGAGTAATTGAAGTAAATTATGTGACATCACCATGTTCTAGATTTAATTGATTGGGCATGACAAGATTTCATCTCCATTGTCGAACTACGAAGCTTGGGCGGATTCTATATTGTTTTCCCTTACTAAAATTGTTTTTATAAAAATTCTTGGAATCTAAAACGCCCGTAGCTAAGGAGTTCACAAAGGAGTGGTTATGACAAGTGTGTGGAATGTTGTAGACCTAAATAAGCAAAGTCATGTATCTTGATAGAGTATGAGTTGTATTTTATAAACCATGTATGATCTCATATTGCATGTTGAATGAGATGAACTTGGAATTCGGAATGTCATG
>JACEIK010000621.1:112524-125286 GCA_018107945.1 Datura stramonium
CTTAAAAGAAATTCATGAATCCAAATATATTTATTCAATGAAGTGACTATGAGATTTACCTTTTGAAAATTGTATTTCTTATAAACTTTTTTCACTTGATTAAAACTTATAAATTTTAAGTCATTTTCTAGATAATTCTAGAAAATTATAGCTCCCATAATAAATGTTAATAACACATTATAAGCCGAAAAATAGTGAAAAAGTCTTTCTCTTTCCTAATCATAGGAAGAAAAGAAAAGAAATAAATATGTTTCTTACAAAATCAAAAAATCCAACTAAATCAAACCAAACTGACAAATATATATTATATGTAATTGATTTAATTTAATTTTAATAATTCAAAAACTGATTATATTAATTTGATTTTAATTTTAATCAAAAATCGGTCCAAACCAAACATATGACACACCTAATCATGACAATTATCACCACCTAACATTAATTTCATTTTGTGATTAAACGATATCTAATTAATTTAGATTTATATGTAATCCTTCATTGATATAAGAGTCATAGCCTGATTTCTGATCGGAAAAAAAATATATAAATCAATTTTTTATTTATACTGCCAGTCGGCAGTCGCCGCCTTAACAACCGCCGGTGACTGCCGGTCAGTTGCTGCAAACATCTAAAATGAAAATAATTTCACTCTTCAAAATAAATAAATAAATAAATAAAAACACGACACTCCTTCAAAATCCGACAAATATATTTAAATCAGAAAAAATATAAGAAATTTTTACTTAACTATGCTACATTATTGTTTACTTTAAAAAGAAAAGCTATAGTTGAATTTATAGCGAGACTTAAAAGGATACATAATTAATGTGGTCTTAGAGATAAAATTAAATATATATAAATAGCTGATAGCTTGAAAATCGAATGATATCCTTGATTCCCTTGCTTTGTGTTAAATTAAGGATAATGATATTATGAGAAAATTCCAACAGTATGACGATGCCAAGAACATGTGGACCACATTAAAAGAAAAGTTTGGTCATACTTCGGTTGTCAAGTTAAGGGAGGTTCTATTAAGTTTGATACTTATAAGAAACATCCTAATCATACTATGCAAAAGTATTTGCGCCATATGTCGAATGTGGTGAATGAACTGAAAGATGTCGGTCAAGTGGTGATCGAAGAGCAACAAATCCAAGTTGTAATTCGCTCCCTACCCCAAAGCTGAAAAAATATGAAAATGCATTTAAGCCACAATGTTAGAATCAAAATAGTGGAAGACGCAAAGCATCATTTAGAACTCAAGGAGGAGCGCCTCGGGATTAACAATGCTACTAAAAATTTGTATATGACTAGTTGTGATTCAAAACGTGGACATGATAAAAAAACACAAGTATGGTAGATCATCTCAGAAAAAAGTGAAAGGAAGAGCCTCAAAAAAGCCTAAGATTAATCAACAAGGAGAGAAAGATGTTTTTGCTCCTAAGAAAAAGGTGAATATGGCTAAGCTCAAGTGCTACAACTGTGAGAAAAAGGGACACGTGAATCGTGATTGTCCTAAGCCTAAAAAGGTACATGACCTTATTAATAATTTACATAGTGAAATCAATATTTTTTGTTCTGCTTATTTAACTGAATCACTTCCTATATGGATTGTAGACTTGGGAGTCACCGAACATATAGCGACGGAAACAGATGCTTTTGTAGATTTTTGACGAATTCCACAAGGATCCAAATGAGTTTATGTAGGAAATAAATTCAAAGAGAAGGTCAAAGGGATTGGTACCTACAAACATGAAATGTGAGGCGGCTGAACTCTATTTCTACATGATGTATTATTAGCCCCGTTAATTCACCGAAATTTAGTCTCCGTCAGTATGTTGATTAAGTTAGGATTTAACTATTTCTTTCATGAACATGGTCTATATATGTATTTGGCCAAAATAATATATGACACTGGTTATTTTTTTATCATTTTTTTTTGTATTGGATGTTGTTCAAGGTTCTAATAATAATATTTATTTTTTTTATTTATGTCTACTTCTAATTGTGAAAATTATATAAATATAAGGCATGCTAGGCTTGGCCATATTGGTCAGCAAAGAATGAATCGCTTAGTCAAAGAAGGTTTTCTTGGCTCAGTAGACAAAATAGATTGTCTATTTGCGAATACTACCTAGGTGGAAAAACTGCAAAAAGATTATTTGAAAAAGGTACAAGAGCCGAAACTCCATCGCAGTTAATTCATTTTGACATTTATGGTCCAATGAATGTAAGGGCGAGACATGGTGTTGTTTATTTCATCACATTTATCGATGACTTTATTCGATATGGTTATGTGTTAAGAATTAATCGAGGGAGAGAGTATTTGTCTGATGAATTCAAACAACTGTGTGATGAAAAGAGGATTAAAAAACAATTGACTATTCCCTACAAAACAGAACCTTATTAGTAATTGTTAGGTCAATGATGGCACAAGCAAAATTATCTATCATCTATTGGGATGATGCTTTGATCACGACTGCATTTATATTAATAATGTCCCTTTCAAATCAGTTACATCTACGCCATATGAGTTATGGACTAAACGAAAGCCCGATTTAAGCATTTTGAAACCTTGGAGTTGTGTTGCTTTATGAGTTATGGACTAAAGAAAAAAATGTATCTTTATACGAGACTCTAAACAATCTAAGGGTTATGTGTTCATAGGTGAACAACACAGTGACACAGTAACTGAAGTTGAATCACGTGGTATTACATTCATAGAGAATAATTTTCCTAAATAGGACGAGATAGGTCAAGACTTGTCTTTTCATGAAATTATGGACCAGAGCACTTCCGCTACAGACATTCAAATGGATTTGAGTGGGAGTAAGTTTGATGCAAAAGGATCCGTTCCTATTTTCATATATACACCATCTGAAATTGTAACGACTCGCCCAGCCGTTATAGTACCCCGACCACCTAAGAGTGGGTGAATTTAGACTTCTAGAAATTTAAATTGAAATTACCGAAAAACAAATCGCATAAGACGAACAAGTTTGAATGGACCAAGTCATAATAAGTGGACCCAGGCAGCGCCCGCCATAGTGGGTTACTCTTCTCCGTAGCAAAACTGCTGCAGCGGTAAATGGTCCCGCTGCAGCGGATGACGCGGATTAGTGTTTCCAATCCTATTCCAATTGGTAAACTAAAACCTACTCTCTAAAAAGGGATTTAATAAAAACGCCCAAAAAAATAAAATAGATTTTTGAAAAAAGAAGAAGGTCTAGGAGGTGAAGATTCATCCTCCATAGCTAGGACTTTCTGCAAGAACTTAGGGATCGGTGCAAACATAAAATTAGGAACATCTTGACGATAGTTTGACACCAGGTAGGCTATGGTTTACTCCCTTTTGTGTCAGACTTTGATTAGCTAAATATATGTGTGCATATAGTTGATGTACTTTTGATGGGTAGGATCAAAACCTAGACAAATCGTTATTGACAATTTGAAACCGGTGAGATTTTACGGATGGACGAATTAGGGAATGGGTGGTAATATTCCGGTAATGTGAAAACCCTTAAGAGAGAGATTGCAATAACAATAGTCTATATGTGGGGGGTGTAGGTGAGAGCGATTTGATTATATATATAATGACCTTCGAGCGTTGATGTTGAATGTATTTATATGTATATAGAGTTATATAGTCATTCTTCCTGAATTGTAATCTTGAATGGATAGTTATATAAATCACGATTAGAGGATGTGGTAATTGAATGTTTAAGGGTGGGTTGTGATTATTACTGATCGCGATGTAAAACTCATGAATTAAAAGAGTTAGATTTTACATAATAACCTGCATGTTCTGTGAGTGATTACATAATGTTTGGGTCTGTGGATATTATTTTGTGATGAGGATTGCAATGTTAACAATAAGTTATTGAATAAACTTATTATTATGTTGCCCCAAGGTGGCAAACGATATAGTGTAGAGTATGAAATTGCGAAGAACGATCTGTGAGGAAACTGGGGGAAGAATTGGTCGAAGTACTGCCAGACAGTACCGCTGCAGCAGAGCTCAACCCAGCGAGCTAGCCAGGTTGCACTTCCTTGTGATGTTATGGATACCAATTGATTTTATAATGTTTTGATATAAAATTGGATTCAGAAATATGCTTTGATTTTACTTGTTGATATGTATATATAACTCTTGTCGTGTGTGATTTATTGTTTGTCGTGCTATGATGTGGTTTCCAAAATTGAGAGGTGAGTGGATACCGATCAAACGTGTGCATGAGATAATGTATGATATAGAAAGGCAAATAATTGATATGATGGTGAACGTGAGGCATGGGGCCAAAGGGAAGGAACTTGGATGAGCAGGCTAGTACGATCAGATTCTAAATGAGGATTGGAGACATGAGTGGCTCGTGCTCGAGGTGAGCATCCGAGCGAGCGGTATGAGGGAGTACACGAACCGGTATGGCCAAAAGACCATGCGGCTGGGTGTACGAATATAAGCACACAGACAAGTATGATGAAGGTTTCATACGACTGGGTGTAGAGTACATTGATTTCAGAGTCCCCTACAGGTCATGACTGGAAGGGCAAGCATAAAACCCTCTGACATATGTGTACAGTGATGTGATGGAGGTGTGTGCTCGACATATCATTGATGGATGATTGTTACACAGACATTGTGCGGGTATGGTTTAATTATACATACGGCTGCAAAGACTGAAAGGTACAGGTATACAAGTGTGATACAGGATATACCGATATGAATCAGGTTTAGGTGAGAAACATGTGTGAAATATCATATATGGATACATGGTTCAGTTATGATATATTATGGCATTTTCGTGGTATGGATACATGTATATACATGTACTTTAATGTTTGGGGAAAATTGACTCCCTCGATATGTTTTGATGACTTATGTGTTTACTTGAATTAGTTAATCCGTATTTGTAATTGAATATTTTGTTTTAATTGGGTTGTGGGTTATGGAAGGTAGCATAAAGGGTCAAACAAAAGATAGTGAATTACTGTGAGATAGCGAGTAGACTTTATTATTTAATGTACCTTATTAAGAAGGGTTGGAAAATCCGTAGATAAATAAAAAGGTTAATAAGTGGTAAGAGAGGTAGTGGTGCTATGAAATTTTATAGCGAAAATAAACAGAACTAGATCAGGGAAAAATCGGTTATTGACTAATGGGTATGTCACAACAATGGACGAATAGCCGCGGTAGCGGGACTGCTGGAGCGGTTTGAGTGCTCGCTGCAACAGAGTAGTAAGGAGACAGATTGGAGATAAATTGATGGTTAGAATGGTAGGGTAATTTCGCGAATCTTGATGAGACTTAAGAAAAGATAATATAGTACTAAATGAATGAGTGGTTGTATAAGTGGAATAATGATTAAATTTAATATCATTAATTGTATGTTGATTATTATACTGTTGTTAACTAACCTTAGTCAGCCGATGATGCCTATCGGTACGTGTGGTGTACTGATACTACCTTGCTACACCTTTTTGGTGTAGATTGTGACAGGTTTGAAATTCCTTAATTGGCGGGGAGTACTCAGCATCAGCTTCCGTGTTCTTCTTCTCAGACGAAGCTGTATCATTTTGTTTGTCATGTATTCTATTAGAGATTTTGTACCTGTCCAGACTAGATCTTGGGAGAGTCATGATTATTGGAAAGCTTGTATGATTATCTTGAATTATTGTTGGTTAATGTAAATAAATGAGAAATTTTGGGTAATTGATGTAACATTCCGCAAGGGTTCTTCTATCGAGTAGAGTCGATGTAGGTGCTCGCATGACCCTTATTTGGGGTCATGACATGAATTAATTCTTTTAATATTTCTGGTCCGAGTGGAAGTAACTTAAAAATTAATAATTTAATTTATAAATCTCAACCTCGACGACCAAGTTATCCACAAATTCCCTGTCGTCATTTTAAGATCGAAAGGGAAGTGTTTATAGTTACTCCATAAGATAAAGATAAGCCACAAAATATAAATGAGGCTCTTACATGCCCTACTAAAGAAAAATAGTTAAAAGCAATGGAGGAGGAGATGAAGTCAATCAAATCAAACCAAGTATGAGAATTGATTGATCTACCAATGACTCGTAAAGCTATTGGAAACAAGTGGGCTCTCAAAATCAAGCGTAAGGCCGATGGAAGTATCAATAAATTTAAAGATCGCCTAGTAGCTAAAGTATACACACAACAGGAAGAAATTGATTATGAAAAACTTTTTCACAATGTTGTATATTTTGCTTCATAAGGCTAATTTTGTCAATAGCGCCTAATTGGATTTTGAATTGCATCAAATGGATGGCAAAACAACTTTTCTCAATGGACAACTAGAAGAAGAAATCTACATGGAATAACCTTTATGACCTTAAACAATCTTCTAGATGATGGTATTTGTGTTTTCATAATGCGGTCATATCGCATTATTTTATTATGGTTTATGAAGATCATTGTGTGTACATCAAAAGATCTAAAGATAAGTTTGTGATCTTATCACTTGTAATACCCCGGATAGTTTGAGCGATAAAATCGTGCTTTCGAGGTAGGACTAAGAGTAACTAATAGCTAAGAAGTAAGTGTTATGAGTTGTTTGAATCACTCTATGATCATATTTAAGATTGGACGTCGATCAAGTTGTAGAACAAAATTCGAAAAAAGTTATTGCAAAATTTTCTTCTTGAAATTTAGCTCAAATGTATCGAAGTGTTTCTCCCAATATATCAGGATTTAGGGGGTTTGCAACCTATCAAATTAAAGATCTATGAATCTAATTTCCAGTGCATCAAACCATTCACCAATCCGACTTTGGAGTAGAGAGATATTCACATTTTCGCGAGACCGTGCAAGCAGGCACCTCACAAGGTCTTAAGGCGGTGGAGGATTATTTAATCCCCTTTGGTTGGTTGTTGGTCATCAAAAATTTATTTTTCAGCATATATTTCATATGAAACCTCTCTCAAGTTCTCTTCATGGTTTCCGTTGGATTTTAGGGCTAGAAGCCATGGCTAAACATGATTTTTATGTTGGGAAGTCGGGAATCGCGTGTAGTCCGTGGTTTGATGTCTTTCGGGCTGTTGGTGGTTGTTTCGTGGTGAAGTTGTTGGTAAGCCTTCTTTCTTTTGTTCTCCTTAGTTTTTAAAGTTGGTTTTAGGTGTGTTAACTCCAGTAGGTTGTTGTCTCGGAGTTTCTACCATCGAATTCCTATGAATCTTGTCGGATAAGCTTCATTTATCTTATTTTGTTATTAAGTTGTATTGGCTGCGTTTTGGAAGAATTTTGACCTGCCTTTAGGCAGTAGGTTCATGGTGTTGAAGGATCAAGTTTGTATAGTCTTGAATCTAAGGTATGTTAGGCTTGTCCCTCCCTTTGTCGGCATGAATTCCATAGCCGTTGTCATCGATATTGACGTGTGTGTTGACTGTTTTGTGATGCTTTGTGTTATATTGTTAATTGAATCTTGTGCTACTGTTTATATGGTGAAAAAGGTGTGTATAAGGTGCTGGTTTGGTTGGTGGCTTGGGCTTGAGTGAAGAGAATCATAGTCATGGAAAACTATTAGGCTCGTGTTGAGAGACAGTGTGTGAGGCGTGTGGTTCTTCTAGCAAGTTGTGGGATGGTTGAGTGAATAAGATTAGATGATTATATTGGCAAGTGAATGAGGGATTAGAGTGGTTAAGTTCGATGGCTGCAATGATCTTTTATTATATTTGAATCGGCGATCGTGTCGATGACACGTGACGACCGTGATGACACTTGGGCTGGTTTGGCCATATCCTTTAATGTCAGTGTTAAGTAGAGTGGCGTGTGGGATGTTTGTAAAGCTTGAGGATAAACTGGTTAGGATGGTAATCCATAGCTCGGGTAATGGCTCATCGATGGACGGTTAGACGTGAAAGAATAGTATTGTGTTGTATTAGTCGGTTATGGGGTTTGAGAGCCGATTGTGGGCCGTTTGAGCATGTATTATTATTTTTGTTGCTTGTGTGTATGTTGTGTTGAGGCCTTGTGGCTTTTGGATACCCGACGCACGAGAGTGTTTTCGGCTGAGGGGTTGAGCCTAATGAGTGAAATGACTTATGGGGTTGAGAATGATGACCTCAGTAGTGTCGAGATGAGACATGATTCGAGAGTGGTCTGACATGTTTGAGCCTTTCTGGAATCGCGATTGGTTCTCCCAGATGGTTTGAGCTCTGCTAACTGTGCGCAGCCGAGAGAGTATCTGGCAATACTTGATTGACGATGTTGATTAACTGGTGTTTACTTGTGATTTGTTTGGCATTATACAATGATTGTTTCTTGTATTATTTGTTATCAGATAGCAGTGGATGCTAGATGTTGGCTGGTGTTAGCTGAGGCCATTGAGAGGTCTAGAGGCGATGACAGGTGATCTGTGTCGGCTAGGTGCCGCTGTGCTGTTGTTTACTTTTGGACTTGCCGGGCTTATAGGGGCCATGTAGGTTCTGTTTGTATGTTTTCTTGTACTTGTCAGGATTATGGGAGTTAGGTAGGTTTTATATGTTTACTTAAGTTGAGTTCTCCTTCTACGATATTTGGTATATCTGTTGATCTCTAATCTTAGTCTTCCAGTTGTTTCTGTCTTTCATGCTCGGTACATTATTGTACTAATACCCTAGTCGAGGCGCTGAATTCATGCCTGCAGATGATGGTGGGCTATTAGATCAGGTTCTTGGTTGCTGAGTGGAGTTTCAGCTGGGTCGGTGTGCTTCAGTTCTTTCGGAGTTGCCAGAGGTTGATTTATGGGTAGTTCGGGGCCCTATCCCGAGCAGTTGATTTCTATTATATTTTTAGAGGCTCGTAGACATTTATTTTGGGTGCAATGTCATTGTTATAGGCCAGGTGGGCCATGTTGTATAGTTGTTCCTTCATTCTGTGGCCTTGACGGTATATTGTATTTATTTTTCTTGGTTGGTCAGGTGAGCTAGCTTCCGCTATAGTCTATCGTCTTATTCTGATTTTATAGTTGTTGTGTTGTTGAACCTCATCGGTTCTAGCCTTTATTTTATTTTTGGGGCATCGGGTATGCTTATATCAGGGGTGACACCAGGTGCCAGTCAAGCCTCCCCGAGTTTGGGGTGTGACATCACTGTATCTAGACGACATACTTATAGCTGCAAGTGACATCAAGTATATAAAAGAAATAAAAAAGTGGTTATCATCTACATTTTGAGATGAAAGACATGGGTGAAGTGTCATACATTCTTGGAGTTGATATTTCAAGAGATCGTTCAATAAGGCTATTATCTCTTTCACAAGAACCTTACATCAAGAAAGTTCTTGAACGTTTTAATATGCAAGACTCCTATTTCTAAAGTGAAGCTTTAAATCGAAAGATGTGCCCTCAGACTCCAAAAGAGAAGAAACAAATGAGAAAGGTTCCTTATGTCAATGCAATCATAAGTCTAATGTATGCTATGATATGTACTAGACCTGATATATATTATGTTGTTGGTCTAGTTATCAATCTGACCCAGGACAAAAACATTGAAAAGCAGTTAAAAGGATATTGAGATATCTTAAAGGCACAGTCGACTATTGCTTATGTTATCAAGATCTAGAACTCAAAGGCTATACTGATGCTGATTAGGAAGCAGATTTAGATGAGAGAAAATCCACCTCTAGATATGTATTCTTGCTTAACAATGGTGTCATATCATGGAGTAGCAAGAAACAATCATGCAGAACCTTATAAACAACGGAAGATGAATTCATAGCACTTTCAGCATTTGTGCAAGAAACTATTTGGCTTAAACATTTTTTGGATCACTTGGGTATTAATAATAACACCATTAAGCCAGTAACCATTAATTTTGATAGTCAAGCTGCAATAGTCTACACAAAGAATCCCAAGTACTATGAAAAATAAAACATATTGATATAAGTATAATTTTGTTAGAGACATGATTGTACAAAAGGAGGTGAACGTGAAATACATATCTACATATGCATCAAATGATAGCAGATCCCTTAACAAAACTCATAGCATGTGATGCTTATGAAAGACATGTGAAGTCATTGGGTTTGGATTGATGCTAATGCATCTATATTTTTTATTTTTTTCAATTATGTTCATATAAATTTACATTATTGAAGTAAATGTTAGTTTATGCCTAATTATCCATACTTGTTGGTTCAAATACATATAATATTATATTTATGTATAATACATAAATTTTTAGTATAAGAAGTATGTCGGACAGACAAAAAGGTTGGCCTATTCGCACAAGCAATCACCTCTATTGCTAAAGAGACAGATAGAGACGAGACAGTTATAAATTATTATTGTTAAAAGTGATGATAAAAGAAAGTTGAAGGTTTATAATAAGAATGACGTTTGATTTTGTATTTAAACATATATGATTACAATGAGCTAGTTTGTACTTAATGACATATATGAGTTCTAATGAATAAAATAATTGAGTAGATTTATGAACTCAAAGTTAGACATGAGTTGTCTGAACTATCATCTGCACCATATTTAAGTTTAAAATATATACATTTCATGAGAAAGGAGTTGATATTGTGATACATGTTTCATACCATGTATGCATATGATGACCCATAAGTGCAATACAAATTTAAATCTCTACTTGTTATCGTTTGAAACCCTGAAAGTTATAAGTAATTTTCTTTTTACATTGTACCTTCATGACTTTAATCGGCTTCTTAGATTCAATTTGGTGTTTGCTATTTTAGAACATTGTCAAAAGATCATGCTTGATTCGGTCTGGCAGGACATCTCTAGAAAAGCATATCACGTTGAGATTAAGAGAACTATGAAATGAGAAAGATTATTAAGTATTATCACGTTAATTGTGTTCATTGACCCGGTCCTTTATGTTTGTTTCGAGACAAAAGCACAATGATGAACTCAAATTTAAGATAGAGATTATGAGCAATATGAATGTGATAAAATAATTTAGGGTACTGCATACTGTAATCTACTCTAAGTTTTATTGATCGAGATGCTATACATTCTTAACAGATGTATAACAATGAAGCTCTCAAAGTAAGCACTGGTCACACAGTCTAGTCGTAGTGTATGAAAGTTACAGAATAGGAATAAGAGCTGACCCATTATGTGTGAGCGAGAGCTGAAGGAATTAGATTCGGGTCACCCATTGGGTCAATCCGGATCTATATAATTAATAACTAATAAATAATCTTTTTATATATTTAATTTTTTTTTAAAAAGGACACAACGGCTTAAACTCCTCCTGAACCGTTGTCTTGTGTCTGGTAAATAAGGAGAGAACTCCAACACTTTTAACGATGGAAAAAGCAGTCTGCAAAAATTTTCTTCTTCCCCCTCTTAATTCTTGTAAATTCCTTGAAGATTCTTGTAAAGATTTCTTCTCCGAAAAGTGTTGGAACAACTCCGTTATAATAAGGTATGATTTATAGACCGTGATTCTTCTATGTAGTTTGTGTTTATATATATGTGATTACACTATCTGATCAGTGAAATAGATTCAGTGATCCGGTCATCTGTGTGTTTAATTAAATTCCTCATTCTAATTTTCACACATACAAAAAGAGTGATGCCACCTTCATGTCAATTGGCATAGCGAGTGCTTTTTAGATTTAAAAAAAATGTTATAATCAAGAAAAGTAACAATAACACCCTACAATTTAAATATTACATTGATAAAATATAAATGGTTTAAGAAAGTTTTGAGCTATTTTTAACACTTTATTCTTCAAACTCCACATGTTAGAATGATTACTTAAACCCTAAAAACCCTTATAAAGGATAGATATTTTTAATTTGAGCTTTCTTCATGTTCAACCTTGTAATTTAATTAAGACATGCATGATGTACCACATTGAGTTTTTATGAATGGGCAAATTCATGTGCACTTATTTTATAACCATAAAAATGATTGCTTTTATTATTGATTACAAAAATATTAATTTCTTTTTTAGGTGTTTCAACTTGGATATAAATAAAAAGAATTGGTACAAAACTGACATTTATTTTGAAATGAATCAACAGAACCATCTTGAACAGTTATATTCTATAATTTAGATAAATTATAGTTTTCTGGGAACTTTAAAAAAATAATTAATTCTGGGAGAATAAATTGGAATATTGAAGAAACTACAGGGGCCAAATGTGGAGTTAAATAGAATGGTAGTAAATATTACTATCTACATATGGAATTGATATATGAAAGGAAAAGAAGGTTGACAATGTAAGAAACACTTAAAAGTTGATAGGATTTTATTTTTAGATACCTTAATTAAGTTTTATATTTTTTAAATATTTGTGGTAAAATTTAAATATGTTATTTTGATATTTTTTACTAACATGACAACTTGTATGATTTTCACATCACACAAGTGCGTTAAAAGGCTAAAAAAACATATCTTTTAAATTCTTTTATTGAAGCCTAAAAGTTGATTTTCCAATGTTTTTTCCTCAAATATTTTTTTCAAATTTTTTATTTTTGTTTGTTCAGAAGATAGTGAATTTTTTAAAGTTTCATTTTAATATTATTTTTCTTTCTGAGAATGTTTTTTTTATTTTGTTTATTAAATATTCTTTGTTTGAATTTTTTTTACAGATTTTTTGTTTTTGTTTTTTCAAAAGCTGCGACTTTTTTTTCAGATTAGGTGTAAATTATTTTCTTTTAGAACTTATTTTTATTTTGTGAATTAAAAAATAGTTTTTTTTACTCAAAATGGCCGTTATTCGCTGCTTTGCCACATCACTAGCAAGTGTATTACATTTTTTTTAATAATTTTATTTGTAG
>JACEIK010000621.1:125562-160740 GCA_018107945.1 Datura stramonium
ATTCATAGTGGTGGTGATGGTTGGTGTTAGTGGCTAGTAATGGTAGTGGTGATAGCTGTGATGGTGGAGGAGGTTGTGTTACAGTGACTAACACAATGGTAGCGCTTGGTAGAGTTGGTTGATGTTAGTAGTTGGTGGTATTGATAGTGGTGGGTGAAAAATGTGTGGTAGTTGACGATGTGTTGATGGTAGTTGACAGTGGTGCTAATTGTGATGGTGAAAGTGGTTAGCAGTAGGAATTGGCGACAGTGGTGGTAGTGGCTAATAGTGGTGACTGAGGTGACGACGGTGGTAGTGGCCGTGCATATTATAATAATGATGAAGGTGATAAATACAATATCGACTGATAGTAGTGGTTGACTACAGTGGTGGTTAGTGGTGGTGGCTGGTGGTGATGGTTTGTGATAGCAAAGGTATTTGGTGATGGTGGTTAGTGGTTGTAGATTGAGTGGTGTTGAAAATTATCTATACGAAAATACATTTTAATGATATTAAAATTTTGTTCAAGATCTGAATAAGTAAGACTTATTGAGATCAAATAAATAATTAAATATTAATATTAATAAGTGCTCTTAATAACCTAAAGACCAAACGATTGAGATTCAAATATTCATCAAGTGCAAACAAATAGAAACTAAGTGTTCAATTGGTACCCGACTTTAATAGACATGTCTAAGTGAAAAATCATGCCCAACTTTTTCAAAAATCAAAGAAAAGAAGACATTCTGCTGATGCATTATTTGTATTGTACCACATGCAGTAGTGCTTGTACTTTTTCTCTTTCAAATTAGCAAAGATATAGAAAAATATACATATATCTGACCTACACTCTAAAACCAGCACGAGCAAAATTATCTTTGGCACAGCTGAAAAGGAATAGTCCTCAAAAGCTTAAATCTTTTTGGTTCTTGTTCAGCATATAATGGCGATTTCTCCAAGTGCTACCTTAGCAGCTGCTCAATTCCCCAATTGTCACAGACCAATTGACCTCAAATGCCCCTCCTCTTCTTCACTCTCTTTCTGTAAGTTCATGCCTCCATCTTGTTCAGCAAATTATTATCAATTTGAAGATTGATTGAATTAGAAATTGAAAAGTTTCATATGGGTTATCTTATCTTTATTGCTTGTTGAAATTTGATGGGTTAACAATAGTGTGTCTTGGGTATTTGGGTTCTTTGATGGATCTTTTCGAAAAATTACCAAGACCCTAGTTTTGGATTTACCCGAAATTCACATTCCAGCCTGTATATCTGAAAAAGATTCAATTTTTTAGTTACTTCACCATTTGATATTGTTTTTGGTAACTGAGATATCCATTCCCCGAGGGACAGTGGCGCACGGTTCAAAACTCGATGGATAATGGGCCCGCCCCTAATCCAAACATCATATGTTGTGCACTTACCACTGGACAAAAGCCTTGAAGGCTAATTCGCCATTTGATTTTACCATGTTCAATGGAAGTGTTTTTTATTTTATGTAATGTTACTTGTTCTGATGCAGAAAGAAGATTTTATTTGTAACATATACTTTTTGGTTGTCGCCTAGTTGGTAATTTGTTTGCGCGTCTTTTAGGAAATGTTTTTACTTTGGGTATATCAATATCAAAGTTATATTAGGCGGAGTGTGTAAGGACCTTTAAGACCATATAATGCTATTCCATAGGTTTGTTTTGTATGCTTTTCTAGTATATTGAACTCTAAAAGGAAGAAGTCTACTTTGTGCTTTTGGGGCCTTAGGGGTCTGGTCCGGGCTTTGTAGGATCCAAGGTTTGAGGTTCCAGAGAAACAAAAAAGAAAAGGCCTCACTTAAGCACTTATATATTTTGTGTTACAGTGACTATTTTGTGTCCCTCCTCACTGAAGTTTCAGCTTGATGAGTAAACAAATCAAGCAAGACAAACCTGTTTATGTTAAATTGATATACGAAAGCTTGCTTATCATAGTTATCTTCTCGCTTGTGCTGTAGAATGTTCAATAAAATGTGTCTGTTGTTTATTGTAAGAATTTTTTTGTCTCTTTTAATCAAGTAAGCTTTAATATTATAAGAATCTTTTCCTTCCCATGGTTACTTATCATAGCATTTTCATTCTTTGTTCTTTTTATGGACCCTGATTGTTCCTTATAATGTGTGAGGAAATCATCAGGTGATATATCTCACCCTCCCTTAATGTTGCATATGGACGATAAGAAGTTAATGGCGCTGTGATGACTCAATGTGTTAGGATCAGAATTTGGATGATCAAATCATTCCGATAAGCATTAATACAGTGCGCATTCTGATCCCCCTCAAATTCTGAAATTATTTTATAGTATATCAGCAAGTAAAATGCTTGGTCTTAAGTCTTAACAATTAAACAAAATGTTTGGTCTTTACCGCTGCCACAGTTTAACCAGCTACCTGGGAGAGTGTTTCATTAGATTAGGCAGAGTATATTAGTCTTTTCCTCTAGTCTTTTATGCTTCATGTTCACTTACCTTTCTTAGCTAATCCAGTTAGTTTTCAATATGTACTGTGATGTTTATTGCTATTTTACAGTTACTAATTCAGGGAATGACTCTAATGTGCCATAACTTTGTCATGTTTTAGGTAAATCAAACTTAAGTACCCTACATATTGGTCCTTCAAGTATATCATCACGAAATGGCCAGAAAGCTAGGAGATCCTTCCAGGTTCATGGTTTATTTGGTGGAAAAAAGGATAATGACAACGACGACAATACCTCAAAGGTGCAGAATAGTCTCTTCTTAATTGATGCAAAAACATAATTTGTGCAAAATTCTTGCAGGAGTCTACTTGATTCTTATGTAAGTTTATGAATTAAACCAGCTTCTTATGACAACTCTGCATGAGATCTCCAAGCGATCCTTAGTAGGATTTTCGTGTAGTGTCGGCTTTTACCTTGTGGGGTTTGTCGTCTGGGACATGAGGTCTCCCGTCATAGTTATAACTTTTTCATAGCTTTATCATTACAAGAGCCCGTGCTGTACCGCCATTTCATTTGCCTCTTTATTAATAATGAGTACTTTGGTTGATTGTATTTTGGTAAACCCTTTTGCTTACATTAAATAATTTGCTTTTTATCACTATAAATGAAAACTATAAATGAAAATTTAAAATGTATTGATATTATAATATGTCTTTCATGTATCTTTAGTTGCAAAAGTCACATTTAAATGTTACCTCTTCTGAGTACATTTGAACACTACTGTTTAAAAGTGTCGTTAAATCCAATATGTAATAGTACCATCCAGAGCAAATTAGATTACCATTATCTTTAGTGTAAACACTTTCAACTCTTAGAAGACATAAATTTGCTGACCTATAAAAAAAAAGAAATATAAATTTGCCAAATAAAAGTAAATGGTGTTCGAATGGTAATAAAAGATGTGCCTGGGGTTATAATAGCTTAGTGTGTGGATTACATATATTTGTTTAGCTTATTGATTTTCCCTGGTTAAAATGGGACATGTTGTTTCCTTATTTATTAATCTTTTCTCTGCTGCATCATTTTGATGTGGAGCTGCATCATATGCATATATGAGAAACAAATTGCGTTATAGAAGTATGACATGAGACATGGTACTGCCAAATTTAACAAGGAATCAAGAAGCTCCCAATTTTCACGTATCTTTACACCATCAGGTTTTGAGCAGGACAAACAATGAAGTTTTCACCACTACGAGTGATTAAGGACGGGAATTTTTGCAATTAATATTACCCATCTTTTAATTTCTGACATCCATGATAGCATAAGCATAAAGTGCTGTAAAATGTCTCGCTTCAGTAGCCAACCTAGAACGAAAAAGGAAGAATCAGATGCATCAAGCGCAGAGAGGTTCCTAATTTTAAATGATCACATCAGACAATCAGAAACACAAAAATGTGAGCAGACCAGCTTAAAAGCACAAGATCTTCATTATCAATTCTAAAAGGAGACACTCGGATAGGAGGAAGGGGGTGGGGGAGCGGTTAGAATAGCTGCAGAAGGCCAGAGGAGGTGTCTTGAGGATAGTACAATGGGTTGAGGATTGAGTTTGATGTAATGAAGGATGCACGGGTTTTCTTTCGAGTAAGCTGTGCAACTCATTTTCAGTTAATCTCCTTCAAGTGCCAGTTTACAATTAAGTCTGATACATGAATGGACCAGTGGATTTGTTGCTAATGTTTCTAACCATCCAGAAATTGGAAACTGATCCACAAAGTTTCGTTAGAAGAAAATGAAGTGGCAAAGTTGTCACTGAGTATTTAGATTCGGGACATTTTCCAGCTTGCTTGACTGATCTTTAGCAGTTGTATACAGTCTCGCTGTTGATCTTTATATCAAATTCCTGTGGAATGTATGTTAGTAACTAGATACTGACAGTTTGTAGATTATTTTGTTCTTAGGTTTTGTATCTAGCTTACTGCTCATGTATAGTCATTTTCCTTAAAAGAAAAAAGCATAGTCTGGTTGTTGGTGGCTTGCGTGATATCAAAATCATCATGTTTCTTTGTCATGATGAATCTAACTTGAATCCAGGCTGGAATATTTGGAAACATGCAAAATCTATATGAAACTGTAAAGAAGGCACAAATGGTTGTTCAAGTCGAGGCAGTACGTGTGCAGAAAGAACTTGCAGCGTAGGTGCTCCTGATAAAAATTTTCATACCCGTTTTATGATTTGCAGTTGCTCTTCCATTGCTCTGTGCTCTAAATTCTTGTGTTACTTTTGTCTTAATTTCCAGTGCAGAATTTGATGGCTATTGTGAAGGTGAACTTATAAAGGTATTGATTGCTCTACTGAAGTTAAGCTTTTTGTTTCTCTCCTTATCTCTCCACATTTCTCTCATATAGACACCGATAAACCTGCAAAGATTCAAAATCGTACTTGAAATGATTTTTCTCTTTGATGTCTAGTGACTGCTTACGTTTTGATCTGGACTGTTCTGTAGGCAACACTTTCTGGTAACCAACAGCCAGTGCGTATTGAAATAACTGAAGCTGCAATGGACTTGGGACCTGAAGTAAGTTTATATGTTCGTGGCGATTCAAACTTCACACATAATTTAAAACGGCGGGAGAGTAATATGTAATATTTGTATTGGATCCTCCTAATATTCGAGATCTCGTATCTTCTCTTCGATCTATATAGGTTACCCCTTCATTACATTACCTGTTTAACCCCATATTGAACAGTAAAGGACTCCTTTGATTTTGAACTGAATGCTATTTCTGCAGAAGTAAGTAGAGCAAGGATGACTAGTTGATGTCTAATATGCTTTGGGGGCAGGGGGTTGGGGTTTCAAGTGCTTGATTGTGCTGAATCTTTGAAGGTTGAATTTGTGTGTATCTTGGCTTCAGGTATGAGTGTGTTGCTCCTACTTAGAGTTTCACAGACTCAAATTAAATTCAGGTAAGCTGTGGCTAGGCAGCTTGGTGTGTAAAAATTTGGGCGAAGTAGAAGCAAACCAAGTATTAGATTCTTATTTCTACATGTCTAGTTGAGTTTTAGCTTCACTATGCCTAATTTTTTGGAGCGCACACGTAAATCCATGATTACAGTTTGTTATAACTCTTTGAATAAAAAAGGGAAGCCTGGAGAAAAAAGCGTCCCACGTTCGTGCAGGGTCCCGGGAAGGGCCGCACCCCAAGCGGGTGTGATGTAGGCAGCCTACCCTTGTTATAACTATTTGAATATGGATTTATTATATTTGCTCTTTGTTTTTGATTGATAGCGGATATTGACAGTCTACTTTCCCTTGTTTATTCTTTCTGCAGATATTCTCTTATCTCACTCAGTTGTAACTATTACTACAAATATATAGTAATGCCTAGGTGTAGAAAATAAAAATTGGCATACAAGGAGGACCTTGTAGTAAGGTCTATTTGGCATAGGAGTATGAGAAGCAAGATGAACAGGTAGTTAGTTAAAAATTCTCTATTTACATTGGAGAATGCTGTGTCAAGTATACAATCCTATTCTGCTCACGCAGAAACTTTCTCTAACAAATGATAGAAAGGAAACTAAAAGATACATCCTGGTCAAGACTGGTTCTGTTGATCATAATTTGTGACGCATGAAACTTGTTGGTCTCGTTGTTCTTTCTATTGAGCATGCTGTACATTTGATGGGATGCAGAAACTCTCACTTCTAGTAACAGAGGCGTACAAGGACGCTCACCAGAAAAGTGTACTGGTGAGAAAAAAAAACTACCTTTATGATATGGTTGCTCTTTGATTTATCTAGTATCCGCTTGCCTGCTTCTTGGATTTGACACAAAAAATAATGTCTTGGATGCCAGGCGATGAAGGAGAGAATGAGCAATCTTGCTCAGAGCTTAGGGATGCCAGCAGGATTAGAAGGAATGAAGTGATTGAGAGATAACCAGAGAAAGAAGCTCCAATTTTTGTTTACACTTTAATGAGCTGCCAACTTAGATTTTCCCTTTTGTGTAAAGCAAAAAAGGAGCAAGTAGCTTGGCAGGCTCTATATATACACTTCCTCATCCAAATATTTGCTTCTTGTTTTTTTTTTCTTCTTTTAGCTTAGCTGTTGTTTATGCATCAATGAGAGGTTTATATTGAAATTCTCTCTCTCTTCTTGTTCCCTGGATACCAATCGAACTCTGTAAAAATACTGTTAATGCTAAATTACTCAGCAAGACCAAAAAGCATGTGTTTTGCTTTATGTTTTATCTAAGGTTTTTTCATAGGAGTTGTATCATTGGTATCTAATTTGTTTTATCTAACTTTTCCGATTTTGTTATTAATGTGGGCTCTCTAGAGTGCTGGTTGAGAACAACAAATGCTACGTGGTTGTGCTGCTTCATGGGTTCACACTTCTTTGACACAAAATATCGTCATATATATTTATTTCCATTGTTTGAAAAGTTTATATTATTTCTTAAACTTCATGCTCGCAGAGGAACAAAGAGATGGTCACCCTCACATTTCCTGTCATGGCTTTTTTAATCTTTCTAGTTTCTTGACCATCTGACTCCAACCCTCACCTTATTTGCATCTGAGAGTGAGGTTTTGGAGCATTTAAATTTTGTGATCCTTGGATATCTCATCAAAATAAAATAATGTAATGTAATAAATGGACAGAAATAAATCATTAATCTTCTAGTTAACCATAGTAGAAATTTATAACAAGGCTTTTTAAATTAGATGGAATGGAATGGTAAGAACAAATTGAATCAAAGAATATGACTAAGGCAGGCCAACAACTACAAAACTCTCAGTTCAAAGCCAAAACCCCATTAAAACCCCAAAAGCCACAACAAAACTAGCCTTCAAACTAGCAGCACTGCTAGTAGGAGCCACAGCAGGACCTTCAGATTCTGTTGGAGAAGGTGCTGGTGCACCCATGAATCTCCTCATGTTCTTGTCTGACAAGGTCACCACTATCAATTTCTGGCCTTGCTCACAATGCCCTTTTGCTCCACTAATGAAATAGTAAGCCCCTGAATGATCCAACACTATCTTGGTGTTCCCATCATTGTGCACTGCTATTGGACTTGATGTGTTGCATGTCACATAGTCCCTCTTGCTCACTTCCAAAACAGAGTCTTTTTCTCCATCATACTTCCACACTGCCAAAAACATTGTAGAGAAAAAAAAAAGGGTCATTGACACATGATCTTCATTATTGCACTAAAATTTAGTACTAACATATTTCAAGATTGTACCTCATTAGATGTACCAAATTAGAAAGACCTTTCATTGTTTTTTCAGAAGTTTCAAAACTAAGTAATTTGTTCAAGTGAAAGTATGTTCTGAACCAATAGAAAAATTTCAATTTTTAAAGCTAACATTTGCCATTTTTACACTAGAAATTTCCCTTATTATGTCAAACAAAGGGGATACAGAAAAGAAATTCTGCCATATTTGCATTATAAAGTTTTCAGACGAATAGGAGCTGTAGTTCAGCCCCTAATCTGAGCTGAAAAATGAAATTGCAGAGATATATAAAGTTGAGATTTTGAACATACCAAGAGAATCTCCAATGAGGAATCGAGACTTTTCAGCCCAACGATTGAGGGAATCTGATTCTGAAGATGGGATTTTCCAAGAATCTGTTTTCCCACCAACCAAATGGTCTCTGGCTTCTGTTAAGCTCAACAGAAAGAAAAACAGAACTGCCACTACTGAAGAAGCAGAAAACACATTTCTTGAAACACCAGCCATTTCTATTATGAAGCAATAAAGAAGCTTAAAAAGATCAAATCTTTGATATGAATCAATAATAAGTTCCAAAAAAAAATAAATCAAATCTTTGATGTGAGTAGAGATGGGTGTGTGGTGTTTTTGCAGAAGTGTTTCTTTCTGGATGTATTTATAGTGAGGAGTTGGGAGGGGGGGAAGGAAGTAAACTAGCCGTTAGAATAAAGTTGGTATCCTAGGAATATGTAATTTTTATTGTAACGTTAAAAAGACTCTAAGAAATTATGTTTATCTTTTTTCTTTTTTTTAATTGATAAAAAAATGATATTTTTTTTACTTTAAATTTTCTATTTTGCCCGTAATGAAAAGATTTATAGCAATAAAAGAATTTATGACTTATTTTACGTACAAATTTCAAAAGTAAAAAAAAAAATTGAACTTCGTGTTCAGTTAAACACTTCCGATTTGATAAAAGAAGTATTACATTTGGCGAGTCGAATCAATGTTTAAAAAGGCGGGGGTCGCGAATTGAGGTGTTTTATGCTGCATGGGGCGGACGTAAGTTTCATAGATTTATGAGGCATAAATATCATGTATCTTCATTTTTATAGTTTTATTACTAAGAAAATAAACAAATGCAATATTTTATATGATTCTACAAAAAAATTCAAATAAATCACCAATAATATAGAAAAATTATTTATAGTTATTATTTGAGAAAAGGACAACACAAAAAATGATGGTAGTTGAGATAATCTTTAAAATAGAATCATCATCAACTTCATCATCGATCGCCACATTACTAATCCTTCTCACTCTCAACTAATATTTACACTGATTATTATTTGTATATTTCAAAGAAGCAGAAAGATAAATATGTTAAGACCAATGCCAAAATATAGATAAAGTTGTCTCAAGAACATAGTGCTACAAAATCTTTATCCTATCAATTTTAGACATAATTATCTAAAAACTATTTATAATAACATCATTTTCTATATGAGTTGTTTTTCTTATTGATATATTTAGGAGAAGTCACTATAATATGAAAACATATAGCATAAAGTATAAATACCATTATACCAATAATAAAAAATATTATTCATAGCAAAGATACTTTTAAAACGATAAAAATCAAATTTAACGTCTGGGGCATACACTTTTATGCCCAAATTCTAGGGCTTATACTTTATGAATCTACGTCTTTCATTTACGTCTTGAAACATTTTGGTACACTCTGTCCCTGGACTCGTGGCCAAAAATACTTTTGAAATCACTGGTCATCATTTAAATTTTGAATCCACTAAGAAAAGTTTAAAAAGAATAAATTCGCGATTAGCTTTACATAGCAAAATTCTAATGAATCAATCTCCAGGATTTCAAATACTTTGCCTCGTTACAATAATCACGAGGATTTTTTGCCAAAATCCTGGTGAATTTCAAATAGATGGATCGCTAGAATTATGACCATAAATTCTGGTGAATTTCAAATTGATGAATCACTAGAATTATGGCCACAAATTTTGACAAATCGCCAAAATCACCTAAAAAAATTTGACGATTTGCCATAACCTTCGTAAAAGCATAATATTTTTTTTTCAAGCTCAACAAATCCAAGTAAAAAAATGTTAAGGATATATTTAAAATCAAATTAATTTAAAATTAAAATTTTGTTTGATGCAATTTAAATCTCAAAAAAAAAAAATTTAATTAAACGTGAAAATTTCATAACTATATAAAAAAGAACTCTCCCAACATACCATCTTTCCAAATGAGCAAAATATAATGATAATGCCAAAACTGACTGAAACTTGACTTGTTATTTATGATTAACATGTTGGACATGACTATGCTCATTTCTCTTCTGTGAAGAAGAAAGCTCAAAGAAGAGAAGATGATTTAACATTTGGGCCTATGATTTTGGATGACTGTTTGAAAGAAAGAGAAATTTTCATAAATAACACCACATAGTAAAATAATTACACAAAATAACATGTTTTATCTTAATTATATAAAGTAACATTTTTTATTTATTTTTTGATACAAATTAATGAAAATCTTGAGTGATGTATTAAAAATTTAAATCCTTATTTCCTCCTATAACGGTGCTATTTAATATCAAGTTAACTAAACTTGCACATTTAATGAGAGAAAATCTCTCTTCATTTTGATCTTGGTTGTTTTTCTTTTACCATATTTAGAGAAGTTTAAACAACTAATCCATATCTGTAAAAACTTCAAAAAAATCGCAGATTTCGTGGGGAATTACTTTTTGATCCATCCTGATATTGATACATGTATCTAAACTTAACTATCTACATTCAGAAATTGATACATTTATCTATACTGATACATATATAAGACACTCATCTATCTAAATGAAAGTTATGTGTTTCACTGCAAAAATTAATACCGAAAAGCAATATGATAATTTACATCTATTTGAATGAAAGTTAAGAGAGGCGACAGCTGTAATGGTTGTAAGAAACTCAGACTGAAGCACAGTCTAATTCTCACAATGACACTATACTAACCCCTTCTACATTCATCCCTCAGATTCTCCAGGGATGTTGGTGAACTCTCCTTTCGATGGCAGGGGCTATCAGGATTGCTTTGTCAAGCAAGAATAAGCTTGGTCTGATAGATGGCACCCTAGCTGAACCTCCTGTCACAGATCCTACTCGTGCAGCTTGGAGCAGGTGTAACGGCATGGTCCTTTCCTAGATCCTCGACATGGTCCTCTCAAAGGAGTGCTCAACTTTATCAGCTTCAAAAGGAACTCTCAGATGCAGTGCAAGGTAACACAGACATTGATCATTGTTCCTGTGCGTGTACCTGTGGAGGAAAGGTGAAGACCATTAAGTTTCATCAGGATGGGAGGCTGATTCAGTTCCATATGGGAATTAATAACTTTTAAGCTGGGTCAAAAGTAGTATCCTTATGATGGATCCCTTACTTTTTGTTAGTCATGCCTACCCTTGCTTATTCAAGATGAGAAGCAAAGAAAAATGCATATGGAATTTCATGGTCTCACATCAGAAGTTTGGAAACAATCAGAGGTTCAGCTTTACTCAAAGACCTACAAAAAATGAGGGAAGGTTCAGAATTCAATTTGACAAACCAAAGACAGGACTCTTTTGCACTCATTGCAAGATGACAAATCATGAAGTTTCAAAGTGCTATAGATTTATTGATTTTTCACCTGATTTTAAATTTACCCGGACAAAGAAAGACAGGATCGTTGCACATAGCAGTACTTATCCTCCTGTTTCTGATTCAACCAATCTTCAGTCAGCTAATGGTGGAGAGCTTACTTTGTTTGGGAGACTGCTCACACCTCATTTCAATCCTAGTTCTTTTTGTTTCTCTTCTCACATTACCTCTGAATCTTGAATATGGATTCAGGGGCATCAGAACACATGAATTTTGATCTTTCACTCTTGACTAATGTCACCTCTTTGTCCACTGCTTTATATGTTAATATATGCCAAATCCCAATAAACTCAAGGTGACACATAGGGAAGTGTTCACATTTTGCCTAACCTTGTGTTGAACAATGTTCTCTTTGTTCAATCTTCTCTCAGTTCACAAATTCACTGCTCAGTTCCATTGTATGCTAATGTTTCTCTTTTGGTGTTGTTTTTCGGGGTCCTTCTATGAAGAGCCCGGTGGTTCTTGGTGAGGTTCAAGAAGGGCTTTACATTCTCAAATCAACACCTATCCAGTCAAGCTTCATTTCAGTTTCTTCTAGTCCAGTTTCAGCTAGTAGTTTGTTATCTAGTAGTTTTCCCCCTTTATGTTTTAGCTGCTTCGGATTCCTCTTCTGTCAATCACAACAATATAACCCTGTGGCATCAAAGATTAGGGAATTTGCCTATTTCTAATATGAAGAATAATATTTTTCATTTTCCTATATCTTCTTCCCTGTCTACTTTACCTTTCCTTTTCCTGCCGGCAACATTTCCACACAAGCTATTTTTTATTTAATTATGTGGATACTTGGTTTCCTTATAATGTTACTACTCATGATGGTTTTAGATATGTTTTAACCATTGTGGAGGATTACAGTATGGGAACATGGACCTATTTATAGTAGGGGAAAAAACCAAGAGTAATGCTTTCCACATTTTAGAGGAAAATAAAGATTATCAGATCTGACAATGGTAAAGAAGAACTAGAAGCAGTCTGTCTAATTCTCATTTTCTATCTTCCCAAGGGATCATGTGTTTCTACACCACAACAAAATGATGTGGTGGAAAGGAAACATAGACACCTTTGGAGACTTGTAGAGCTCTGGTCTTCCAATCTCATCTTCCTCTATCCTGTTAGGAAGAATGCCCTTTGA
Source organism: Datura stramonium (assembly GCA_018107945.1). Lineage (NCBI taxonomy): Eukaryota > Viridiplantae > Streptophyta > Magnoliopsida > Solanales > Solanaceae > Datura > Datura stramonium. The sequence continues at coordinate 138,054 of JACEIK010000621.1, forward strand.
CAGTCATATATCTTATAATCAAATACTTTCAAATCACCTTATGAGATCCTTTTTAAATTTGTCCAAGGTTTTTTCCTACATAACATGCGCGGCTCCTTAAATTTGTCTGTCTTGGACACTTGAGAACTAAGAATTGAACTCCGGAAGCACACATAAAAGAAATCAAGCTTTGCTGGAAAGTTAAAAATAGTAAAAATTGAATTAAAGAATATATTTAAGGAGTTGATGACCAAGAAGGCCATAACCTGTCATCCCTCTCCCTCTCCCTCTCACCTCAAATTTCAATAACAAACAAACAAAAAAATATCAATGAATTCTCCCTCACCTCAAAGCCAAAACCCCACTAAAACCCCAAAAGCCACAACCAAACTAGCCTTCAAACTAGCAGCACTGCTAGTAGGAGCCATAGCAGGACCTTCAGATTCTGTTGGAGAAGGTGCTGGTGCACCCATGAATAATCTCCTCATGTTCTTGTCAGACAATGTCACCACAATCAATTTCTGGCCTTGCTCACAATGCCCTTTTGCTCCACTTATGAAATAGTAAGCCCCTGAATGATCCAACACTATCTTGGTGTTCCCATCATTGTGCACTGCTATTGGACTTGAACTGTTGCATGTCACATAGTCCCTCTTGCTTACTTCCAAAACAGAGTCTTTTTTCCCATCATACTTCCATACTGCCAAAAATATTACAAATCAGTACATCTTATGGTTGCACTAAAAATAGTAATAGCAGATACCAACATTTATACCTCTCCATCCCAATTTATGTGTCACAATTTAGAAGTTTCAAGTGATTTTGACAAGTGAAAATATGTCTGAGCTGAAAAATGAACTTGCAGATATATAAAGTTGAGATTTTGAACATACCAAGAGAATCTCCAACAAGGAATCGAGATTTTTCAGCCCAGCGATTGAGGGAATCAGATTCAGAAGATGGGATTTTCCAAGAATCTGTTTTCCCGCCAACCAAATGGTCTCTGGCTTCTGTGAAGCTCAACAGAAGGAAAAAAAGAACTGCCACTACTGAAGAAGAAAGCAAATTTCTTGAAAAACCAGCCATTTGATATGAAGCAATTAGCTCAAAAAAAGCAGTTCTTTGATACGAATATTAGCTTCTAACAAAGAGAAGAAAGGAGAGTTGTTTAATGGCTTTGCAGAGGTCTCTTTCTGTGTAATATATAGATAGTGGAGGAGGTGAAGGGTGTAACAGGGGGTGGGGGGAGAAATGAAAGTAGCCGTTAGAGTAATATTGCAGCTCATGGAACAAGAAAACTAGCCGTTAAAGTTACGGCTAAAAGGTACCTAAATCAAACTTTTGTTGGGCTTTACTTGGGCTAGATCCACTCAGGTATACGGGTTGAATGGGGGTTATTCACCCAAATACTTTTATTCTTTTATTTTAAAGAAAACATATAAAATAAATTAAAAATTAAATTAATTGTATAATTATTATTTCATTAGTTATTCAAAATATTTGATCAACTCAAAATAATTACAAATTTATATTTTATTATAAATTGTTAAAATTTTCAAAACTCCAAAAACAAAATAAAAACGTAAATGATATATTTAATATATAAACAAATAAAAAATTATATTAATAAATATTTATCTTTCTTCAATTAAAGAAAGATTAGAAAATAAAAATTAACAATAACGTATTGCATTTTATGTATATAAAAATTAATAATAGATTATAATATCTTTTATTAGAAAATAACATATTTTTAAAATAAATTTATGATAATTTATAGTGTTTTTTTTTATTTTTTTACAAAAATAATTTTATATCAAACTCTAACTATAAAGAATTTTTAAATTATATTATTAATTTTATATATATAATTTTTGCACTTTTTCTGTTTTTAAAATTTTATCTTAGTGTATTTTTTAATTATTCAAATTTAAATATTTTTTCCCTTCAATTAACAATCTATTACGGAAACAACAACTTTTAATAGAACTTTTGCGAGAGGGGAGTATATTTCTTCTTAACACCCCTATACTCAAAATATGTACACAAGGCGGCGACTATGATATATCCCACCACTAAAAAAATTATTATTTTTTACTTTTTTTTATTATAAAATATTAAGTAATTATACTTATTGATAACAAAAAAATAATATCTTTATATAAAAATTATAAAATTTCTCTCATTATTTTAATAAAAATTATTTTTTGTCATATATTTTATAATATAATTTTTTATTAATTATAATGAAAAAATTCTTTGTTGCTAAAGCGTCTAACGTTTATCCTCTTGAAAAAAACTCAAGAAGAAACGAAAACAAAAACAAAACAAAATGCCACATGTTTGAATACATGCAAAAGTAAACATCTCATAACATGACACAAAAGAGCAACGTGTCTACTCACACTCCCACACTTTATATCATCAACCCCCTCCACCTCACACCCACTCAAACATCTCTTTTTTTCTCAAGAAGAAGAAAATGGCTGGTGGGGATATGAACCGGTGGCGAAATTTGCCGTACAGCCCGGGCACCATGGCGGTCGGTGGCGCTGTCGTCGTTGGCGGCATTTGGTACTACATGACGTACATGAGGAAGAAACCCGAAGCGACTGCAAGGGTTACTGTCATGAGGACACTTTCGCAAGTAGATAAAATAATAGGCATGTAAAGTTTATGTTGATTTAGAATTTAAATTTGTTAGGCTTACGTATCAGGAAAATATTGAGTTCAATTATCTGTATCTGTATGTAGGGTCTTTCAATCTCTAGTAATTTGTTTTTTTCACTTCCTCCTTTTTTTTTTTTTTTAAAAAAAAGAAAATAATTTGTCTTTGTGAAAAAGAAAATTTGAAGTATCATGTGTTGATATTAGTGGATGTTTCTTTTGTAGTTTTGAGATTACTGTACGGGGAATAATTAGGTAAAGAAAGAAACTTCTAACTGTATAATCTCTGCTTGTGAATTTTCTTTTATTAATTCTACTCTAATTATCCGCATGAGTGATTTTCTCTTGTTCACTTGGTCAATTTTTTTAAAAATATTGTTTAAAAAAGATAAATAAATTTTATGCAGTGATATTTTTCACCATCCAATACACTCATATTTACCTTTATCTTTGTAACCCTTGCCTCGCAATTTCTGTAGCATTAGAGTTTAGATTTTATATATATCAAACAGGAGAGGAATTTAAAAAAATAATTTAAATATAGATCAATTGACACTCGATTGAATTTGGAGTTTCCGCAGAAGAAGTTAGTTCAATAATAATTAAGATGTAGTAAAGTGCAGGAATATAAATGATACACTAATTTTATACTTAGCTTGGGATCACCAGCATGATGTCTAGTCCAATTTTTTTTCAGGTTTTTCGTAGAGTGTGAGAGCCTGGTGTCTAGTTCAGTCTCCGTCCGTGAGAGGTTGGATTACAAAATATTTTACTTAATTGTTGATTGATACAAACCTCTAGCTGTATATTTATTTAACTTCTTTCTTTTCATGAGCACTGATATTTTTTTTTCGAAATACAACGAATGAGTGAGATAAGAATTTGTCAACTTCATCGAGTGAAGTTGCATACACTTTCTAGAGTCTAAATCAATTATGTTGATCTTGATTGAGTTCTTTTAAGGTAATTCAAGTTATTTATTATCTCAATCACATTAGGTGGAGCTAATTGGTTTTCAAGGATTTGATTTGTTCCTTTTGGCTGATTAATTTCGCTCCTCTTCGATAGATAGCCAATTGATTTCGCTCCTATTTAGACGATTTGATTTGCTTCTCTTCTCTTCTTTTGTCCATGATGTTCCTTTTGATTATTTGAGATCTTTTAATAATTTGTTCCTGTCCTCCTTCTCTTGACTTTGAATCCTCTTAACAGTGGTTAGAGTGGGTTTTGCTAATTTCTTAAGTTTTTTTTTAATGATAATTTATAGTGTTTTTTTTTATTTTTTTAGTTATTATTAAATAATATTAAAGAATTTAGTTCAACTATATATAGAGAGAGCTATAATGTAAACTTTCATGAGTGTTTTTGGACAATCAGCTTAATCCCAAACCTCATGCTTATAATGTAAAACTTAATTTCTCAAAAAAAAAAAAGAATTGCACAGTGGAAGTTCCAGAATTTGAGACTCCTACACGTGTCCAAGAAAAAACTAAGAATGTTTAAATGTACTTACTCGATAGGAGTTTTTGTTTTTAAAAACTTACAATCCAAGAAAGACAAGAAAAAAAAAAAAAGCACCTAATATAATTTAAATTATTTTTAATTAATCAAATATTATTGTTATTCACCACCTTCAATTCTCGGTCGTCTTTGATTAAATTTATATTAACAAAAATGTAAAATCTTCGATAAAAATATGATGATTAACTTTTTATCTGTTAAATAACTTTTTAATAGTAAATAACATTGTAATTTTAATTATTAATTAAAAAAAGAAAAAATTAAAAAAACAAAAAAAACATGTAATTTAATTAAAATTATTAATATTTTATTTTTTTTATTTTTTTTATTTTTTTTATTTTTTTTATTTTTTTTATTTTTTTTATTTTTTTTATTTTTTTTAAAATGAGTCATTTAATTATGGTTTTTTTAATTATATAATTAAAAAAACCATAATTAAATGACTCATTTTAAAAAAAATAAAAAAAATAAAAAAAATAAAAAAATTTTAATTATATAATTTTATTATCAATAAGGTTTTACGATTTATTGGGATAATGCTTTATAATTAACGGATGTGTCATATTTTGGTATTAAATTTGCTTATAATGAATGTTTAAAAATACACATAATTTCCAAAATTTTAATTAAAGATGTTGTGTGTTCCATCAAGAAAATTAGCTAGACACATAAGAGGGTGATACATGTGCCTGAAAATTGACGCGACTCATCAAAAAGATAATATTAGTGTCACACTTTTGAGCTCATCCGATAAGATCGTTACGGTACCCATGATATTAGTCGCTTGGTTCAGAGACGTAAGATCGAAACATATCTCGTCACCGATCAAGATAATTTCAAGATATAATGTCTGCTCTACAACTCGATCCATTCCAAATACATGTGAGTCTTGCATGTAATCGCTTATAATTGATAACGTGCGTAATAATGAGAAAATTAGAAATTGAGAATCAAGATGACGCATTAAAGTTTAGCTCCAAAATCACCCCTTCACGACTCTTGTATGCATCCGATTTTCATTACTACCGCAGTATTAATCCATTACTTGAAAACATTGTAACACAAGCTCGTGCTCTACAAAATCTTTATTTTTACGAGACAAGTTAATTAAGAAGATTCATTACTTTCTTTTCATACATTAATCATTTCATTGTTTACAACTTTATTTCATTAATTTACTTACTACTTTATTATTAATTTATTATAATTTACGTGTTGTTAAATTAATTAAACAAACTGATTGTTATTTTAAATCAATGAATTCAAATTATGAGCAACATTAATATAAACAAGAGGAGAGAAAATCAAGATGGAATCACTTGGGATGCCTTTATCGTACGTAAATCGGGTAAGCAAAATGTTTAGAATGCACATATAAATTTAATGGAATGAGATTGACATTATTAAATAACAAATGATTCAATATATTATATATTAAAATTAATGTTTTTCATATAAGCTCAAATTGATAAATAATAGTCTCAAAAAGAATAAGAAATACTCACTTTAGACAATTTAGAGTCTACACTTTAAAGAAGTTGTAATTAAAATCTAAAGTTGCTTCATAATGTGGATATATAAACGTCTCGAAATGAAGATAGAATTTGGAGAAGATTAGTTTTAATTTGATATTCATTATGATGTAGAAATTTGAGGAAAAAAGAACCAACATATTGCTAGGTAGCATGTAAAAATAACTAAGTTTTCGAGTTTGTATAATAATATACTTGAATAGTATTTTTAAATATATTAAAGATCAATCTTAAAATAAATCACCCATAAAATATTTCATAAAATTAAAAAACAAAAAATTAATTTTATAATATAAATTTAAAAATAAATTTTTATAAATTTTTATTAAAAAATAAAAATATTAAATCAAGTAAACCCTCAAAAGAAAAATTAAAGATGCGATACTTCTTATTAAATAAAAAATCTGCATATGAAAATTCTATCTTAAAATATAGTAATTAAATAAACAAGAATGTTCCTTACAAAATAATTGCCTATTATTGTAATTAAATGTTGGGGCATGTTTCATCTACTATCAGTCTTAGTCGTTAAATCTGAATAGGAAAAATATTTATTTTAAATTTATTACATATAAAAATATTAATTTTTCATATATTAAAATAAAAGATAATTATAAAATCATTCTCTCAGAAATATTTGGAAATAAAATATAGAAACTAGCTCTAGCATAGAGAGTCATCATGGGAATAGTAGAAACGGACACATATGTTTGTGTCTTATCACAACGTGTCATCTTTTCACCTTCTCTTGTTTCCTAATAAAACCATGCAAACTTAAAAAAACCCTAATTTTGTCCCCCGCAAACAAGGCACAAAAAGAAATTAGGAAATTATGGCAGGAAATAATGAAGAATGGAGAAAAATGGCAGATACACACAAGATGAGTCCAGAGGAAGTGAAAAAAGCTGGAGTTGAGTCCTCTAAGAGACCACCAGGCCACAATCCGTGCATCGCTACGCAGTCGTCATTGAATACTTGCTAGAGCTTGTACAAGTCGCTTAAAGCTGTGGTTTTGTGTTGATGAAGTAGATAGTTAAGCACTATGAGATTTCATATTTAAGTTTCAAAGCAGAGATAAAATATATTGGTGGTTTTAGCTTTAGAGCAAAGCTTATTTGATATCTTGTTTTTGTAGTCGAACATATAATGTCTACCTGAGATGTATGTAAATTGGTTGTTCACTTATTTAGTTTTAAATTTCAATTCGCTCAAGGTCGTATTTATATACATCAAAGAGGGCGGTTGCCTTATAGCATTACAACAATGACTATTGCCGGTTTAGCCATCTCCGGTGCGGTTTGGTACGCTACTATGTACGCTGTGAAGAAGCCCGGAAGCTCAGCCGCTGACGTGGCCAGTTAAGCTACGCTGGAGTGGGTGGGCCCGAAGACACTCATCCTCGCAAGTAGATCATAAATTAAAAAAATAAAAATTGATTTTTTTTGTTTAATTAATTGTCTTAAAAACACTTTTTACTCTTAATGTCTTTTAAGAAATGTTGGTGACATTTTGTTTTGAATTACTAATATATTTTCTTTTTCTAAAATTAATATGTTTTGAAGAGATTAAAAATACTGCGACATGTTTACTCATGTTAATTAGTATTAATTGACGATCTAATCTTGGAAATGTTTGTCATTTATCTTGATTCTTTTCTTATATTTAATTTATCCTAATTTTTAAATAACTTGTTGATAATTATAGTTAATTAACGATGATCTTGAGTGTAAAAATAAGAAGACAATCAGAATATCAATAACCAGTAAACCCAGAAATTGAAATTATAAACCATCAATATCTGAATCCTACATTTTGCACAAATAGAAGATAGGCACAAAGTTGATTAAAAAAATCAGTTGTCCTAATAATTTCAAATTTAGAAATAAATAAATTATATTTATTAAGGATCTTGATAAAAAATTAACTGTGATTTAATTCTTATTAATAGGTCGTATGTGTCAATATGAATTCGGCAAGGTATTTTTTACGGATATTTAAAAAGAAATTTACTTAAAATATTATAAAATTAGAATGAAATGGATTATATTCTTTACTACACCATTCTTTGGTTAGATTTGACAATCCGTTAACAACAATATACACACTTTACTTTCTCTATTTCTCCTTTGGGCATCATGGGATTGTGGGCCAGACTCACATTCTTGATTTGAGCGATCGCGAAATCTTAGCGATAAATGAAATGTGTCCTGCTTTTTAAAATTACCCGCCCGCATTCACCCCCCGAGTATATGCTTCCAACAGTGTATTACACAAGGATATATTAGAAATCTCCTAAAAATGTTCGCCCGTGACCCAACAGAGCAAAGTACATTGTATGGTTCAGGGATTAATACTTACCCATTCAAAGGACTTTGCAATCGACGTTTCCAAAATGGAGACTATTGGGTAAATTTAATATAATAGACGTCAGACACATTTCAAATCTTCCTTCTTTTCGGGGCCTATTCGAAAGAGAACGTACTTTTGATCGCAATATCCGAACCGAATATTTGCCGTTCAAGCACTTTATTTCTGCTAGCCTATACCATCCCTACATACTATTTATAAGTGATATTTTTATTCTTTTTCCACGGTAGAGGATATACTTGACTCTTTCTCCACTATCAGTATTGTTGCATTGGAAAAGTTGCCCCATATTTTAATTTTTTATTAAACCTGCTTGTATAAAATTTCAGTTTTGAGTTGGTTCTTCGAGACAAGACTTCGGCGAATCGTTCTCAATCCGTTTTCACGGCAACAATTCTCAATCCGCTTTTTTATTGTACACCGATAGCTTAATGAGTTTGGTAATTTCGAGACCCCGTGTCCAGCTCCTCGGAGTCGAGTATAGATCCATTATTTATTTATTTATTAATCTACAGTACCAAATTGTGAAACAACGACTGGATTTATGATTTAGAAAAATGTGTAGCTACAAAATTATCAATCATTATCGCTATTAAAACAATGAATAGATTCGATATTGTAACGAAAACTAAGCTACTAACACCTAAAACAAGGAACTGGCACTAGGAGATCTTGTGCGCTGGCATCAATTGGAGTGTCTGCAGCTGGCACATCAGCGTCAGGCGATGCGCCAGCTGGATATCTGGGTGATTGGCATTGAGTTAGGTGATAAACCATGGAGCTGGTGCAGGGGGAAGCTCTGGCAGCCTGGTCCTGACGCAGGCGATGAGCTAGAGTCAGGCAGGACCAGGGCTGCAGACGGTGTGTTGCAGGCATTGAGGGTGCTGGTGCCGTACTAATTGGGGTAGGTGATGGTACGGAGGAGGGATTATTATTTCCCGGACTAGGTGCAGGGGCATGCGTAGGCGATGAAGACGGAGATGAGGGAGAATCGGATGAACCACCCCAATGGTATAATAACATTGCTAATTTGCAGGATAGAAATATTGTAACGTTGGAGATGGGGCCAGATTTGACCACATTCGACCCGAGTGTCGCGCCTTTCACAGCCGAGCCTAAAGAAATACTTCCGCTGCCTAAATGCGTCATGTTCAAGAATCCTTCATCGTTGCTCGCCTGACCCGTCGTCTGAAACAGAGTCGGGGCCTTCGCGGTATTATTAGGCAACTTATGCATCTTGTCAACGTCGTAGTAGTCGAGCAAGACGTGCACTGCATGATGTTAAAGGATCACGTCTTGAGGCTTTCCGAAAGGGGCGATGCTGCTGTTCTCGACTACTAGGACGGTGATAGTCTGCCGCGAGTTGATCTCGGCAGCAACTCCTGCTTGAGTTAGGTAATTGTTGAAATCAAGAAAGATGAGTAATGGCTAAGCAGAGTAGTGATGTTGGAAAGCCTTAGCTGATGCTGGTCATGAGGAGAAAGGTAAAAAATAGCAGGGAAGTGTTGGAATTATCCATTTTACTGTATAAAAACAGTGTTTTGATGTGATGAAATGATGAAATTTTATATTGAAAATAGGAGGACTTAGCAGTTTGAGGGGAGAATTGTTTTACGCCTAATTAGAGGGATTTGATTTGTTTAGTGGATAGGAGAATGTGGTGGAAGAGATTATTCATTCTTTTGTGACATTTGCCATACTTAAAACAGCACCCCCTTGTCTTAATGATCTAATTAAAGATAAGATTAAGAGGATCCTTTAAAGTTTAAGCACGATTATCTCATATGTGAAATTTACTTTTGTTTAGGAACGCTGTGTTGATATCGAAGAAGAAGTCTTTTCCGGTTAGTTTAAGTTTTTATGCTCTGTAGTGAAAAATAATAATTTAAATAATCAAGTCATTTATTAGATAATTAAAGTAACATCTACTGTAAGTATTCATCGATAACCCAATAAAAATGATAATTAGCATATGATGATAAGTTAAACTACGTTGTTTGTGTTTGAAGTTTTTTGCTCAACTTAGATCATACAAATAGTGAATCCTTTTCTGAAAACCACTCAACTTGTAAGTGGGATATTTTTTGAAGCATTTATTTCGATAAAGAAAATATACAACTCCAATGCAGTGGGGAATCTAGTGTACAGTGTATGAGTTCACGGGATGTCAGTAATTTTTGTATAGATTTTATATGTCTTAAGAAATCCACTCAAAATATTTTATTATAACCAATTGTTATTGTACATATTAAATCATAGATCCGTCTATGCTCCGATATATTACTTGCTAAAATTGAAGATTTTGCCCGTCTTTGGAATTTGATAGTAACCTGGCATGCAGTTGAGATGCCATTCGCTTTACATTAACTGTGAACTTTCGCAGAAATTATTAGTCCATTATCTTTGATTCCTCTACAGATTTTGTTTGAACACAAATAGAAGATCTTCATCATACTTGGTACTCTTTTTTCTTTTGTTAAGACTAAAAATTGTCAAAGGGGAAAACAAAGTATTTAACTGCAACTTAACCAAAGTGGTAAAAGAACACACTTCACAAGTTGTTAGAAATTACATTATACCTGAAGACCTCTATCGAACAAAAAGGACAGCTTTTGTTCTGAACACTACTGCTGGAAAATTTTACTAAAATATTGTAATAATCTTATGTTCAAAAATTGGTGGACAAATAGAGATTTCTAAAAGGATACAAATATTGGATATTTAATTGTAATCTTCTACAGCATTCTTGTTGACAAACCGGTGAGGGAGGTGAACTGGAGAATCTGGGACTCATCAGTCGACTCACGGACGAATGAGTCTCGTGAACCAGAAGCATGCATAGAAACCAATGGTACCGGTCAGAACGAAAAATGCATACGAAGCAATCAACATGTAACCAAAGTACAAGATCCCAGAAACAGGCTTAGTGATATCAAGCTTAGTGAAGAAGTAGAAGGTAGCAGAAAGGAACAGGTAAAGTGCGGACGAGCCTGATGTCAAGTAGGATCTCCACCACCACAGGTAGTCCTCACTGCATAACTGGAAATAGCATAGCACGATGGTTATCTCGGCACAGGTGACTATCAGAATGACAAAACAATGAAGAGGAATAAGAGGTAGTAAATTGTTCCCAGCCAGATTGAGGTGAGAATGAAAAAGAGCTCAATGAAAACAGCTCCAAATGGAAGTATGCCTCCAATTAGAATTAGAGAAGATGGGGTTCATGTACCAAGCCTGCTCTGGGATCTGCCTGCATTTTATTTGTTCACTGGATCCAATGATTGGCTTGCCAACACATAACTGCCAACAAACACAAGAGGGACAGATATTCCAAACCATAAGAATACCAAAGCAAACATTGTTCCAAATGGCACAGCCCCAGATGATTTTTGACCCCAGATGAGTGCATTTAAGACGAAGAAGATGACAAAGACAGTGGCTTGGAAAGAAAATGCTGTCCTGAGAGCAATTCTCTTCCATTCTGTACCTTTAAACATCTTATAGAGACGGGAAGCAGAGTAGCCTGCAAAGAGTCCCATGAAAACCTGTAGAGCAATAGCATTGCAGTCATTAGCCCACCCCCATTCGAAGGAGAGGAACCCCAGGACGGCAAACATCATGGTCACAAGCATCATACCGAAAAACTGTACACCAGTTCCAACATAGACACAAAGCAAATCCGAGTTACTTGGAGGCCTGAAAACATCTGAATGGACTAGTTTCCATCCTGTTTCTTCCTGTGCCTCTTCCTGGGTCTCCAGTTCATTATACTTGGAAATGTCACGATAAAGTGTTCTCAGCATTATCATTGCCACCATGCCTGATAGGAACAGCACAATCATTAAAGAATTTACTATTGAGAACCAGTGTATCTGATCATCAGCCATCAGAAGATAGGCATCCCATCTTGAGGCCCACTTGACATCACTCTCCTGCAATACAAACCAGAGAATCATAGAAAATTTGTTCTATGTCATACCAGAATCCCCTATAAATATCAGAAGGTTAAACTGAAAAATGATAGAGTAACATATAAAGTTACAAAAAGACTAGAAATTATCACATTGAGTAGCCATATCTAACAAGATTCAACAAGCTTTTACTCTGGAATTCAACATCATATGTAAATATGATTTCTTGGTTAGTCTCAACCCTCTTGGAGGAGAATTTGAGTTGGATACCGTCCGTTTTGCATGTGGATCGCACGTTGTTAAACGAGTATTCTCAACCCATTTGCCATCATATTCATGCTTAACACTGGAAATATAATCAGCCATATCAGTTCTTTGGCACCAAAAGATTAAACAATAACAGCAAGTGAAATCATACAGATTACACTATGGCTCAGCCTATAAATGTTGACGGAAATATTAGCCCTGAAAACAAACCTAAATGGCATGACCAACCCCACAATTCTAATATCTTGTCTGCAAATCTTTATGGTACTTAACAGTAAAACTCAAGTGGTTATGGATGAAATATTTCTCATCCTTGCCTCTGCAAGAAATCGCACGAGACAAATGAGTAGACCATAATGAATTTTAGCAATTCTACATATAAAATCATTTCCTCATCGCGTGTTATGGAAACAACAAAATTCCTTACTCCAGCATATTGTCCTTTTACACCAATATAAACTCCCTGCTGATAGGCAGGAGGGGCGGCTTCCTGCTCTAACCTCCGAACTGGAACAACTAAAGGCAGATTATCTAGTATCCTGACACATGAATCCAGAAAATTGTTAGGAAGAGTATTTTAGAAGAATATAACTTTAAAAGGTTGAAAAAGACACCGCTTTTCTCAAGCGAATAATTGACGTTGACCTACATGTTCACACGATATTCATCTTCACTTTCTTCTTTAAATTCTTTAGCTGTCTTGTCATCAAGTACAAGCCTACAAACAACATGACACATCTCTGGTTCCCTCATTTTAAACTGCAATATAAACATACATCTAAAATAAGTCAGTATCATAAGATAAACAAATAAATCAAGTGGTAAAGTAGATTAAACCGACCGTATATGAGTTCTCAATTCGATCACCACGAAGCACTTCTCCAAGATTTTCTCTGCTATCAATGATATTTTCTGGATGACAGAAAGGAACAGAATAGAACGAATAAGGGAGCTGTGTCTTTGTAGAGGTCAGCTTGTTCACTTTCACAGACAGAGGATCTCCCTGCAACAAACATCATCACCTTCCAGAGTCAGAAAAGCCTATGTATTTCCTTCTTTTTAGTTCGGTATAAACTCCCAATGATTTAAAAAAATAAATTCATTACCCCTGCCCCACCCTGTCCAAGAACATGTAAAAGAACTTTCACACAAAAAAAACTCGATACAATTTATCCAGGTTGCATTACTCGCCAATGAACCAAATAGGTGCCTAAGTTACTTTAGGGCATAATGCTAATTTGTGATATTTGTGAGGTGACCCAATAAGTCTACATAATACTTATACAAAAATACAATTCTTCCAACGGAATTTTCACCATACAAACCATTCCGCAATAAACATGCATGCCAGAAAACATGTTACATTACTTGACAAATCAATTCACAACACACTTCTACAAAAATTCATGGTTCAGAATAAAATAGAGAATGGAACTTATTTTGACGGCTATCACCTCCATTTTGACAGCAAAGGAGAAAAAGAGGGAAGCGCCTCACAGAATCATGAGAGAGTCTCCCAGAAAAACCTGATTATTCACATAGCTTAAAATTTAGTTGGCTGCACTCATGTCAGAAAGCCAGAAACCAACTGATTGAGCAAGGTTGACTTGTATTCCAAGAGATATTGTCAGATTGCAAATGCCATCAAATGGAAGTCGTAAAGGTCATGGCAAAGTAAAAGAAAAATAACTTTTTTGTGCAATAACGCCTAGTTAACTTTTAAATTACACTCACCAGAACAACCACTTTGTTCTTGGCATTTAATCAAGTAATAAATTATATTAAAAAACAAGTAATAAATCAGAATTACCGACATACATACAAATATATACGTATAGAACCCAAGACCGCAGACCAAGAGTGTTGTCTGACATTCAATAAAGCTGGAGTGGACCATGGGAGACCAGGTTCAAACTTAATAGAGGCATAAAAGCTTGGTAATTTCTTCACATATACTTTGATATTGATGGACAAAGTTACTCGATACTTGTGCTGGGTGAAGCAGCAGAGGTCTGATGGATTTGTGTTTCTTGAGAAAGCTAGCCGGGGCACTATTGTTATCAAAAAGTATACACATACTATCCAGAACACATCTATCGTATGTTTACGGGCAAAAATATAAATGTCCTACCACAAATTTTCATTTCTTCTTCACCAAATTAACATCTTTTCCAATTTCATGCATCATTGTATTCATTCTCTCTCTTCATTAAGCAGCATTGGTGTAACAATGCCACAATGCCATTTTATTCATCTAAATTTCTAGAAGTAGTTTTTCCTTATTCATTCAATTGGTGAATCCAGATGGTTTTGGAATTCAACGCCTCACCAATCAAGCAAATATAAACGATTAAAAAATTAGATTCTACAACCGCACCATGCATACACACACAAACCAAAGCAACAAAATAATTAAATTTAGCACAAAACCATCCCCAGACCAACAGAGATCTGTAAACCAAACACAAATCTATGGTAAATAACCTAAAAAAAGCATCTAATATAATACCATACATTACCCTTAGACCGGATACTAAACACAGCAACTAAAATCAAAATGTTTGACACTTTTCTTCAGATATTTAAGCAAAAGTAAACTTTCACCAACAATTTAAAATGTGTGGGTTTCATTTATTTGATACGAGAAGAATTCATCATATATAGTAATTTATATGCGGTTCAGAATATCTACATTTTTATTTTTATGTCTAAAAGTGACACCATTCACTTAGCTTCAAACTTTAGTCAAATTGCCTCTGATATGCGAAAATAGCAACAAAAATAACAGCTGCACCTCCATTTTAAGCACACACATATGTAAACATTTTGATACAAGAAGAACTGCTTCGTATATAGTAATCTTTACGCAGCTTTGGAATATTACATTTTTATTTATCAAAAGAATTGATTAATCTAGCCGATCTAGCTCAAACTTTGGTCAAATTGCCTCTTGATATCCAAAAATAACAAATGCACCTCCATTTTGTGCACACATACATAAATATTTTTTGATGTAGAATTACTGTATATAGTAATTTATAGGCAGCTTCAGAATATTTACATTGTTATCTATCAAAAAAGGGATTGATCTAGCTTCAAACTTTAGACAAATTGCCTCATGATATGCAAAATATCAACAAAATTCAACAATGCGCCCATTTTGTGCACAGACATACGCAAATATTTGGATGCGAGAAGAATTGCATCATATATAGTAATTTATACGCAGCTTCGAATATTTATATTTTTATTTATCAAAAGAATTGATTAATCAAGCCCATCTAGCTTCAAACTTTAGGCAAATTGTCTCTTGATATCCGAAAATATCAACAAAAAATAAAAATGCACCTCCATTTTGTGCGTAATCATTTTGAAACAAGAAGAGTTGCATATATATAGTAATTTATAGGCAGTTTCTGAATATTTACATTGTTATTTTAAAAAAAGAAAAAGAAGTGATTGATCTAACCGATCTAGCTTAAAACTTTAGCCAAATTGACTCGTGAAATCCGAAAATAACAACAAAAATAAGAATGCTCCTCGTAAACATGAAGAAATTTCGAGAAAGAGGGTGAAAATGTGGACCTTTTGGAAATCTTCAGGAGCGACACCGGGAAGGTAGAACAGGAGGCATTGTGGGAAGGTAAGAAGAAGAGAAATGACGCAGATCAGAGAAGGAATTCGCAGAGATCGACGAGCTCTTCCCATGGTGGACGCGATGAAAATGGCGTTTAGATTTGCAATTGATTTTCAGATCCAAAAAAATGCACCGAGACGAGCGTTGTTTATAAATGCGTTTTTTTTATTATTATTATTATTTCTTTTCGAGATTCATATATTTTCATTTGTGAAGCTGTTGTGCGTCGGTTGCGGAGTCGCATTTCCGGGCCCCACTCGTAGAATTTTTATTTTTATTTTTTACTTTTTTTTCTTTTTAGAAACCGTCAAAATAAATATGACCTGTGAAAGCTAATTTAGTTCCGTATTTATTATTACATCAGTTGGAACCTTGTCTAGTTTTTTTATAATTTATTATGTCACTCTTTTTATTATTTTCTTTTTTTTAATTTTATTATTATCTATTATTTTTTATTTTAATTATTATATTATTTATTATTACGATTATTTTTTGGCTTATATCTCTTCATATTTAACTTCGAGCATGCTTTATTGAAATTCGAAAATCTAACGTCCGAAAATAAAGATAAGTTATGCATCTACCCTCCTCTTGAATTTCATTTGCTTAGACATAATATATATTATTATTGTTATTTACATATGTTCGATTTGGCATTTATAAGATATTTTGAAAAATAATTATAAGAAAAAATGAATGAATGTAACCTCGTAAATTTAGGCTTTAAAGGTTATAACTTGTAAATTTACGTGGTTAAATCATTCGAAGAAGAATAAAGATTTGATCTTAAAAAGATTAGATAGAGTTTTTTTTTTAAATAATAATTGGCTAGATATATTGCCTAATTCTTCCATACCCTAAGATTATTTAGGAGCACAATTCCCTCCTCCTTCCTAAAAATGTTCACAACCTCTCTTAATAATCAAATTGGACTGGTATTTAAGAATGATCCTACTAGTTTTTATGGTTTGGGAGAAAAGAACCGATCTATTTACGGATTAGGGTGTGAGGAAGGGTAAAACTTACCCACACCGGGTGTATATATTCAATGTAGTTAAGTTAATCATAGAAAATAAACTAAAATTTATTATAAGTCTTATTTTAAACACATAATTTTTAACTGTAATTAAGTATGAATAATTGTAGTTAAAAAAAGAAAGATTGAGTGTATACATCCGATACGTATAAGTTTTTCCATGAGAAGGAGTAAAAAAGGCTAGGAGGTGTGTTTGGTAAGAAGGAAAATGTTCCCAATTTACATTCTCCAAAACCCTCTTTCAACTCACCACACCCGATTTCGACTTCAACCCCAACTCCGATCTCAACTCCCAACCTTGACATTGACCCACGTGCCCCACACGCACCCTGACCTGGGACTCCCAACTCCGCACTCAACTCCTAAGTTGAGCCGTGGTCAAGATCTTGGAGTTTAGTCATGGATCGAGGTCAAGCGTCGGTTCTCGATCGAGGTCGAGGTCAGATCCCGCATCTCAATAGGGTGGGGACTCCGAGTCTCAGGAGCCAATAGGGCCGGATGTAGAGGCCTGGTGTCAAGTCTCTCGGTCAAAGTCGTAGATGTTGGGTCCCGAGCTGTCGTGGTCGGATCCAAGTGGGAATCGAAATCGAGAGTCGAGGTCCATCCGAACTATGTTGGGGTCAGGTCCGTTGTCAAAGTATTTTCCCAGATTATATCTATATGCTCTTGAGACAATATTGTCTTCTTACTGACCAAACATCATAAAATAAGTTTAAGAAAACCACACTAATCTTTTCAAGAAAAAAACTTTGCAGAAAAACATTTTCATTCATACCAAGCACACCCTAAATCTTGCTCTTTTACTTCTCATCAAGTCCATTAACTTCCAGATCTTAAACACAAATACAACAACAATAATAACATACAAGTCATATCTCACGAAGGATCTGAGGAAGGCAAGATACACAGATCTTACTCCTTTTATTTGTGAGGTAGAACAATTATTTCCGATAGACCCGCCTTAACATCTTAAAACACAAATAGTATGAAGGAAATAGATCAGAGTACACAAAGTTCAAGTGAGACGTTATATAAACTTTCTTTACAAATGAAAAGTGAATACCAAAATATTAAACTGGAAACTTAAGACTAAACAAAGCATGAAATGGCTGGCTTGGGGTAGTTCAACATCCAATCTCTTCTTGGCTTTGTCTTTCACAGATTGTCAGCAATTGGTCAACACAGGCACCTTATAAAATGTAGAAATGCCGATATCAGAACTTCATCCTAACTGCAAAAATAAAAACAGAAAAATCCCAGAAGAAGAAAGAAACAAGAAAATTCTCATGCTTACCATACTGATGTCAACGCGGTTATCCTCCATCAAGTTTTCATTGAAATTTCTAATGCTGAGAGTCTTGGTATCATTTACTCTGATTAAAAACGAATCAGTTAAAGCTGAATCATTTTTTGGAGTAGACAAACTGGGAAAATGCTTTACCAGGATCGGAACCTTCCATGCCATAGGACATTATCCACTACAATAAGACCCCCAACTCTCACCTGTGAAAGGGAATGGATTTTACAATTTCAAATAGCCAGGTCTACCAGACTATGCAGCAATATTACATGTGAATTAAGATGATTTGAGATCACGTAACACACCAGTTGTAGCAGCAACTCAAAGTACTCTTGATACATTCTCTTTTCTGCGTCAACAAAAGCAAAATCATATCTGCATAGAATTGGAGTTATATAGTGAATGATTTTCCTCTTTTTGTCGATGTCACTGAAAAGACGACAAATGGTTTCCTCTAAATATAAATATTTGAGACATCTGAATTTGTTCTTCATTATGACAGATAAATCAATTGCTACTACTGTTTCTTCAAGCCATACCTTCAGTCTTTGGCGTTCATTTTTAAAGGATAATGGCTGACAAGAGTCTTCAAGTAGCCACAGCCAAGAAAGTTTCTCTGATAAGGTTTATAAAAAGAAATCACTTGACTGGAAAGGGTTTACCAGGAAGTATTGCTACATTGACATTAGAAAGCATCTTAATCCAACCATAGTCCATTATAGCTTTTTCAGAATCAGGTATCTGACTCAAAATCACAACTTTTACACCTCATAAAGGTGCTACATAACTCATGCTTGCTAAAAAGGGAACAAAAATAGATTCTATAAAAGTTGTCACTCATATATGGAGTTGACAGTGGATTTCTTTTTTTTGATAAGGTAAATGTTTATTAATATTAAGGTACCAAGATGGTACAGAAAACATCCCAGAATGGAGTTGATAGCAGACTTACTTGCACATTTATAACAAAAAACAAAATGTCGACAACCAAACAAAACTATCCTCAGCCAGAATATTTACCTGCAAATTTCACCTTTTTGAATCAAAGACTTTAGCACGCTGCTAGACCATGTCTCACGTCCACCTAATGAACACAGGCAAATCATCAATGATATGAATATCAAAGACATTTAAGCACATACTTATTGTACTTCACCATAAACAAGCATGAATAATGATAAGTTGTTATAAAATGAGAAATACCGTTTACATTCCATATTTTATGAATTTTATGTTAGGCAGCCATAGAAATACCCTAATGAGTTTAAAATACTCTAAAGTGTATGAATTTTAGCATATGTAGAATTAATAGAGAAAATATATGCATGCTTAGCCTCCATAAAGAGAACAGTGTTGAAGTGAGATTGAATGGAATCTTAATTCACAGATGCAGATAATTGAAAGATGCTATGGCAGTGCTATCAGCTATGTGACAGAATATACCTAGTAAAGTGAAAAGCAAGTTATGTCTAATAGTTTTGCGACTAGCATGTTATGCGAGAGCAAATTTCAAGCCCATGAGACCCATCATATCCACAAGATATGGGCAGCTATGGAGATGCCAATATCAAGGTGGATGAGAGAACATACAGATTTGGACAAGATTAGAAACAATTGCGACAAAAAGAGTGGATGTAGCACATATAGAAGAATAAATTGTGGATTGATGCCTGAGATGGTTTAACTATGTCTTAAGTAGACCTCCAAAAGCATCAGTCCTTGGTACAACACTATGGTGATTGAAGGTAATAAAAGAGACGACAGATACCTCAAATCACATCGAGAAAGTCATCTAACAAACTCTAGTTTATACGGATCAATAAGACTTACCTGAGAACAGAACAGAACAAAAATAAAGGATCTATTTAGGTCATTAGGTGATATCAACTAGTTGGATTAAGGCTTTGATGTTACTTACAAATCAGGTCCAAATTAGGAATAGTGTAAGATATAAAGAAGTCTAGTTTTAAAGAGCCCTTGATTTCCTGTAGAAGAGATTTGTTTTCCCATTATTGGGATATGCCCCAATACCGAAACAAATGGAATCCATATAACAAACCCCACTTAATTTGGATTTGAGGCGTGGTTGATTGATTGATGGATGAATATTAAGGTGAAAAACTATTTCATCTTTAGTAAATTACATCCTATAATTCATATGAAACAAATTTATCTAAAATTACATTTTATCTCTCAAATATAACAAAAAGATTGCATCCTATGATCACAGGGAGACACCAGAATCACCTTATGTGACACACCAGCTGTCATAAATTTTTGCAACTTCAATTGATTTGCCACAAGCAACTAAATGACCCCTTCTGAAGGACCAGGGCAACAGCCAAGGATGAATATCCTGTGGGACAAGAACGTCATATTAATGACCGATATGCAGCCAAAGAGGAGGCACTCAATGTACTAAAGGTACATAAAGAAATATCACTACTGACAGAAACCCGAAATTGTTCGTATACTTGATCAGTCAATTAGACTGGTCAAACATAGGCAGTTAAGAATTTCTCCTAATACATGTGGAGTTTGTTTGCTACACACCTTTCAGCTTTCTATCTTAACAAACTTCAAGCTGAAAGCAAAAACAGAAAACATGTTCCTAGATTGTCATTTGGCATGTAGGATACTCTGACAATTTTTTCCCACATTATCCTGCATTTGGTAGCACAACAGATAGGCTCTCCTCCAGGTTTCTCTTTGAAGGATTAATAGAGTCTTGACAACGGGTAGGGGTCAGATTGCAATACAAGGAAAGTAAACCAGCTAGATAAGAACTTCAAATAGCAAAAGCTCACAAGCAGAGGAAGAGCTCTGCCTCCTTTTTACTCTTTTATCCTTTATCCTTCGTCCACGGATGACCCAATTCCCCTCATCCTCTATCCTATGAGAGCCATCTGCCATAAGTCTCTCCATGAAGTCCTCAGTCGAGCACTACCTCTATGATGAGATCCTCCTAGCATGCCTTCTATACAATGAAACCATTGCCCCTCCCACCCTCTCCTTTTCTTCCATGGGGGAAACCTACCCAGCAGCCAATATGCTATTATATTCTCTTCATGAAATTTTTAGGCTAATTTTTCTTTAGGCACTTCACTTCTGTAAGGTCCACCTTATCTCTATACTCTTAATGCAAATAGTCATAACATGAGTACTAGGAAATATTTGTCCCTTCATGCATATCCGATAAATCTTGGAATAAATATAAAGAAGATATAAGTGAAGATTAAGTCTCTTCCTCAATTTTTTTTGTCTAGATTTTTGTTACTTCTGGCACCATAAAACCCTACACAAAGAATTTATTTTCCGACTAAGAACCTACATAAAAGATAAGATAGGTGAAAACTCCAATCTTGTGTCATACTAAGGTACAGCAGAAGAAGGTGCATAATATCAAACACATCCGGTGCCACAAATCTAATCTATTCAATACATTGTTGTCAACTAGTCTCAGTAGCAACCTCATTTTCCAGCTTTAGGCATTTTAAATTTTCTATTTGAGTGGCTTTTGCAACATAAATTGTGAGCAGCCTGTATCACATATTTTTTACGAGAAAGTACCAACTTTTAATATGAGGTAAGAAAAACATAAGGCAAAAATTATAAGCCATGTAGATGAGTTCATAATATAGACTTACAGTATATGTTCCCACTTCAATGCACCTTTTTGCCCCAAGAATCTGGACGAGCATAGCAAGTAGTTGTGCTTGATCCGGTGACACCTATTACTAAGAATGACAGTCAATATTGAAGTCCAGAATATCTGTCAATCTCCTCTTGAGAAAAATCATCATCACTAATCACTGACCTAGCTTATATAGAAAAATTATAAACCATTAAAATAAAAGGGAAAAATAAGAACCAGTTCACCTTCAGAGATAGTTGCAGAGGAGTACATTTATCCCCTCAAGGTCTCAAATTACTAGCATAAAGGGGAGGAGAATGTGAATCCTCAAGACTTGCAGTTGAAAGAGGAAGAAGTTTCCTCCCCAACCCCATGCACTACTATCAAGGTACATGCTCGAAAAGTTCATCACACTTAACAAATCTTATTGTTAATTGAATGAAATTGTAATGGGTATGAATTGACGTAGATGCTTTTATTTTATTGGACCACTATCAATTCTTTATTCGTCGAAAGAGTAGTTTAACCCTATCTATTTTTGATATCATTTATCTATTTTGAAACCATTACTATTATAATATAAACATCGATTTTGTTTTCAATCTAAATTAAGCTAGGAGTCTCATTAAGCAACCACTAGTTTGAATTGATCAAGCAAAAATCTTATTCTTTTAGATCCGAACTAAGCCTTCGAAATTCGGAATTTTTTTTCGAATCGAATTTAAGGGTTTATTCGTTGTTTATTTGAGGTAAATTCGAAATTGTTCGAATTGTGTAATCATCAATTACTGACATTGGTAAGCGACCCAAAGCAATTTGATTATAATTCAATTCGT
>JACEIK010000621.1:176597-187245 GCA_018107945.1 Datura stramonium
ATAAGGAAAGATAAGAGGAGGGATTTTTTTTTTTTGCCTTCCTGGTTAAAACGACTTCACTAACCAGTGACGAAAACCAAATCTAAAACCTCAAACGCCTCAACAATGGCGACCACCACAAAACTTCTTCAACTCCGCCCAAAACTCAAACACTTCCCTGAACCAAAACCAAAGCTCTTCTCTTCTTCCACATCGAATCCCAATCCCGAAAGCTCCGAAAACCCTAACGCTCCTTCATCCCCTCCATCGGAACCCCAGCAAACACCCACACCTAAACCATTCTCTTTTTCCTCTATCGCCAATAATCCCCAGAACCCATCTTCGAAAACCTCATCTCTTGACGAAATCAGAAAAAACCTTGCAGAATTCCGCTACCGTGCTGGTTCAGCATCACCGCCGTCATTTCAAGAACTATATAAAAAAAACGTCGATAATGTCAGGTCTGAGGTTAATTACAGCGCGGACAGGAGACCGCCTCCCACTGGAAATGTTGGCTTCAACGCGATTCGTGCAAGCCTGCGTAACTTCAAAGAGAACAACAACAACCAGAATGAGAATAGAGGGAAGATGTTTGACTCGTTATCACTTTCGCGATATAAGGATAGTTTCAAGTTGAGACCCAATACGGATCAAGATGTGAAAGGATCGGGAATGGTGATTGGTGGGAGTGAAAATTTGCCTGCATCCATTTTCGGGAAGGAGATGATGAGGGATAAAGAGGGTGATAAGGAGCGGAGGAGGACGGAGTTTGTCAGGATGTATAGTCATGGTGAATTAGGGGAGAAGTTGAAAATGTTGAGGCCGACAAAGGAGGAGAAGGGTTCCTTTTCATTGCAGGAGTTGAAGGACAGATTGGTGAAGCTGAGGGAGGAGACTGATGAGAATGAGAGCAAGTCAACGATGGCTGGTGTCGTGTTTAAGGAATTGAAAGAGTCTCTTTTTCAATTGAGTCATCATGATGCTCAAAAGGCTAAGAAGACAATGCGTGAGTTTCCATTTTTTAATTTTTGGGTGCAATTTCGGTGTTTGTTTATATATTGGATTATATGAATAACTGGTGTAGAACCATGTATACCCAATGTTATACTGTGAGTTATCTAGTTATTATTATATTAATATGCAGTGTGGTGAACTATAAACAAACAGCCAAGCATAAAGTTCATGCGTTGGTGAATAACGACTCACAACACACACACACACATGTATATATTGCTGAATGAAATGTAAGTGTAGCCACACCTAAGAGTGTTGCCTAGTGGTCAATAAATGGAATGAGAATCATGGAAAACAGGGTTCAAATCCTACAGGCAAAAAAATGCTAGGTAATTTCTTCCATATTCCTAATTATTGGGGGGCTGAGCTATTCATTGTCTATGCTGGTAGGATTTAGTAGGTATCCTGTGGAATAATTGAGGTTCACAAAAGCTGGCCGTGCAACCACTATTATAATTATAAATATGAAAGACGAAATGTAAGTGTAGCTATTGTGGTAATTTAAGTAATTGGATCTAATTGTGGTCATACAAAGTGGCTACTGATTGATTCATTAGTTCTGATGCATCTCTTGTGAGTGTATAGTTTTCCTGATGATTGTTCTCTAGGAACCCAGTCCCATAAGAGCTTCTCTCGAAAAATACCATGTGTAGATGAGTTTCTTGCAAAACTTTACTCATAAAATGTAACTTTATGGTGGAAAATGTGCAAAGCCTTCACACTGTCAATGGATTTTTTGTGTTTGCAATCTTTGTATGTTCAATTAGTGGGCCAGTGGTCATTTTGCTAGTAACACACTTGGATTTCTTATTCATTAGCTAAAAGTGCAGTGTTCATCGAGGGCTAATATCAATACTTGTGTTCTTTGATACTACCACTAGATTTATATTTGGTGCGTCCTTGTTAGCAGAAAATATTTCTTTTTTTTTTTCTGAGAAGAAGGTGAAAATATCTCTTATGATATATCATATGTTGATTACAATTACTTTTTACAGTTCAGAGACTTGATGTCTTGGGGCAGCTGGGTGGTACTCCAAGCTTTATGTTGCATCCACCAAAGGAACACTTGGTTGAGAAGGCAAGTATCATTTTGTTCTCAAATATCTTTCGGTCAATGATTCTGCTACCTCTAATTCTGCCCTAGGGCATAGTTCAACTGATGAAGGTTGAGGGACTTGTGAGTTGTGACCTAGGTTACATGTTCAAGCCCTGCGTCATAATTCAGCCTTGCACCATATGAATTGGCTTGGTATTTAAGTGGAGAAGTTAGAGGGATGGGCGAGTTCTGAGGGCTGCGGTTGTGATAGGGTTTGCCTCAAATGGAATTCCCAGTCATAAGAAAAATAGCATTCTACTGTTAATTCTATTGTTCATGGAAAATATCTCCTTCAGATAAACCTTTTTGATGTCCAGCCTTCATCTGAATTGTTTTAAGTGTTCGATTTTTTGAATATAGAGTCACCTATGAAGCATTCGTTTCAGGGATCATAATGGTCTTTTGCCTTCAACAATACTCTTAGCAGCACACATAGTCTTTCCTATTTTTAGTAAAAGGTGGATGCTTTTGGCTTAAAAATATAAAAAACAACAATTGACCTGCATTACCGCAAAAGGTGAGGCAATCGTATATTTTTGCTTTACCATCTTATAAAAAATAATGGCTTGATGTGAAGATGTATATTAGTCAGACTAAACTGCTTTTTGTCATTTTGCATATCAATTTGATCAATTACTCCATTTTTTTTCTTTCTTTCTTTTTTTTTTTAAAATTTTTTTTCGAAAACAAGAAAAAGAAAACATTATAGAAGGAAAAGGGGAGCAACGGTTGATGATGGTCTTGATTTGTGGCCATAATTTACAGAGACTCATCCTTGATTTCTTATCCTCTTATTGTTTCTTTCTGTTTGTTACTTCGTTTAGCACGGCAAGTAGCATCAATGATCTGATTTCTATTCTCAATGCGGCTGTCATTCATTTAAGTAAAATGTAATAACCTAAGACAATTTTGTACAGTTTTTCCACCCAGATAACATGTCATCTGGGGAAAAAATGAAACTGGAGCTACAAAAAGTGAGAGATGAATTTAAAATGTCAGAGTCGGATTGTGGATCTGCACGTGTTCAAGGTTAGTGGTCTAGATTTATGATGTCATGTTGTGTAAGGTTACTACTTTTTTTTTTGCTACCTTTAGTTTCTAGTTTTTAACATCATGGCATACAGATCTCAAGAGTTCAGACTGGATCATGTATGCACCAATTTAACTACTTTTCTTAATATCTTGATTTCCTCAGCTGTGTTTCCTTTTTTTTTTTCTCGTCTTGATATTCTTGTTGCTCTTTATGCTACTTTTAAGGTTCCGTTGGGCAGTTTGTATCTGGTTTTGTTCTAGATACTTTCTACTTGAGCAGATTCTGTATTCTTTTTTCTGTTTTTAGAGTAATTCTTTTCCCTAGACAGAGCTTTAAATAGTGGTGTGCTATGCTTTTTCCCAAGGCTGATTTAAATTCTTCCTCTGATTTTCTGATAGTTAATTGTATAAATTGGGAAGATCTATATCCTGTACAAAGCCGTATTAATTTGGAGAAATGTATAGGGGAAAAAAAAGAAGACAAGAATGAAGACTGAAATACATTTTGCCATCCAAAAAAAATAAAAGAAAAAGAATGAAGACCAGAAAAAGCTTGGAATCTGCCTTCTTATTACCTACAATGTGGGGACCACGGAAGGGTAATGACTTCCAAGTTCCAAGTTAAGCCAGCTGATGTAGTCAGTCAAACGTTTAGGCTGGAAAATCTTGTTGCCCAAGTAGTTCCTTTCACTACTTCAGAAAGTACAGTGCACCAAAGTAATCGAAATGACTAAAATACAACATAGAAAGTGCCTGAATCTGAAAATAATAGGATAATTAAGGCCTCATTGTTTGCGCTTACTGAAGTATATTTTGTCTTAATCTCTACCCCCTACGCATCCTACATTTGACTCCCTTAACCTCCCTAATCTTTATACGCCTACAATACCCACAATTGTGATGCCTCTCTCAGTGCTCCAAATCCCCCAACACAATGTCTCCATCTCCTCTTTGTTCAAGAGTTTATGGAAGTATAATTGCCATCTCCGACTAATGAGTGCCTCCTGCACCAGTACTTTGCTGTCCTCATCCTTGATGCATTTCATTTGGTCAAGATCACGAGCCCTCCTTTCTCACCTTGGCTTTTGTACAACTTCTTATCCCCGCCTTTGTCCACTAATTCTACATACAAGCGATCAAAGTCTGCCGTTTTTGCCATCGTAACTGCTAACTTTGCCTTCTTCTTCGCCATCTTATATCTTTTCCTATTCACCCGCGTTTCCTCCTCGTCCTTACTTTCCACTAGTTTCGTGTATGCCACCTTCTTAGCTGCCACCTTCCTATGAACTTCTTCATTCCACCATCAATCCCCATGCTGTGCACCAAATCGCCTTTCGAGACCCCCAACACCTCTTTAGCCGCTTCCTAATGCAACTAGCAGTCCTATCCCACATACTATTTGCATCCCTACACTCCCCCAAGCCCCATAGCTGTCAACTAGCGCGACTAAGACAGAAAAGGAGTAAGGACATAAACAAGGTGAAACATATTAAAGCCGATTCTCAACAAGTATTGACCAGAGATAAAGAAATCAAGGAGAGACAGAGAGGCCAACAAGTATGTTAGAAGAGAATGAAATAATGGATGAACATGTTACACAAAATCAAAATTGAAAGGAGAATGAAATATTAGGTAAAGATGTTACACAGAGAATCAAAATCGGATTGTTGAAATAGAGAAGTGCTACTGGGATCTTAGGTGATAAGAGGATGCACAAGATCTATAAAATGTTTGGTTGGTTGTAAAATTACAAAAAAATGGCTTAATAAGGAAATAGACACTCGTACTTGCACAAAGTTCTATTTGTGCCCCCCTAATTCCACGGGTTTTCATTCAGACACCTTAAGTTATCCAAAACCTATGTTTCAACCACCTCTTACTCTACGTGTCACTCAATCGTTCTGATGGGGATAACATGTCAGTATTTACATTTGATAAAATCTGGCCATGTCATCACTTATTTTCATAGAACTATATCAAAAAATCCCCAATCCATCGTAATTCTTTTTCCTCTCTATCGGAAACAACCTCTCTTCCTCTGAGGTAGAGGTAAGTTCCGAGAACATTCTACCCTTCCCAAACCCCACTTTGTGTAATCTTACACTGGGTTGTTGTTGTTGTTCCACCCATCACCACCAATGAGTTTTATTTGACAGATAGGTTTTTCAATGAGGTTGGGAGAAAAGGCTCATGTGTGTAGATCTGGGATTGCTAAAACTTGAAGGGAAGGAACAAGAGATTGTTGGAGAAAGATAAATTCTGCCGGTGTTTGATTTTCCGACAAAGATTCTGGCTAAGAAATGTTTTCTTGAGATCTCCATAAAAACTCCTCTGTTAATTTTCTCCTCCATAAGGATCTAACTTATGCCAGAACTCTCTAATAGAATTGACCACAACAAAGCTTATGGCTCCACCGTCTTTCTACACAGCCTTAGCTCAAAGTGCCTACCATCTCTCTATCTTGAATCTTCAGCAATTCCCCTTCTCTTCATCAAGAACACCCACCACTTTCGCCTGAAACAACCCTTTTCATTACCTCTAAATCAACATAGTTGAACACCACCTCCGTCCACATGCTAGAGAGAATCCTTACACACTCCCACTTATCCACAAAAGAGTGTGATTTCAAAAGTCATCACCCATAGCACAACAAAATCTAGGGTAAATCAAAGTCACACTCAAAAGATCACCAAGTTAACACCAAGCTACCATAATAAGGTGTTTACCATGAGTTTAACATCAATCTTCGAAATAGTCTAACCATACCAAATGGGGAAGTGGATTTCTACTAGGGTTTAACATAAAATTAATAAGTCTAAAACACCCCTAACTAGGCTTTAAAATACATTTAGGCAAAATAGTAAAAATGGCAAAAGATCTTTGACATGCTTTGCTTCATCCGTTATTTCCTTTCTCGGATTGCTTTGATTTGTTTATCTTTGTGCCGAGGGTCTATCGGAAATAACCTCTCTCCCTTTGAGGTGGAGGTAAGTTCTACGTACACTTTTCCCTCCCCAAACCCCGCTTTGTGGGATTATATTGGGTATGTTGTTGTTGTCGCCAAAAGATATCTGTCTTCACAATTGCCAATCATGGAGCCGTCTTGCCTCTTGATTAGCAGCAATCCAAAACTTCCCAGCTCCACGATTTGATTCGGTCCATAGTTCCTTCAATTTCTTTCAGCTTGTTCTTTTTCTTCACTTCTAAGCTCTAATCTTGCACTCCCTCCACTAAGCATGTGTAGTATGATGTGAACTTCTCTAAATAGTCCTTTGATGCTTCCCACTTGATCATAAGTAGTCCCGACTACGAGTGAAAGGCCTAGGAGTGTAAGCTCAGGCTCAAAGTTATTATTATGTATTATTATATGCAGGGTTGAATGTGAGATAAGAATAAAGATAAAAATAAAAATGCCCTTAAAGTAAGCAAGTCCTGCATGCAAATCTATTCATTATTAATTACAGCATAATAATTCTTTCATTATTCATCACATAAACAATCCATGCATTATAATCCCAACATAACCAGTATGTGATCCCAACAGCCCCTAACGGTAAATTCCAGTGACCAAAGTGAGATTTTTGCAATCTATTCCTTTTTTTTTGGCAACATGTGCAGAGAGAGACCCCAAAGCTCTCTGAAGATTCTCTTTCCTCCAGCTTCTAATACCTTATTTTGCTGTTGATAAATGTTATATCGCGTGAACTTATAAAAAGAAACATATGTAAGGAAGTCGCTTGAATTTGATTTGTTTAAAGGTAATACTCAAATGGAAGTGTAAAACACCTTCAAGCCACATATGTGCTGCTCCAATGATGTTTATAGTTTCTTACATAGTAAATTAATGTTAGACTTTTCTTGTTTTCAGTGGCTCAGCTCACAACAAAAATAAAGCACCTATCTACAGTTCTTCACAAAAAAGTGAGTGTTCTGCTGAATTTTACCCAATTGAGCATCATTTGCAGGAATACATTTCATGAAATCTCCATTCATAGCACATTGTTCATTGTCATATGGTAAAGCATGATTATTGTCGTCAAAATTGCAACTCAGAGGGGCAAAAAAAGAATAGATGACACATTGGTTGGTGTCAACGAATTGTAGGAACTTGTCCTATAAGATGGTGCATTAATTGTTTCAGATCTATTATCTTGTCATGGAATTTTATTGCTTAGACTATTGCAAGCTGGTTATTTATACGGATCTTTACACAAGTAGCCGGATGGATTCATTATTTACTTATTCTAGCTGGTATACATAGATTATACATGGTTATGCATGAATTGTGCATGTATTATACATTTGCTGGCTATTTTTAATTTAAGCGGTTGGGTGGACAGCCGGTTAATTCTTACTTTTTGATTTTTCTTATACATTATTGCTCAATTATCAAATGTTTTAGGATAAGCACTCTCGTAAGGGTCTACAAGAAATGGTGCAAAAGAGGAAGAAGTTATTGAAGTATCTCCGAAAGACAGATTGGGATTCCTACTGCCTCGTTCTTTCTAAGCTTGGCCTCCGAGACAACCCAGATTACAAGTTCTAGACCAGCATGTATGACATAGTACTAGAATTCAGAAATGCAAGTTTTGCTTTGGCAGATTGCTGGGAGTCTTTTCCTCTCGTTTATGGGGAGAGCAGTGAGGGGGGTGGACTTTTGTTGGTTGACTGCCTCCCAAGGGAAGCTCATAGCTGGATCTTTGCTTGTACCATGTTTTTTTTAAAAATTATAACAATGGTATCTAGAATAACTTGCACGTACCACGACGTGTATGTAACTTTATGTACTAGGGGCACATGACATTTTTTTACCTTCTGATAGTTCGAGGAGTGAAATCAACAAGTGACTCAGTAATTGGTCTTCAATGTCTTCAAGAACTAGAAAATCTTATTTCTTGTTTGAATTTTAGTTGGATGGTGGCAAGGGGTATATTGATTATCTTTCTTCAACGATTTCCAGGGATGAATTGTTTTCATAAGCTTGCCTTTACTCTTTATAGTATTCTTGTGTTGTTCAAACGCATTTTTCAAAACTTTGTAGTGCTGTTCTTTTCTAAAATTGGAGGGGATTATGAGGCGGGAAATCGAATTCTCACCAATAAGGTGAAAGTTCAGGTAGCTAACCAAACATGAAACCGTAAGCTCCCAAGGAGTGGGAGGAGCTAGGGTTCTGACTGCTTGCCTGTTGAAGAATGAGCCGGCGACTCATAGGCAGTGGCTTGGTTAATGGAACCCATCGGAGCTGTAGTGAAAGCGAGTCTTCGTAGGGCAATTATTACTTGGAACCGAACTTAGGTGATTTATCCATGACCCAGGATGAAGCTTGGGTGAAACTAAGTGGAGGTCTAAACCGACTGATATTGAAGAATCAACGTATGAGTTGTGGTTATAGGTGAAATGCCACTCGAATTCAGAGCTAGCTGTTTCTTTCCGAAATACGTTGAGATGCAGCAGTTGACTGGACATCTAGGGGTAAAGCACATCAATCGGTTAATTCAATAAAATGGGAATTAGCACTCTTTTCGTTGACACCATGCTATTGAATAGGATTTCCACCACCAAAAAAAAAAAAGAAAAAAAATATATTAAGTGGGAAATTAAACCCAAGTATTCAAGGTAAATAGCTCAACCTTCAATCAAGCATCATTTAGCCTTCTTATAACATGATTGTCAGCATATAATATTATATCAACTTTCAAAAACTATATACATAAAATATCTAGTTATACGGAGAGACAATAGGTTTACGTGTTCCATAATTTGTACATTAACTTGCCCTTGGAGCTAGGTATATACTGCCACGTCGAGACTCTCTTTCGAAAGTGAGACTGAACTACTGAAATTTCCTTTATTTTATCTTTAATTTGGCATAAAAATTATTTAAAATAGAATCCAAGACCTTTTGCTTGAATTATTTAGAGGGCTTTGATTGCTCGGGCTTTTTTCCTTTCTGAGAGCAATTCTGTAAACCTACCTACATAAAAAGGAAATTATTATAATTAGCAAAAAGTCACTACTTTGCTTTTAACAAAAAAAAGCCTTTTCTTCGATTTTCGTTAAATTTAATGGGTATAGTTTGTAAAATAGTGAATTTAAAATACTCAAAAGTTATATTTAATTGATCATTTTGAATCTACTCTCAAACATAAGAGATCATTTTTATACTTCACTGAAAGAAAAAAAAAGTAAGCCCAGTCTTTTTTATACTTCGCCGGATAAAACAACGAAGTCCATTTTTTTCTTTAAAGAGACTTCGCTGAATTCCTGTAAATGGGTTCGGATTTCTTAGCTTAAACAACATGTTTCTCTGCAATTTTAATACTCCGAGTTACTTTTTGTTCCATCTCCAGTTTTTGGTAATAACTAATTTTGATTAATCAATATCACATCTTTTTTTTCTCTTCTTCTTTAGATTGCTAGAAAGTGCCTCTTTTTCTGGGATTTGTCGATCAAAATTGTATCTTGTGAGTATACATATTTCTGAGATCATGATTCTTGTCTAGGTTTGTCAGCATTAAAATGGTCTATGTTTATAATGAATTGAATACAATTAAAACACAGGGTTACTTGTTGATCCTAACTTGTTTTGACACTTAATTTAATAAATTGGTTATTAATTGTATTTGTATACAATCACATCTCTTTTATAGCTGTAGTGTTTAGGTCTACTTGTATGTACCTTGATTATTTTACCGCTTATGTTATCATGTACTAGTTTATGTAACGAGATTTACAAAAAAATTTATAGAGAAGTCTTGGACTTAGGAACTATCATGTCTACGGAAGATTTGACGATAATGTCTTCGGAAGAAGGGCATTAGAGTATTTATAAGAAGGAAAGTGATAATTTTTTTTGATTTCCCCCCTTTTGAGAAATGTCTGCGACCTTTCCGAATACTACCACGATCAGCACTTGAAAATATTTTGTCAAGACATGTGGGAGAAAATATGTGACGTGAGACACTGATGTTGAATACGTAGCGATAGAGTGATTAAAAAGGCAAAGACAAACATCCAGATCTAGGGTTACTGAGGTCTCGAAAATATCAACATATAGAGTCGGTTTAAAGAAGAATAAGAAAGGAAATTGGATCCAAAAACTCTCATTGAAAATCGAAAGTAAGAGGATCGAAGTCATTTACGAAGAGGTCACGATCCCAAAGTTAACAACTTGGGCAAGAAGTTAGGAATGGCGAAAAGTACAGTGACACATAAGCTGAATCAGACAAAGGGTCTATACAAAGTGACAAAATAGTAATTGTCATTTGTAACGACCAAATATTAGGGTCATGATTATCTTTTATGTACGAACCAGTCAGATTGAAGCTCTATGATTTGTCATTGTACCATCGTAAAAAACTATAAATAGACATTCTCTTTATCCGTAAAAACAGTTTGTAAACTTATTAAATTTGTCCAATCATGGATTTGAAAACATAAGGAACATAATCCATACAGGCCCCATAAGGATGAGAGCTATGGTTTCGATGAGGTAACGAACCTAATTGGAAATAAGCATGAATCAAA
>JACEIK010000621.1:227357-237413 GCA_018107945.1 Datura stramonium
ATCGAAAAACGATCGAAAACTCGCTATTTCTCGAAAGTCCAAAAGGGAGAAATACTCAATTTAGGGCTAGGAGTATATTGACACTAATTTGGAGCAATTCTACTTACCTTAGCTCGGTAGCACGACGATTCGCCGGCCGAATTTCACGAAATTAACTCCGTAGGAATGCTCCTTGCTGCTTAATACCTCGGTATCTGGAGTTAATTTGAGTTTGGCCCACATTTAATAGCGTAAACGGAAGGAATCTCATCAACTCACTTCGTGCCCCCTGTTTTCTGGTTTGCTCTCTGAAAATTTATATGAAATTTAACATTAAAACCAAAGTGGAAGACCCTTTTATTCTTGGAACCTTAAGTCGCATTCATGGAATGCGATTTATAAGTCGCATTCATGGAATGCGAATAAGTCGCATTCCTGGAATGCGATTTATAAGTAGTATTTGCCTTGCGACGCGCCGACTTGGCGTTTGTCCGATCTTTTCCCGGGCCTTTTTATAGCATGTATGGTATTCTAAAACTCTTAACCAACATGCGAATAGGCCATCTACATGTCAAGAATTTACGAGGTGTAACAATGTGCCTATGCTTTCTCTCAGCAACTCCATTTTTTTTAGTGCAGACACAAGTTCTTTGATATATAAACCCCAAGTTCTGAAACATAGTCATACATACTGTCTTTACAAATTTTGTACCATTATCATACTTAACTATCCTTACAGACTTAGCAAACTGAGTTTTTGTGTAATTGAAGAAATGTTGTAATGAAGTACAACATCAGACTTTAATTTCAATAAAAAAATCTATGTCATTCTGGTAAAGTCATCCACAATAGTCAGAAAATATTTATTTCCATTAATAGTAGGAGTCTTATAGGGACCCCAAAGATCAATATGAATCAAGTCGAATGAAGCAGTACTTTTTATGCTACTACTTGGAAAAGGCCGGCATCCTTGTTTGTTTAGCATATGGACAAACTACACACTTATCAATCTTATCTACTACAGCTTGCATATTCACTGAGAATGGCTTATTCAATACTGAGGGAGATACATGCCCAAGTTTCTTATGCCACAACTCCATATCTACCAGCTGAACAGACGTTTGTGCTCCTTCCTTCTGTCTTACTACACAAGATGAGCTATATTCTTACTTCTTTATCAACTTGTTCAACAGTAAGTATAATCTTCATTCTCTCACCTTCCCAGTGTAGAGTTCCTGGAAGAAGGTAACTGAGCATCCCAATTCCTTAGTCACCTTGCTGACTGACATCAGATTATACTTAAACTGTACGTATGTATGATTTTGCCAGGCGTTAGTTTCCCTTAGCATAGCAAGCAGACGTGCAGAGGAAGAGGATCCAGCATTCCGGTCTATTAAGAAACTGAATTACACAGAGGTTTTGCTGCTGTCATTAGGTACTGGTACTACTGAGGATTTTGATAAGACATACACAGCAGAGGAGGCAGCTGGTTGGGGTGCTCTTGAATGGCTATTTCATAATTATCCACCAAGCCCCTTAATCCAATTTGCGAATAAAGGAGTCTCTTACATGAATGATTATTACATTGCCACTCTCTTTCACGCTCTTAATGCTGATAAGAATTACCTCAGGATTCCAGTAAGACCCCTACATCCTCACAATCCTAATTATAATAATATATTTATATATGATTGTGATTAAGAATGAATGAATTAAGTGGCTCGGTCGTTTGATAGGGCACATAAATAATTTCTAAAGGAAAATTGTTTATTTACAAAACCATCCTCTATATTCTTTAGCTTTGAATACTTTTAGGAGCAATTATGTCTTTAATTATGCTAATAAATACATCTTAAGATAGTGAACCTCCGCTCAAATGGCCAGAAGTTCTGCCTCATAGGCAAAAGTTAGACCTTAGGTATGTTACCGATCAAGCATAAATTTTAATATTTGCCTATAAAGCAGAACCTCTGGTCAATTAAGCAGGTTTATTATCTTAAAATGTCTTGAACTGCTTATGGGCAAAAGGGATAACATTTTTTACTCTCTCTCTCTCGTTTTCTTACTTGAAATAAAGCAGTGAAAACTTTCTTCACCATTTCCCCTCCTTCAATATATTATATATTTTATGTTCTTTACTCTTACTTACCCTAATTTCTTGAGAGAGCACTAATTCAAGCAATTAAATCTTAAATAATTAATTGTTCTTTATTTGTAATACCAGGAAAATGCACTAATAGGTTCAACTACTGCAATGGATAATGCTACAGAGGCTAATATGAAATTATTGGGTACAAGTTGGTGAAAACTTATTGAAGAAACCAGCTTCCAAAGAGGATCCTGAAACCAATGAGGAAGCTCTAAAGAGGTTACATACATATATGTTTTGGTCGATTTATAAAATCCTTTTAGGTGTAATCAATTAGTAAAACAACGATGACAACAACATACTCAGAGTAACACCACATGAGATCTAGGAATGGTAGGTTGTACGTGGATCTTACATCTATCTTTATGGGGTAGAGAGGTTATTTCCGATAGATCGTCGGTTCAAAAAAATATTATCGGAGCAGAATTTCTAAAAAAATATGAGAGGTATGATGAAGCAACATATAGTAATACACATTAGAGAATTAGAGATACTAACCCGACTACTATTAAGGAGAGGAGTGGAGGAGGTTAGACCCCTACCTCTCCCACATAAAGTGAAACAACATTCGAACTATCTATTAACCTTTTACCCTAATTCGCGATCTCCAGATCGTCCTATCTGGGGTCATGTTCTCAGTATCAATTAGTAGTTAAATATTAACCTTTAAAAGTGTATATTTATAAATTCAATAGGTACTTCTGATATGTTACAAGGATCTTTAATATGTTTATATTCTGAATCTTCGTACCCATCAAATTAAGATACATAAAATGAAATGAAAGAAATATTATTTTCTTAACAAAATTTAGTTTGGTAAATTTGACCGTTAAAATCAAAGTGATTTTCTAAATATTAGGTCTTTTAATTTCTCGTAAATCTATTTTATTGCTACTTGTAATATTTCATTCTTTGTAGGTTTGCAAAATTGCTTTCTGAAAGGAAGAAAATCCGAGCAAACAAAGTGTCTCATTAATTCAAGGTTTTCGGGTTTTGGTATTATGCTAAATATAATAAGCACTTGCAAAGTTTGTGATTGCGCGCATGTATAGCCCATAAAATCTTGTGTTATCTTAAGAATTATTTATCTTTCAACCTCAAAAATAAAGAAGAGGGGGATAAATTTCACTAGAAATATCCCTCAATGTAATATGGTTGGACTATGTAACTTCTGGTTGTGTTAACTAAAATAAATTATCCTTCTAAGCAAGAAAAGAAATATTCGTGATTATGTGCGATGTCATTCAGTTTTTCTTTTTAATACATAGTCAATTTTTTAAATTTGACAGAATATTTTATTTAAACACTTAAACTGAGTCATATTCCAATTTAACATCTCAATTCCTGATAAATTATTCTCTCATTCAAACTTATCACCAAACTTTATTTTAGGTTTGCTACCTCATCCAAACCATTGTTCTCATCGGACTTGTGGGGCCTGTACGGATTATGTTCATTGCGTTTTCAAATCCATGATTGAACGAATTTGATTGATTTAAAGTTTTTCGGGGCTTTACACACTCGGTAGGTCCTGGTCTCACCCCAATCACGTCTCACCCCAGTTATGGTAGCGTAACATTTAAAATCATATAGTTTATAAGTTTTTTTCTTTCTTAAATTGCATATCCATTCAATTAAGTTCATTGACTTCTTTTATAAGTAAAGAGAATATCTATTTATAATTTTTTATAATAGCACAATGACAAATCAGCTCCAATTGACTTGTTTAGACAATAGGAATAATCATGACCCTAGTACTAACCTTTTTCAAATGGCAACAACTATTTTGTCACCATGAGTAGACCCTTAGTTCGATTCAGCTTATGTGTCACCGTCTTTTCTACCATTCTGTCTTGCCCAGGTTGCTGACTCCGGGACCACGGTCTCTTTGTAAATGACTTCGTTCCTCTTACTTCTGATTTTTGGTGAGTGCTTACTGATTCAATTTCCTTTTCTATCCTTCTTTAAACTGATTCACTACGTTGATATCTTTGGGAGCTTGGTAACCCCAAATACTGGTTGCTTGCCTTTGCCTTGTTAATCACTCTACCACTACGCCTTCAACGTTGTTGGCTCACATCACATGCTTTCTGTCACGTGTCTTGATATAATATTTTTTCTATACATATATTTCCCTCGATTTTCAAGTGTTGATCATGGTTGTATTCGGGAAGCAGAAAGGTCGCCGGTATTTCTCCAAAGGCGGAAAAATCAAAAGTCTTTCTTTACGCGAGAAAGTATCTGCAGCGTTTTCCTGATATCTAAAAGATTAATTTCTTATCACATTAAATGAACAGTGCCACGTGTCGTCACGCTATTTCTACCAGTATTTTCCTAGGATCTAGCCATGATCACTTTCCTTCCTATAAATACTCTGATGCCCTTTCTTTGTCTACCACTTTTATCTGAAGTTATCTATTCGGATCTTCTAATTTCTCAGACTTCCATCTTCTCTCTTGATGTTTCTTGACTATGTCTTTGCCTGAAGACATTATTCTCGTGTTTTCTGTAGACATGATAGTTTCTAAATCCTGAACTTCTGTTTTGATGTCATTTTTGGTGTCGAAGCCCCCATTTTTAAGGGCACAAGTCTTTCTCTGTGAGGTTTTAAACAAGAATTCTTATGTCCCTTCAACAAGGTGATGGGAGAATTTCTTCTAAATGTTGTAGTCGACCCATATATCTGCCCTTTTTCAATTTGCTCCATATTGGAACAGTAAGGATACCTTCTCAACATTATCGGTGTAGGCTTCAAATGTATCACAGTGTCCCTTATATGTGAAAGGCTTATCTTCTTCATCCTCTGAGACAAAAAAGTCTCTATAAGTAACTAGCTTTTTATTATTTTCTCTATAATTCGTACTCTTAGGGCTCTTTTGTGCCCTCTTTTCAGAGGAGTGACCCTTTTCGTAATTTTGTACTTTTTGTATATCATGGGGCTTTTATGCCCTTAGGCTAGCGGAGTGACTTTTTTTTTTGGAATTTTATACTTTTTGTACGTCATAGGGCTTTTTGTGCCTATGTTAATGAAGAAATGTCTCCTTCCTCTGCACATTTATTTTCTCGAAGTTATTTCTGTGCTTGATTTTCAGTTAGGGTCCATTTTTTTGCTCAATAATATGCAATATGTATATTTAAGCTCGATTTTAGCCTCTGTTTTTTTAGCATGACTCATTTGAGAGCGAAAATTATCCAACTTTACTGTATTGGGACCAAATTGAAGTAGTTTGAAGTTTGGATCTATTTTTTCTCGGGAGCTTATCTCGAGGCTTTTTTGGAGTTAATTGATCTCTGTTTTGACATCATGAGTCGAGTGCTTTGAGTAGGACATCTCCTTCTCATTCATAACACTTAGTAGATCAAATCAATGTCAAAGCATGACTTTGAAATATTTTATGTAAAGAAGATAGCCTCATGGAAACTTATAATATTTATTTGTCATAAGTAAAGAATATTAGAATACATCAACCATATCCATATTGTCTTTTTTGGGCCAATCGGAGGCTCTTTACATAGAGTAAAAAATAGTCGCGACGCTTTGGTTTCGCCATTTTTTGAAGATTTCGATTTACTGCTCTAGCTCCTTTCTTTGGTTTAATAGGGCCATCCTGAGTCATTAGCTTGCAATGGTTGGGGGTAGTTCTTTTCTCCCTTTATTTGATGATTCCCTGCATCTCTATGATCTTCGTAATTCGAAGTTTTTAACTCCCATCAGTCCCCAGTTGTTGGGCATGCTTTGCATATCAGAGTTTTGGCCCCTGAGAGTCCTAGTGTCTGAGCATGCTTTTTGAGATTTTGGGATTTCGGCTCTCGTTAGTCCCCGATATTCTGGACACAAGTTGGGGTGTCTAAATTTTGAAATGATTTAGTCTCTTTAGACATAGTCAGTTGATCTTTATTGAGAGAATGATATGGGAAACCCAGAGTTCCAACTATGCTAGTTTCCACCTCATTAATAACCTTGTAAAAAAAACCTAATTGGGACAAAAACTAGGCTAAGAAAAAAAGTGCAACGCAGATTTTCTAGAACCTGGTTATCCATAAATTGTTTTTCTTAACTGTAATCACTTCAAATGACTTACATTTCAGTTGTTATGTAACGCAACTCCATCCATGTTGGCTAACTGATATGGTCCCTTTCTAGCCACACCCACGATCCTGTATGGACCTTTCCAGTTTGGATTCATTTTTTCAGTTTGGATTAATCTTTCCAGCATTCGATTCTCTGAGTGTTGAGTGTGACCTTCTAGAGGACCGAGTCCTTGTTCTTAAAGTAGCAGAGTTTGGTTCTTTAATCATAATATCTCTTCATTCTTTGTTTTTAGGCTGCTATCCGAACTGATGCAATCTCCCTTCGCCCTTCGAGCAAATCTAATTGCTCTTTCATAGCTTCGTCGTTTTTTTCTTCCTCAGCATACTTAAACCTTAGGCTCCTCTTTCTGACCTCCACAGGTATCAAGGATTCAGCATCATACACAAGTGAAAATGGAGTCTCTATGTTGCTAGATTTCGAGGTCATGCGATGGTCCCAGATTAACCCAGGTAGCTCATCGATCCAATTTCCTATAACCTTTTCTAGCATTATCTTCAAACTCGTCATTATTGTCTTGTTGGTTGACTCGTCTTCACCATTAGCATTGGGTTGATACGGCGATGATATTATTCTTTTGATCTCATCCCTTCGAAGAACTTAGTGACTTTGGAGCCAACAAATTGGGAGTCGTTGTCGCACGCGATTTCCATTGAAATCCCAAAACAAGATATGATGTGATTCTATATGACGTATATCACTTTCTTCTCCCGAAATATCTTGTAGGAACCTACTTCAATATATTTAGAGAAATAACCAGTCATAATCAAAAAAAAATCTTACCTGTCTGGGGAACGGCAGCAATGGTCCGAGGATGTCCGTTTTTCACTTCATGAAAGGTCATAATGCGGTTACGAAATGCAATAACTCCATTGGTTGATGGACCATTTGAGCATATCCTTGGCATTAGTCACATTTTCTGACAAACTCCTTAGAGTCATACTCTATTTGGTTCCAATAGTAGTCCACCCTGATTAGCTTCATCGCTAAAGATTCTGCTCTGCAATGATTAGCGCAAACCCCTTTATGGACTTCTGTAAGAACATAGTTGATGTCTCTTGGACCCAAACACCTTGCAAAAGGTCTTAAGAAAGAACTTCTGTAGAGATTACCATCCACAAGGCAGTACCTCGATGCTCTTATTCTCAACATCCGTGAAACTTTCGTCTCAGCCAGTGTTATTTCATCCATTAGATATTTGACAAAATCATTTTGTCAATCCCTGAACAAGTTAGTTAAGTTAATCTCAGCGTATGCAGATGTCATTAATGCTAATTGTAGCAAAGTAACTACTGAACCCATATTGGGGTTATCCGGCTCTGCCGAAGACCCGATATTAGGTAAGGCGTCTGCTTTCATATTTTCGTCTCGAGGAATCTGAGTTACCTTCCATTGTTTGAAACAAAATAGTGACATCCGAACATTTTCTAGATACCTCATTATTCTATCATCCTTAGCTTCTTCTATTACACTTTTCTTCATATGAGGGCTCGTCTGCCGCTAATTTGATCCAGGTTTAACTTTTAAAGAATAGGGTGAGAAACAATTGACAGTAAGCTGCCATATTTTACTCACTACACTCTGGGACCGACAATGATCATCTTCTACTCTGATCTTTGATTCATATTAGTTATGAACGTCGGCCCATGCTGTGGCTTCGGATTCTGTTAGGCATCTCTTCAATCTTAAAGATGTGACTGAAGTGTTTGGGTTGATACCTTTTGTGAAATCCTTGAACGCTCAGTCATCCGGTACCATTGGCAACTGCATTTATTTCTTTTTGGAACCTAAAAATGAAATTTTGGAGTAATTCGGAGTTGTGCTGCTCGATTTTGAAGATGTCGACTTTTCTGGCCTACACCTTCCTCGCTCTGTCATGTACCTTGGTAAATTTATCTGCAAGCATAACAAATGAGTCAATAAAATTTTTGGGTAGTAAAGAATTCCCAGTGAGGGCTCCCTCCCCGAATAAAGTTTCTCTGAACTTCTTAACCAGAACGAATTCAATCTCATCTTTGGTTGGATCATTCTCCTTGACTGCAGTGGTGAAAGCTAGAATATTTTCATTGGGATCTTTGATTACATCATATTTTGGGATATCCGGCATCTGAAACCTCTTTGAAACTGATTTAGGTGCATCCACTCTATTTATATGGTTAGTTGCCATTAGCTTTGAGAATCTGGTCCTTTAAGAAGCGCAGGTGCACCCTGTATCTGATCCATATAGGTGTGCAATTCCTTTAAACCTTCCTTCAAGATCATCTTAATTTCTTCTATAAGGGATTTCATTATCGGCAGACCTGCTTTAGAATCGTTCCCGATATCTAAATTTCTCTATGCAGGAGCTCCGCTATTAGTGCTTTTTCGCCTATTCCAGTACAGTTGGCTATAATTGTTAGGCTTTTCTACAATTCCATCACCTTCCCATCCTGAGCCACCACCCATTTCAACATGACTCTATGTTGAGTAGCTAAAGGCTCAAGAGCTTCCTTAATGTCATCGAAATTGGTCTGGTGGGCCACTTCCCTGCGAATCTGTTCCCTACTCCTCTATGCACGTTCACATTTGTCAGATCTACATTTCCATATCCATCTCTTCTTAATTATCAACGATAGGCTGGTTCTTAGCATCAGCGTTCCTAAACGATTTTCTCTTGTTGGTACTCTGATATGCCTTCGTTACCTATTTGTGTGCTTTTCATAGGTGATTTTTTGCACAGAAAGCAAACAAGAAACTTGAGAAAGTTAGCAAAAACAGAACTAATGAGCTAATACGATATCGCAACTATTTAGGTGTCGTTGTAGGTGCCAAACTGTTGACCAATGAAATTGATACAGCCAAATTTGTAGTGTGGGCAGAGACACAAGATATTGATTAACTAACAAATTCGGTATAAATATAGATGGTTAATAATGATCAGGTAATAATTGAATATGTATAAGGCAAGTAAATATATTTAAAGATACATATTCTTTGAAGTTGTTCGAGTTGATTGAGGTGACTCCTCAAAATCTCGAAGACTCCTTGGTAATAATGAATCAAATTAACCGAAAATGAAGAGAAAGTAATAAAAGCAGTACCTGACTAAAACTTAGAGTAGTACTCTTCACAATGACAACTTTTACAAGTAAAGAGAGTGCCTATTTATAATTTCTTACAATTATACACTAACAAATCATAGAGCTCCGGCTGGCTTGTTTGTACACTAGAGATAATAATGACCCTAGTATAATATCGTTACACATGACAACTATTATTCTGTCACTATGTGTAGATCCTTTGTATGATTCAGCTTATGTGTCACTGTTCTTTTCACCATTCATTCTTGTCCAAGTTCTTGACTTTGGGACTGCAACCTCTTCGTAAATGACTTCGATCCTCTGACTTTCAATTTTCGGTGAGTGTGTTCGGATCTGGTTTCCTTTCTTATCCTACTTTATACTAACTCGCTACGTTGATATATTCGGGACCTTGGTAACCCTAAATTCCGGATGATTGTGTTTGCCTTTTAATCACAACCGCCACATCTTCAATGTCGCTGCCACACGTCACGTGTTTTCTGACACATGTCTTGACATAATATTTTCCCTATACAACATGATTTTTTTACCCTGCCTTTTGTCAGCAACAGATGCAACAGATTTGAGCTCCATATCTAATCTTAGCACTCTTCCCTCCACATTAGCAGTAACAATGAAGTGACCTCACTCCGAGAAGAAATTTTCAAAAGCCTAACAAGTCTCAAATACTTGAGAATATAGTTATTCATACATTGATATAAAATGTATGAATTCTCGAGAAGAGAGGAGTTGTACGTGCTGCCCCCTTTACCCACACC
>JACEIK010000621.1:244638-260540 GCA_018107945.1 Datura stramonium
ATCTCATGGATTTCAACTTTCATGGACTTTCATGGATGGGAAACATAAAAACTTAATTTATAATTTAAAATATTATAAAATATGCCCATTTATCATCATTCAACATTTAAAATATGCTTAGATCATACCCATGATTGATACTTAGGAAATTCATATGTTGGATAGAAACCCCATAGGTTCATCAATTAGAACATCATGAATTAAGAGGGAATTGGGCATGGGTATAAAAAATTGCACCCATTCATAGCCTTACATACCTGAAGAGACCTGAATTCACCACTTTCTTGACTGCCTAAAGAGAATTGAGGAAGAACTTTGAAGAAACTAGCCTTGATCACCTCTCAAACCTCTAAGCTTGCATGCATGAATTAGGATATGCTTAGAATGACTTAACCCTTCTTAAAACACTCTATTATGAGCTTAAAATAATGTAGTTTAGGCCTTAGGAGCTTAGAAATTACGGAAAAGCCCTTACTAAATTTTTAGGAAAAAAACATATTGCTAGTCCTAACGAGGGATTAGATGGATCATTACCAGTGACCACGACTCGTGGTCACCTCCTGTCACCCTCACTGCTGAATTTCTCCTGGGGGTCACCACGACTCCTGGTGTACCCGAAGGATTATGGTGATACCCGTTAAGGACACTACCACAAAAACATTCATCCTTTAACCAACTGCTAACCACGACCCACTTTACGAATCGTGGAATTGACCCCGACTCGTGGTGACTAATCGTTAGGTACACTATCCAAATATTTCATCCTTCAGTCAACCCTTTACCACGGACCACACAATGACTCGTGGTCACACTATGGTCACCTCAAATCCTAAATTTTCAACCAAGTCCCAGCCTCTCTCCACGAGTCACTTAACGACTCGTGGGGTTCCTGACGGGTCACTGGACAACTCATCCTGTCACCTGATGCAGAAAATCCTATTTTCTCCATTTCAACTCTCGGGTCTGATCTTAGAGTTTTGGGGTATTACAATATCTCCCCCTTGGGAACATTCATTCTTGAATGTGGAAAACCATACTGAAAAGCAAAAAATACAATCATCATACTCAAATACTAAACATACATGCTGAAAACTGACGGAGTGACTGACTCCGATTTGAACTACATGGATGAACTGAA
Organism: Datura stramonium; assembly: GCA_018107945.1. Lineage (NCBI taxonomy): Eukaryota > Viridiplantae > Streptophyta > Magnoliopsida > Solanales > Solanaceae > Datura > Datura stramonium. The sequence goes on from JACEIK010000621.1 coordinate 245,777, forward strand.
TTCCTGAATCACACATACATTCATTGACATGAAAAGGAGATAGGGCACATGAGCTGAACATGAAACTGAATAGAGTATTAAGGAGAAAATTGATACCTCAAGCTAAAACTAATCCAGAAGGGAATAGATGTGGCTATCTAGCCATCATGTCTGCTTCGACTTCCCACGTAGCTCCCTTGATGTGCTGATTCCTCCATAAAACCTTGAATGAAGTCACTTCTTTATTTCTTAGCTTTCGAACCTGACAATCCAGTATCTCCGCCGGAACCTCTTCATAACTAAGGCCGTCCCTCACACCTACTCTCTCCACCGGAACAACTAGTGTCGAGTCACCCAAGCACTTCTTTAAGAGAGATACATGGAAGACTGGATGGACTGAAGCTAACTCTGAGGGCAACTCCAATTCATATGCTACCTTGCCAACCCTTTTCACAATTCGGTATGGGCCAACATAATAGGGATTGAGTTTTTCTTTCTTTCCGAACCTCATTACTCCCTTCATGGGAGACACCTTTAGAAACACCCAATCATCGACTTCAAACTCAAGTTCTCTCCTCCTCACATTCGCATAGGACTTTTGGCGACTCTGAGCTGTTCTCAACCTGTTCCTTATAAGCTGAACTTTCTCCATAGCCTCATGGACTGAATCTGGACCTATCACCACAGCCTCACTGACTTCAAACCAACCAATAGGCAATCTACATCTTCTGTCATAGAGAGCCTCGAACGGAGCTATCTGAATGTTGACATGGTAGTTGTTGTTATAAGCAAAATCAATGAGAGGCAAATGATCATCCAAACTACCCTTGAAGTCAATTACACATGCTCTCAACATGTTCTCGAGAGTCTAAATAGTCCGCTCCGCCTGGCCATCTATTTGCGGGTGAAATGTGTACTGAGCTTGACCTGAGTACCAAGACCCTTTTGCAATGATCTCCAAAACTGTGAGATAAATTGAGTACCTCTATCTGATATGATGGACAATGGCACTCCATGCAAATGAACTAACTCCTGAATGTATAACTTAGCATAATCCTCCGTTGAATCAGTAGTTTTGACCGTTAGTAAATGAGCTGCTTTGGTCAACCTGTCCACAACCAGCCAAATGGAGTCATACTGTCGACGAGTGAGAGGCAACCCTGTGATGAAGTCCATATTAATCTCCTCCAACTTCCAAGTAGGAATACTGTTGTCTTGAAGCACACCTCCCGATCTTTGATGATCCACTTTCACCTGCTAATAATTTGGACACTTAGCCACAAACTCCACTATGTCCTTCTTCATGCCATTCCACCAATTGACTTCCCGTAGGTTAAGGTACATCTTGGTGGCACCTGAATGTATGGAGTATCTGGAACAACGACCTCGTGCAACATCTGATTTCTCAAATTATCAACATCCAGTACACACAACCGACCCTAATATTGGAGCACACCATCTCCCCCTTTGGAGAAGACCTCCACCTTCTGATTCTGAACAACTTCCTTCAACTTCACCAAAATAGGATCCTCGTTTTGGCTATACTTAAGATCGGTCACCAAGGATGATTCTGACCCATTTTGAACAAAAAAACCACCATTGGTTGAATCAACCAAACGAACTCCTAATCATGCCAGCCGATGCACATCCTTCACCAACTCCTTCCTCTCTTATCTACATGGGACACACTCTCCATAAAAAGCCTACTAAGAGCGTCTGCTACTACATTAGCCTTGTTCGGATGATAAAGGACACTCATATCATAATCCTTGAGTAGCTCCAACCTCCTTTGATGTAGATTTAGATCTTTCTGGATAAACACGTATTGCAGGCTTTTGTGGTCCGTAAACACATCTACATGGACCCCGTACAAATAGTGTCTCCAAATCTTCAAGGAAAATACTACCGCAGCCAATTCAAGTTCATGAGTCAGATAATTCTTTTCATGAACCTTCAGCTGCCTGGAAGCATATGCCATAACCTTACCATGCTGCATTAATACACACCCAAGGCTGCGTAGAAGCATATGCATAACCTTACCATGCTGCATCAATACACACCCAAGGCAGTCCTCGAAGCATCACAATATACCACAAACCCATCGGTACCCTTGGGTAGGGTCAACACCAGTGTTGAGGTGAGTCGAGTTTTCAACTCTTGGAAGCTCCTCTCACAAGCCTCCGACCATTGGAACTTCACTTTCTTTTAGGTCAATCTGGTCAACGGTGCGGCAATGGATGAAAACCCCTCAAAAAATCTACGATAATACCCAGCTAAACCCAAGAAATTCCTGATATCCGAAGGATTCACCGATCTAGGCCAATTCTTCACCGCCTCTATCTTTTGAGAGTCTACCTGTACACCCTCACTTGACACCACATGACCCAAAAATGCCACCGAGTTCAACTAAAACTCACATTTACTGAATTTAACATATAAATGACGATACTTCAAGGTCTGTAGCACCACCCTCAAATGAGCGACATGCTCCTAGAGTATATAAGGATATCATCTATGAACACAATCACGAACATGTCTAGATATGGATTGAACACCCTGTTCATCAAATTCATAAAAACTGCAGGAGCATTCGTTAGTCCAAAAGACATAACTACAAACTTGTAATGACCATATCGAGTCTTGAAGGCTGTCTTCGGAATATTGCTCTCCCGAACCCTGAGTTAATGGTACCTGGATATGAGATCTATCTTTGAAAAATACATAGCACCCTGAAGCTGGTCAAACAAATCATTAATCCTGGGGAGAGGATACTTGTTCTTGATGGTGACCTTGTTCAATTGTCGATAATCAATGCACATATGAAGAGAACCATCTTTCTTGTGGACAAAGAGAACTGGTGCACCCCACGGGGATTTGCTAGGTCTGATGAAACCCTTGTCTAGAAAGTTCTTCAACTTCTCCTTCAACTCCTTTAACTCGGCTGGAGCCATTCTGTAAGGAGGAATAGATATAGCCCGCGTATTGGGAAGAAGGTCAATACCAAAATCAATCTCCCGCTCGGGAGGAATTCCAAGTAGATCATCAGAGAACACTTCTGGATACTCACATACTACTGGAACTGACTGGATAGTCGGGGTCTCAGATGTAGCATCCTTAACCCTAACTAAATGATATATGCAACCCTTAGAAATCATCTTTCTGGCCTTAAAGTAGGAAATAAAATGACTTACAAGCACAACTGAACTACCCTTCCACTCTAGGACTGACTCACCCGAAAATTTGAACTCTACTGCACGGGTTCTACAATTGACTGAGGCATAAAATGCAAATAACCAATCCATGCCGAGGATAACATCCAAATCGGTCATGTCTAACTTTACTAAATCTGCTGAGGTAACTTTCTGAAGGACTCTGACAGGGCAATTTTTATACACCCGTCTAGCTATAATCGAATCACCAACTGGAGTAGAGATTGAGAAGGTTCTAATAAGATTTCGAGATTGACTCTGAAACTACTAGCAACATAGGGCGTCACAAAAGACAAAGTATCCCCTGGATATAACAATGCATAAACATCAAGGTGGAATACTCGTAACATACCAGTGACTACATTTGGGGAGACCTCCTACTCCCAATAGGATGCTAGGGCATAAAATCTGTTTTGGCGTTGTCTGCCACCCGTACTAGTAGATGCCCCCTATTGAGCTGGGCGTGCCGGTGGAGCTGCTGAACTGGAGGCTAGGCCTCAGCACCTATCATGCCCCTATCTGGCTACTGGGAAGTCTCTAAGCATATGTCCGAGCTTCCCGCACCCGAAGCAAGCACTTGTACCCGCCAAACACTGACCTGTGTGTTTCCGGCCACATTTGCAACACTTTGGACGACTGGTCTCTGTGGGTCTGCTTCTCTGACCTCTCGAACCTGATGCTCGTCTCCTCTGATCGCGCCTGGGTTTAGATGGCACACTCATAGCTGAAGGCGCTGGGTTGAGATCTCTGATGAGACTACTGATGATGCCCACTAGGCCTCTGTTGGGAGAACCCAAAGCTATTGGTCCTTTCCCTCTTGGCCTCCCTCTCCCGCTCACTCATTTGTACTACCTCCATATGCTGGGCGTATAGGACTATCCGAGCAAAGTCAATATCCTGATGAAGCATCGAGTCTGGCAATCCTTGACTAGGTAGTCCGCTACCCCATGCACGAACCGACTCACTCGGACCCTCTGATCTGACACCATCTCAGGTGCATACTTGGACAAGTGTGTGAACTCTAAGGAATACTCCTGAACCGTCATCTTCCCTTGCTTTAGATTCAAAAACTCAGCCACTTTGATCTCACTCATCTCTCAAGAGAAGAACCGATCTAGAAAAGTGGCATAAAACTCATCCCAACTGATAGGGCCTGATCCAACTGCCCTACCATCCTTCCATTGCTTGAACCAAATGAGCTCAACCCCCTTTAACTGGTACGTGACTAAATCGGCGCACTCCTCCCAGTCACCCCCATAATTTGGGTGATCTTTAGATACTCCTCAATAAACTCATGTGAATCCTCATCCACCTTCGATCCAAGAAACTCTAGAGGGTTCATCCTCAGAAAATCCCTAACTCTTATCGCCATTGCATTCCCGTTTTGAGGGACATGCGCTACCGCTTGTTGATTGACCTAGGCGATCAAGGCCTGGGCTAATATCTGAATTGCTGCCCTGAACTCTACGTGGGCAACCGGCTTGGGTACATACTCCTCATGGGATGGTGGGGCATGCTAGTGCCCGTCTCCATTTTCATTCTCATGGTCATTTCTGTTCCATTTCTTTTCCATTAACTGTGCAGGGAGGCATGATTCTACAAGCGCGTATAACACGAGTTATAAGGATAGAGAGACATTTCACTGCACGACTTAGATATTGAAAGAAGGAAACATTTCCTAAACGTCTCGTAGCCTCTTCGTCATAAGTGTAGAGCGCTTCACACCCATTAAAAAGACTCTACTTAACGCGACTTTCGAACACCCTAGGACACTACAAAACCTAATGCTCTGATACCAAGTTTGTCTCGATCCGAACATAGGCTCGGATCGAGACACGGTACAAGAAACCCCCAAAGGCACCAAGTCGACCCATGGCATGAACATGACATCTAACTCATTCAAATAATACGAAAGATCATCATAAATAACATAGCGGAAATCTAAACATAACACAACATCAAAATTCATACATAAGTCTAAAGCTAAATATACACTATGTCCGAAAAGCCTCTAATACTGATGAGTTAATGGGACAAGACCCCAACTAACTCACTATAGTCTAAAAGCTGAAAAGACAAAATACAACTGATAAGAAGGGCCCTTGCAAGATGAGGACTCACCAACTGATACTGAAAAGTGCTAACTCCGGAAGTCTGACTAGCGGCGGGACTGAGTCTAGATGTCGGAGCCTATATCATAAAATGATACAATATAGAGTATGCGGTCAGTACGTGGAATGTACCGAGTATGCAAGGTAAGTAAAACCGTTAAGTAAGTAAAATCATAAATCATTCATATAATAAAAAATAATCAAGATAAGATTCTAAGAGTAGGGTTTGCATGCTATTTTCTGAAATTATGATCTGAACACAACTGAATCTCATAACTGAATCGAATGACCCAAAGTTGAAAACTGATAATCATGCGTAAAACTGAACATTGGGTCAAACCTGCTGAAAACATAATATCATGACTGAAGTACATGCATAACTGAAATCATGAGGAACAATAGGAGACCCTTCATATAACCGACATTACCACGATAGAGGTTATGTAGTCCCGACTATCACACTCAAGTGGGTAGAGTCTTCCAAAGTCTTTCTAGAGCTAAGGGCACTACCATGATATCGATATCAAGATGAAGGCCCCTTCGGGGCAAGGGAAGCTCACAAGGAAGGTCCCAATAATCTGAATATACCTATGTTGGCACGTAGTTATGAGGCATAGGATTGACTGACCCTTAGCCTACTTGGTGTTAGATACAACTCCCAAAAACATGCATATGCTCTCCATTATTTTTCAACGAAGTTGACTCATAACATACATACATAAATCTAGAATCATAACATGATGAACCTTGGCTCAAACCATATCACAAGCTGAAAATAATGAGAGTCTTGACTACAAAACCATGTGGTAAGCTAATTCATGAAATTATAAAACATACTTGATCATATGAGCTTGCCCATTACTTAACATGCTTGAAATCAACTTGATTTACTTTGAAAAGATAAACATAAACATGGGTATTTCGAAATCATACTTTCTTCATAAACATTTCATCATACTTGAACACATATCTCATGGATAGGTATCATAAATTTAAAAAACTTGTAAACATAATTTATAATTTAAAACATTATAAAATCTGCCCATTTATCATAATTCAATATTTAAAACATGCTTACATCATATCCATGATTGATACTTAGGAAATTCAAACGTTAGGTAAAAACCTCATAAGTTCATTAATTAGAAAATTATGAATTAAGAGGAAATCGGACATGGGTGTGGACAATTGCACCTATTCATAGCCCTTACATACCTTAAGAGACCTGAATTCGCCACTTCCTTGATTGGTCAAAGAGAATTGAGGAAGAACTTTGAAGAAACTAGCCCTGATCACCTCTCAAACCTCTAAGCTTGCCTGCATGAATTAGGATACGCTTAGAATGAATTAACCCTTCTTAAAACACTCTATTCTGAGCTTAAAACGACGTAATTTAGTCCTTAGGTACTTAGGAATTATGGAAAATCCCTTTACTAAATTCGCAGGGAAAAACATACTGCCAATACCAACGAGGGACTAGACGGATCGTTACCTGTCGTGGTCACCTCCCATCACCCTTACTACCAAATTTCTCCTGGGGGTCACCACGGGGGACAGCATGACTCGTGGTGTACCCGACGGATCGTGGTGATACCCATTAGGGACACTACCACAAAAACATTCATCCTTTAACCAACTGCTGACCATGACCCACTCGACGAACCGTGGCATTGACCATGACTCGTGGTGACTAATCGTTATGTACACTATCCAAATATTTCATCCTTCAGTCAACCCTTGACCACGAACCACACAACGACTCGTGGTGCTGACCAGAACTCGTAGTCACACCCGTGGTCACCTCAAATCTCAAATTTTCAACCAAGTCCCAGTCTCTCCCCACGATTCACTTAACAACTCGTGGGGTTCCTGACGGGTCACTGGACGACTCGTCCTGTGAACTGGTACATAAAATCTTATTTTCTCCGCTTCAACTCCTGGGTCTGATCTTAGGGTTTTTGGGGTATTACAGTGACATATCAAGTTTACTCTTAAGTTCCTAAAAAATCTTCCAATAAGCTAAGCATGAATTACAAATCAAATAAGTATAAGTATGTCCAAGTTCTGAGTTATAAGTTCACATTTCCAAGTCGAGTAGTATATATTCTTAAAGTTAAGTTAAATCTCAAGTATGGCACCAGTTATTCCTACACTTAAAAGTCACGAAGTATGGGCTCGGTTGCTTGAGTTTAGTACGTTAGCTAGAATCTGTGAGACTCTCAGAAGCACCTCTTGGAAGACAGCCACAAGTTACAGGCTAAGAAATGACAAGTTGATAAGTTCCAAATACCTTCTTAAACCCTTGAACTATAAGTTACATATATCCTCATAACTATGTGAAATGAGGTATTTTAAGTTAAGGGGAGGTTCTGAAATTCCTTCCTTGATGTTAAGTGGCTAGCTATTCAATTTTCAGGTCTAAAGTTCGAGCTTAAAGGTATTCTAAGTCGAATCCAAGTGTTTAGTATGAGTCTAAGTATTCAAAGTTGGTTTCAAGCGTCCATAGTCAAGATCAAGTTTTCGAATAAGTGTTGTATGCTCGTAAAGTTTGAGTTAATTATCAAAGCATCGCGTTAGTATTTCCTAAACATTGAACTAAGAGTTGAGGGCACTGTTTCCCATGCTAGTATGTTAGTTTTGCATATCAAAGTCCTTCAAAATACTCTCATAAGCAGCCCCAAGTTATGGGATAAAAAGATAATAAGTTGACAGACCTGATAACCTTCAAGTTCCTCAAGTTTCAAGTTCATGTCAAAGTTTCTGAATCAAGCTAAGTTAAGTCTACCCTTATCTCCTGAAAGGGTATACCTTCAGTCAGTCCATAGGTTGGACGCATTTTCATGTTGGTAAACATTATGAAGTATTTTTTTGGTCCTTATGTCATTCCTATTCCAAGGAGGTCCCCTAGAAGTCATCGGAGTGCATGAATATATGTTGTATGTCATTTGAGAGTCTTATATGCTTCATGTTTCTGTTATAGTTGTTCTTGGGTCATAGTTGAGACCCTATACGTGCCATAGTATCGAAGTCAACATATGTTGCATTAGTAATGTCATGCCCCGAGTCTACACTCTGGACGTAACACGGTATTTGAAGCCACAAGTGACCCCTGGTCTATCATTCAATAGGATTCTGAGTAAACATGCACAAAGAAACTTTTAAATAAAATCATAAAAACATTTATAAAAGACAAGTCTGAAAACATAAAGTTCAAAACACTTGAGTAATACTAATAAATCTGAAAATCATGTTTGTCTGAAAGCCATCTAACTGAGGAGTTGCTGGGACAAGACCCCAGCTAACTCTAACTCTAATTGAAACTAATATATGACTGAAAGAAAGAAATAATGCCCTCGGATGATGAGGACTCACACTTCAATTGCTGAGATGGAGAATCTGAACTGCGACGTCTAGCGATACTGAGTCTGAGAACCTATAGCTGTATCATGAAATGATACAACATAAAAGTATGCGTCAATACTTTAAATGTACTGAGTAAGTGATAGAAAGATGAATAACATGATAGAACTAGTACTGAACTGATATGACATGAAATGACCAACTGAAATGCTAAAAACTAACACAACTGGTATAAAACTGATATGGTCAAAAGTGGCCCTGGTTGATGGTCATAAACATGCCCTAAGTTTGAGATACTAAGTCTAAAATACTGCACTGAACTAATCTGAATTGAAGAATCTGAGAGTAAACTACACTGACTAGTTGGAGAGGCTATAACCGACATATAACCATGTGAGCTAGACGTGGAGTCCGATGTATACACCCCACCGGTAGGACCCAATATACCTTGCCAAGGTATAAAGGCATGGACTGTGAGAATCATTGTCAAAGGGGCCATGAGGCCAAGTAAATATATAACCTACGGTGGCAACGTAGTTCTGGAACCTGGGTGCGTTGGAACCCCAGCCCTTTCGGTGCTAAGTCCTACTCCCACTGGATAATCCTATTACTACTACTGCTGATAAGCGGTTAGCTCGATACTGGGGTCCAAGACTATACTGACCCAGGGATACTGTCAGAGAGTTCCTTGAGTGTCTTATAGGACCAAATTTGGAAACTGAATTCTAAGATTGGTCAGAACTGCTTATCTGGAAGCGTCGTAACCGTCTAGAGAACAACTAATAATTAAACTGGGGTTCGGGGGCTGGTCAGAGCTATAACTGGAAGGTCATGACCGCCTAATGGACCAAATAACTGTAATCTTGAGTCTGAGTCTGATAATTGAGAGGCACCACTGACACCTCGGGAAAAAACTACAGTGAAACTGATCAACTGACATTACTGACTAACACTGAAAGATTCTAATACTGTGACTGCCACTGAATTGACATACTTGAGTGATACTGAGAAAATAAATTTCTAATTTAGACTGAGTTTCTGATGCATATAATTACTATAGGAATTTCCTAACTTTGAAGGATTTTTAAAACATGATTCAATAAGTCAACAAACACACAGGATTCTAGTTCCTGCTCCAAAAGTTAGGAAAAATCCTACTTCACTGGAGTAGGCGTCATTTTAGTCACAAATCGGTGGAAATTAACTACAATGAACATAAATTAGGGTTCCACAAGAATTAATCACGAACAAATAACAATATCTTAAATTTCGTAAGTTCAGGGCTAGGACTGAAAGTTAACTGAGAGAGGGTTTTGGGGGACGCAAGGGGAGAACAATCTCCTTGATGAATTCCCACATACCTGTAGAAGAAACTCTAGTGAAAATCTCTGGAAAAAATTCAGAAGATTGACATTTTCCCTAGCTGCTGTTCTGAACTCCCTGTCTATTTCTACATTTTGATTCTGAGAGGATGAGTGAAAGTGAGGAGGAAATGTCATTCTATTCCCTTTTCTCCCTCCTAAGTGACCCTAAAACGATGTGATTTAGGGATTAAAAAGGTGAGAAATTACAAAAGTAACCCTGGGAACTGAAACTGAAATCTGGTCGATAGGAACCCACGGGCCTTAAAACGGGTCATTGGTCAAAACAATGACCCGTTGAATCTAGCCGTGGTTTCTGGGTTCAGAAACTAGGTTTACTAGAGCTGTTCCACGGTAGGGTACAACGATCTATTTCAAGAAACAATGGGCCATTGATACCTTCTGTTGGTACTGGTGAGAAAACAGGGCCTTGAAACAACGGTCAACACAATGACTCATTGGTAGGAAAAACGGGTCGTTGTATAGTCTCGTGGTCTACACTGTAGGGGCCTGGAAGCAAATAACGGGTGGTCACAATGGCTCATTGGAGTCTACCACGGGCCGTTGTTCCCTCTCGTTGTCTCAGGGAAGGGTCCTGTAGACCCATGAACTTGGGATTCAATGGACGACAGGACAACTCATTGTTAGGAACAACGGATCATCCTATGTCTCATTGTTCCCCCTCAAAGGAAGGTTGCTACTAACCACGACCACTTACAGCGGTTTGTTGGTTCCACCAATGGTCCGTTGTGGGGTTTGTTCGAGACATAAATATTTTTTGTGTTTCTGTGGTTTTCCATGCAACATCTGAATTTGGTCTGGGAAAGTTTTGGGGTGTTACAATGTTGTAAAGACCCTTTACCAATAATGTGAAGTATTGTTCACTCTTGGATCGAAGCCCATCAAGATTTTTCCCTTCGGGTTTTCAATCCAAAAGGCGCTCATAGTATTAAGTCCAGTTCCTTTACTAAATAACCCAGGACTCTCCCTCTCTTTTTCGATGTGGGATTTGCCTAAGTGAGTCAGGTTTCTCTACTAGCGTTGTCCCTGCACTCACCCCCTCTAAGGGACTTAGCGTCCTCGCTGAGGTTTTTCCCACTACCGTACTAGTCGAGAGTTGGCTCTGATACCACTGTAATGACCTTGGCCCAATAATGTGAAGTATTGTCCGCTCTTAGGCCGAAGCCCATCACGGATTTGTCCCTTCGGGTTTTCAACCCAAAAACCTGGCTCTGATACCAAGTGCAAGGACAACGCTAGTAGAGAAATCTGACTCACGTAGGAAAATCTCACATCGGAAAAGAGAGGGAGAGTCCTGGGCTATTTAGTAAAGGAACTGGACTTAATACTATGAGGCACCTTTTGGGTTGAAAACCCGAAAGGACAAACCCGTGATGGGCTTCAGCCCAAGAGCGGACAATATTCACATTGTTGGGCCAGGGTCATTACAGTGGTATCAGAGCTGACTCTCGACTAGTACGATGGTGGGGCAAGCCTCAGCGAGGACGCTGAGTCCCTTAGGGGGGTGAGTGCAGGGACAACGCTAGTAGAGAAACCTGACTCACTTAGGCAAATCCCACATCGAAAAAGATAAGGAGAGTCTTAGGCTATGTAGTAAAGGAACTGGACTTAATATTGTGAGGCGCCTTTTAGGTTGAAAATCCGAAGGGACAAATCCGTGATGGGCTTCGGCCCAAGAGGGAAAAATACTTCACATTGTTGGGTCAGGTTCGTTACAAGTAAACTATAAACAAACAGCCTCAATATGAGTCTTATTGGCTCCATACAGTTTTATGAACATGATTTATTAGACCACCACTGATGCGCTTAATTGGTTGGACGTATATCTTATCACACCACCAACGATATGGTTAATTAGTTGGATGTATATCTTATCAGACCACCACCGATGCAGTTAATCGGTTGGACGTATATCTTATCAGACCACCACCGATGCAGTTAATCGATTGGACGTATATCTTATCAGACCACCACCGATGCAGTTAATCGGCTGGACGTATATCTTATCAGACCACCACCAATGCGGTTAATCGGTTGGACGTATATCTTATCAGACCACCACCGATGCAGTTAATCGATTGGACTTATATCTTACAGATGCTACCCAGATGCGGCTATATCTACTGGGTGAACCTTTATAGACTTTGTGATCAGGTGGCTTGCCAGCACTACAGTTACAGTTTTTTGTGAATTTATTTGATTGCACTTGCGTTATAGCATAAAGTTATCATCAGGCTACAGTTTCTAGAGTTTCAGGTTGTCTCTACTCCTTATATGGTTATGCCTCTTGACTCAATTATTATATAATTTCTATTTCACATTTACAGTTTTAGCATTACGCACCGTACATATTATTCGTACTGACGTCCCTTAACCTAGCCATAGTTGCAGGTTGAGGTTGATATTTCCAACTGCAGTAGAGGTTCATGAGATCATTAAATATGTTGGTATGCTCCTCTCTTTCTAGAGCTAAGGTCTAGTTGTTTCAGTTTGGGTTTTGAGGTACAGCTATAGGTAGGTCGGAGCCCTGTTCCAACTATCAGTTCAGTTTACTCTTTAGTGGCTTTTTGGGCTTAGTATGTATAGTATTATTCAGTTTGTGGCCTCGTTGGCTTTTCGTTGCTCAATTTAGTATTATTGTAGCCTTACCGGCATAATCGCTTATTCTATGTTGTTGAGACCATGTGGGTCCAGTTGTATATCTCAGTTGATTGTGACAGGTGTCTTGATCGGCCTAAAAATGTTATAGTTACAGATGAAATCGAGTGCCAGTTGTGCCCTCTCTAATTTTGGGGCGTGACAATAAATATAGTCCATAGAATTAATACTCAATGAGACAATAAAAGTACTAAAATGAGAGGTAAATAGTGGCTAAATATATGTACTTTTGTACTCTTATCAACGCCCTACACTTAGACTCTTGCTAATCCTCGAGCAAGAAATTAAAGCTCTATACCTTATCTCTACCTAGATTATGCCAATTGAGTAGGTCTGCTTAGGCTAAGACTACTATGATCATATTGATATAGCAAGTTTTCATCACATCATGCTTCACTATCAAAATACGCTCACGAACAACCCCTTCAAGACGACCTAGCCCCAACAACTGACTCAAGATCTGTGAATATCGCCTAACACATCTATATCACCTATTCAAGAGATCAAACACTTCACATATCTTTTGTCAATTATGTTCCTTCACTAGAAAAGAGTATCACCCATATTCACTCACAAAAATATGAAAGAATCATATATATGAGTGTATAAATAAAGTAATTCATGCTCACTCTCACAAAGAACTTCTCATGTAACATATGATGAACCATAACCTTTCCCTTTGTGCAAATACTCTACTAATATAAGAACGCCAAATTTAGTAGGACTTAAATGGTTGTAGCGTAGGCTAAGGGACAGGTAGAAATTATTTGGCCAGAATAGTGATTATCATCCCTAAACACTTTGATACTTCACAATTTTTTTTGATTTTATTACGCACAATCTTCGACTTTCTAACTCTTCCTTCCTTTTTTCACGCACTGTAATTCTTTATTCCCCTTTCTTTAAACATATGCTTATATATTGATAGCAAGGAACAATCAATTTTATTATTTTTCTTTCTTTCTTCTTTTTCTGCTCTCTACAATATCATATATATTATTTTCCAACACTTACACCCTAATTTTTTTTCTTCAGGCTTCCACCCTAAACTTTCCCCCTTTTTCACTTGTACCAATTTTAATTGTTTAATTTTTTATTACAATGCTTTAAAATGCTGCAACTACATGATCTTGATGAGTTCCGCTTTAATGCATACGATAATGCACAATTATACAAGGAGAGGACCAATAGATGGCAGGATAAGCACATTCAACGTCGTGTTTTTGAGCCCAGGCAATTTGTATCGTTATAAAATTCAAGGATCAAGTTGTTTGGGAGAAAGTTGAAGTCAAAATTTTTGGAACCTTTTGAAATAGTTTGTGTGACTACACATGGAGCAATTGAACTAAAGCCACTGGATTTGAGTTGGACCTTCTCAATGAATGGGAAGTGAGAAAAACACTACTTTTACGGGGTCATTGATCATGTACAGACCTTTGTTTCTCTCAAGGATGATTGAGAGAGCTGACTTCGCGCGGCAATGTTAAATCGGGCGTTACTTGAAATGCAACCCGAGATTGTAATATAAAAACAAAAATTAAATAATACAAAAAGATGTTATGCCACGATCTTAACTAAGGAACTTGTTATGAAGCAACCCGGCGTGTTATAATTTGTGAGTGCTAATGAGGTTGTCAGTGTGTAGTGCTTATATTTGCAAGATTATGGAGCTATGATGCAAAAAATAGGAAATAAAGCACTTGGACGGGGTAGCAATAGGTGGAAAAATAAAATTAAAAAATATTTAAATGTACATGTTACACCGCATGATGCGGGAGTAAGGGTGGCAAGGGAACCGGGTCCGGTCCAGTCTGGTTCTGATAATGGACCCGGTACTGGTAAGACCTGGTTTCGATAGGTCCGGTATAAACCAGAATAGGGGGTACCGAGTATAAAAAACGCTATGGAATAGGCTAATTTACCGGTTGAATCGGTACCGATAGACCCGGTTTCGGTCCGGTTCCGATATAGGTTAACGGTCAGAAACTTTAAAAAAAATTTCTTGTGTAATTACCGTTTGGAGCCGTTTGACAATAGGCAGTAGGGCCCACCAACGGATCCTAAC
>JACEIK010000621.1:263763-344896 GCA_018107945.1 Datura stramonium
TAATAATTATACTAATGGACTAATAATTAAAAAATTATAAAATTTTTTTTAAAAAATAATATAAAGAAATGAATTAAAAAAATAATTTGGACCCGGTTCCGGACCTGATCCGACTCGATTCCGCACTGGTATTACACGGACCGGACCAGATAATATGGAATACTCGGTAGACTCGGTATCGATAGACCCGGTTTCGGTCAACTGGGTCTCGAACCCGGTCCGTTCACGAAAAAAACCGGTCTGATTCCGGTTCCGGTCCGTTGCTAGCCTTAATCTCAAGGCCAGGAAGATGATCTCTAAAGACTATATGTATCATCTAGTTCGGGTCAAGGATTCTACATCCAAGACCCCGACTCTTCATTCAGTTCCTATTGTATGCGAGTATTCGAAGATGTTTCCAGATGAGCTACTAGGAGTCCCTCCTGAGCGAGAGATTGCCTTTGGTGTTGACCTTCTCCCTGATATGCGGCCTATATCCATTCCTCCTTATAGAATGGCTCTAGTTGAGCTAAAAGAGTTGAAAAAACAGTTGAAAGATCTCTTAGATAAGGGTTTCATTAGACTTAGTAAATTCCCATGAGGTGCTCTAGTTCTCTTTGTTCGAAAGAAGGATGGTTCCCTTAAAATGTGCATTGATTATCGGTAGTTTCACAAGGTCACAATCAAGAATAAATATCTCCTTCCCAAGAGCAATGACTTCTTTGACCAGCTTCAGAGTGCTAGTGCTTCTTAAATATAGACCTCAGATCCGGCTATCATCAACATAGAGTTAGAGAGAGTGACATCCCGAAGACAGCCTTCAGGACTCGATATGGTCATTACGAGTTCATAGTTATGTCTTTTGGACTAACAAATGCTCCTACATCTTTTATGGAATTGATGAACAGGGTGTTCAAGAAGTATTTAGACATTTTCGTGATTGTCTTCATAGATGATATTATCATATACTCTCGGAGCGAGAAGGAGCATGTCGCTCATTTGAGGATCATGTTGCAGACTCTCAAAGATTGCCAACTGTTTGCTAAATTCAGCAAGTGTGAGTTTTGGCTAAACTCAGTAGCATTTTTGGGCCATGTGGTGTCTAGCAAGGGTGTGCAGGTGGACTCTCAAAAGATAGAAACAGTGAAGAATTAGCCTAGACCAGTTAGTCCTTTGGACATTAGGAGATTTTTGGGTTTAGCTGGCTACGACAGGAGATTCGTTGAGGGATTTTCATCCATTGCAGCATCATTGACTATGTTGACCTAGAAAAAGGTCAAATTTCAGTGGTCGAACGCTTGCGAGAAAAGTTTTCAAGAGTTAAATACTCGACTCACTTTAGCCCAGTATTGACCCTACTGAAGGGCATAGATGGTTTCATTGTGTATTGTGATGCCTCTAGGGTTGTTCTTGGTTGTGTGTGTATGCAGAAAGTTAAGTTCATTGCGTATGCCTCTAGACAGCTTAAGACTCATGAGAAGAATTATCTGAGACATGACCTAGAGTTGGTAGTTGTGGTATTTGCCTTGAAGATTTGAAGGCATTACTTATATGGGGTGCATGTGGATGTGTTCACGAACCACAAGAGCCTTCAGTACGTGTTAACTCAAAATGACTTGAATTTGTGGCACTGTATATGGCTAGAGCTTCTTAAGGACTATGAAATGAGTGTTCTTTATTATCCGGGCAAGGCCAATGTAGTGGCGGATGCTTCTAGTTGGTGTCCACGGAGAGCGTGTCTCATGTTTAGAATGGGAGAAAAGAGTTAGTAAAGGATGTCCGCAGGTTTGCTCGTTTAGGGGTTTTCCTTGTTGACTCGACGGATGGTGGTGTGATTATTCAGTTGGGTCAGAATCTTCATTGGTGACCGAGGTCAAGGCTAGGAAAGATGAGGATCCTATCTTGGTAAAGTTGAAGGAAGGGGTCGGAAATAAGAAAGTGGAGGTTTTCTCCCAAGGGGGAGATGGTGCACTTCGATATCAGGGCCGACTGTGTGTGCCAACTGTTGATGACTTGAGAAAGTGGATGTTGAACGAGGCTCATGGATCTTGGTATTCTATCCACCCTGGTGCCATCAAGATGTACCACGATCTACGGGAAATCTATTAGTGGAATGGCATAAAGAAGGACATAGCAGGGTTTGTGGCTAAGTGTCCGAATTAACAGCAGGTGAAGGTTGAGCATCAGAGACCCGGGGGTATGTTTCAGGATACTAGTATTCCTACTTGAAAGTGGAAAGTGATTAATATGGACTTTATTACAGGATTTCCTCGTACCCGCCGACAGTATGACTCTATATGGGTGATTGTGGACAAGTTGACCAAATCAGCTCACTTCTTACTGGTCAAGACTACCGATTCAACTGAGGATTATGCTAGATTGTATATTTGGGAGTTAGTTCATTTTCATGGAGTTCCCTTGTCCATCATCTCAGATAGAGGTACCCAATTTACCTCTCAGTTTTGGAGATCGTTTCAGAAGGGTCTTGGTACTCAGGTAAAGCTTAGCATAACTTTTCTCCCGCAGACGGTCAAGCTGAGCAGACCATCTAGATTCTTGAGGATATGTTGAGAGCATGTATGATTGGTTTTAAGGGTAGTTGGAATGATTACTTACCTCTCATTAAGTTCGCTTACAATAACAGTTATCATTCCAACATTCAGATTGCTCCGTTTGAGACTCTTTATGGGCGGAGGTGTAGATCACCTATTGGTTGGTTTGAGGTAGGTGAGGTTAGGTTGATAGGGCTAGATTCAGTTCATGAGGCCATGAAGAAAGTTCAGCTTATTAGGGAAAGGATGAAAACAACTCAGAGTCGTCAGAAATCTTATGCAGATGTTAAATGAAGAGAGTTGGAGTTTGAGGTTGATGATTAGGTATTTTTAAAGGTGTCACCCTTGAAGGGGGTGATGAGGTTTGGGAAGAAAGGGAATCTTAGTCCCCGATATGTTGGTCCTTATAGGATTCTGAGGCGAGTTGGTAAGGTGGCATATGAGTTGGAGCTACCAGCGGAGTTAGCTTCGGTACATCCAGTTCTCCTTGTATCTCTATTAAAGAAGTGAATTGGTGACCCGACCTTAGTTGTTCCGGTGGAGAGCATAGGTGTGAAGGATAGCCTTACCTATGAGAGGGTTCCGATTGAGATCCTTTATTGTCAGGTTCAAAAGTTGAGAAACAAGGAAGTAGCTTTAGTGAAGGTTTTATGGATGAATCAACTTGTTGAAGGAGCTATATGAGAAGCCGAAGTAGATATGATGGCTAGATACCCGTATCTTTTTTCCTTCCGGCTCGGTTCCAGCATAAGGTATCAATTTTATCCTTAGCACTCTATTCAGTTTCATGTAGAACTCATGTCTCTAAGTTCCTTTCCTATCATAGCATACATGTATGTTTCATGAATTTAGTTCAGTCATGTATATCAGTCCAGAGTTGGTCATTCCGTAAGTTTTTAGCTTCAATTGTTCAGTTTTGGGATTACAGTTTTTTCCCCAGTGTTTCAGTATGCTTATTCTGCATTCGAGGATGAATGTTCCCAAGGAGAAGATAATGTAACACCCCAAAATTCCCTAGACCAGACCCGAGGATTGAAACGGGGAAAGCAGAAAAATATGCACCAAGTCATAGAACGAGTTATCCAGTGACTTGTGTGTGACCTAACGGGTCGTTAAGTGACCTTTTAAATGATTCCATGTTTGGGAATAAAATTTTCATCAGCCAATGGTAATGTATGAAGTGACGAGTAATCAAGACTCACCACGAGTCATTGTACGACCCTTCAAGTGTATAGTGACGCATAAAATGTTGAATTCCAGTGATTCGAGACGGATCGAGGGACGAGTCGTCGTGTATCCTAACGACTCGTTAATCTAACCATGGGAAGAAGAAGATCAGAGAATGGAAATTTTCAATGGTGGCTATGGGTGAGGACCACGAGTCGTTAGAGGACCTAATGACTCATTTGGTCACTCTTTAGGACTGACAGTGTCCAATTTCCTGTCGAATCACTAAGGGTGTTTTTGTAATTCCTAAGCTCCTAACTTTCTAATGATGTCGTCTTAAGCTTGTGAAAGAGTGTTTTAAGGGTATTATCCACCCTACAACCTTCATTCTCTTTCTCACACCCTAATTAGAAGATCAAATTCCCCCACGGCTCTCAAGGAAAAAACTAGGGTTCATTATCTTCATCTTCATCAAATCTTCTTGAGTCTTCAAGTAAAGTTATAGATTCTTCATGCTTAGGTATGTAGGGCTATGAAATGAGGGTCTCCTTCTACCCTCATGCTCAAATTTCTCCTCAAGTTCATAAATTCAAGTTTTAAACCAAGTGTATTGATTTCTAGGGTTTTAATCCAATTTTTATGAAATTATCTATGATATGTTTATGGGTCTAATTCCCTTATGTGCTAATGTATATTTTAAGTCTAATGGGCAGATTTTACACCCAAATTGATTATAAATCCATGATTTAAAGTTGTTAGAAATTATTCCCTATTATGCAAGTTTGTGAAAATTCAAGCTTATGGTTCATGATTTCAAGTATGTTGAGATATCTAGCATGCATGAATGTTTATGAGCTCTTCACTTATGAACCCATGATTTTAACTCATAAAGTCTATTTCAAGTATGCATGATGTTATGATTTGGGCAAGCCCATGTAAGTAAATATGTTTATTATGATTTTAGCCAAGGCTAACCAGATTAGTCATGATATATTTTGTAGTCAAGACTCCCCACTATTCAAATTCAAGTTATGTTTTGATATTATGATTATATGAGCAGTATACATGTTTTGGAAGTATTTTCTAGCACCGAGTAGGACAGAGATTCCAAGGTTCCCCGATCTCATAAATTACGCGACAACGTAGGGGTGTGTGTGTGTGTGTGTGTGTGTGTATATATATATACTGTGTGTATATATATATACATATATATATATTTGGGACCTCTTAGAAAGTGCTCCCCGCCCGAGGGCACACCGTGATATCACACCTTATTCGTCCTTCGCCCTAGCAAGGCTTAGGATAGCTCTCTATGTGGGGCAAGACATGGGATCATCATGCGCTCTTACATGATGGTTTTCGATTATGACAAGTTTCCCTTTGTTCCTTATGCTTTTAGTTATTTATATTCATATATTATAATAGTATGTTTTACAACTGATTTGACCCAATGGTCAGTATATGAGCTTTTACTTGCGATTTCATATATGACAAGTCATATGATTTCTATTTCTAAATCTTGGGTCATTACGTTCAGTCATGTTAACTAGCTTATGACTATTTTTATCTCAGTTACACTTTAGCATGCAGTCCTTACTCTCATGATCTTTTGATTTACAAGGATGTTTTTAGCTAATGATTTATTAAGCATGTTTTACTTTCCTTACATACTCAGTACATTCTAAGTACTGATCGCAAAATCTATGCTATACCGTTTCATGATATAATTTCAGGTGATCTAGCTCAGTCTCGCTGATAGCTCGCTCCCATCATAGTCGGTTCATCCCTACTTTAGGTGAGTCCTTATCATTCGAGGACATTTATCAATTTAGATTTATTTTGACAATTTTGTTTCAGTCTTGGAGATAGTTGGGGGGCTTGTCCCAACACCTCATCAGATAGTAGAGGCTTTTTAGACATAGACTATTATGTTCAACTTTAAAATTTAGCGTTGTGATGTTATTGTTTGATAAATGTTTATGTTATTCATACTTTTGCTTATTCATGTTTAAGATATTAGTTCCCGCTTTAGTTTATGCACTTGAGTTACTATGCACATGCCATGGGTTGAGTGGAGCCATCCGTGATTGTAGGTCCCATATCTTGATCCGGGGTCCCAACTCGGGTCGTGACATAACTGCCTGTACCACACATGATCCATCCAACGTCTTACCTGAGTCGACTCTAGGCCCCTAAATAACCACAACCATCACCAACACATCTAGCATCCATACCTATCAAACAAACATAATTCAAGGCAACAATACAAAACAACAACCATAAATTAATAATGTACGAACAGATATACCACTCCACAACCTGACCTTGCCTGGGAAACACCTCATTGTCTTTCAGGTCTAACGACACTTACTAGCAAGATGCACCGAAAACTATTAATGGCCCCACACTCGTAGTACGGTCACTAGTGCGCTGGAAAGCACTCAACAACTATACATTAGTCTCACAATAAGCTGTACAAGGCTCAAATGTGCTAGAACAATTCAACAGCCACTACACTCATATGTACAATCCAACACAAGCCCAATCATTACGAAGTCGGCTACCACAACCACTTTGGTTGGCTATGCCTCAGGCTCGACCCTTATGCTGGACTAAACTCGACAACCATGGTACCGTTGAGCCCTCAGAGGCAACCATATTGACAAATAGAGAACAACACATACATACAACAAGATAGCCACACATTTGGCAACACAAAACATCCCAGTCTAATTACCGTTATTATAAACTTTATTCTTAAACTCTAGGTGCCTTTTTATTCCTTATTATAATACTGAATAGTTGAAAGATCATAGCCTAGCAACTCTATCCCCCCGAGCTTTATATATGTCACTAATTGATACCACAATTAACACCAATCCCTTGAAGATAACGCAAAAAGGATAGCCGCTAACCAAGACAAGTAGAGTCCCAACCAACCCTATGATGAAACTACAACTGACACCTTACAACATACTATCGTCGCATAACCATGCTTAACTTCACGGCCTCAATTGTGAGGGAAGGACTACGGCCCCAACAGACTCCAAACACACATATGCAAAGATATATATAACAACTACAACACGACAAACTCAAACCATACAACAAAAATACAATTGAGATGAAAATCATGCCGAAACGGAGAAATGGAAGCTTAACATACCTTAATTTAGCGAACCCCAAGCTAAGACAAATTCAAGCTACAACTATCAAGAACATACTGCCTTAGAGCAGCCTTCCAATGTCTGAAATGCAGCTATGATATTTGATAAGAAAAAAACACAAAATGAAGCTTAACCGATAAGATTTTTGTCAAGACCCGAGTTGGGACCCTGGATCGAGACACATGACCTAGAACGACGAATGACTCCAAGCTAACCCATGGTACATTCATAGCATGACTTTAAAGCACAATTAAGTAGAAAATAACATAAACATGAATAATCAGAAGACTAAATATCATAAAACGTATATCAAGCGATAACATCACAATGTTGAATCTCAAAGCCGAATATACTAGTCTATGTCTGAAAAGCCTTTACTATCTGATGAGATACGACAAACCCCTAACTAACTCCAAGTCTAAAACTAAACTGACATAACAAGTCTAAACTGATAGATTTCCTCAGATAATGAGGACTCACCCAAAGTAGGGACTGAACTGGACTGATATAGGAGCAAGCTATCGGCGAGACTGAGCTGGATCACCCGAACCTATATCATGAGATGATATAGCATAGAGTGTGTGGTCAGTACTTAGGATGTACTAAGTATGTAAGGTAAGTAAACATGCTTTGAAAAATGTTAGTTGAAATCATGCACATATATCACATAGATCATAAGAGTAAGGACTGCATGCTAAAAGCCATATCTGAGATATACATCATCAAAGTTGGATATCATAGCTAAACATAATGACCCAAAATTTAAAAATAGAAATCATAACTTGTCATATCTGAAATCATATGTAAAAGCTCATAAACTGATCATTAAGTCAAATATGCTATAAAACATAATATCATAAGTCATGAACATAAGTAACTGAAATCATGAGGAGCAATGGGAGCTCGTCATAACGGAAAACCACCATGCATGAGCACATGATAATTCCACGTCTTTCCCACGTGGAGGAGACCCATCCTAAGCCTTTCTAGGCAAAGGACAAATAAGGTATGATATCACGGTGTATCCTTAGGCGGGGGAAGCACTCTCTTGATAGGTCCCAAATATATACCTATGTTGGCGTGTAGTTTGTGAGACTGGGGAACCTCGAAACCCAAGCCTACTCGGTATTAGACACTACTCCCAAAACATGCATAGTGCTTATATCATATTCTCAAAACATAGCTTGAATCTTAACATTGGGAGTCTTGACTCTAAATCATATCATAAACTGCATTGAGAGTCTTGACTCCAAATCATATCATAAACTGCATTGGGAGTCTTAACTCCAAATCATATCATAAACTGATCTTGTTAGCCTTGGCCAAAATCATAATAAGCATGCTTAACTTGCATGGGCTTGCCCAAATCATAAAATCATGCATACTTGAAATAAACTTCATAAGTCAAAATCATGGAATCATAAGTTGAGAGTTCATAAATATTCATGCATACTAGATAATTCATCATGTTTGAAATCATGGATCATAAGCTTGAAATTTCCATAAAACTTGCATAACACGACATACTTTCTAATTACTTGAAATCATGAATTTATAATCCAACTGAGTGTCAAATCTGTCCATTAGACTTAAATTTTACATTTGAACATAAGGTGATTGGACCCATAACCATATCATAGATAGTTTCATAGAATTGGGTTAAAACCCTAAGAATCAATACACTTGATTAAGAACTTAAATTCATGAATTAGAGGGAAAATTTAGGCATGAAGGTGGAATAAATCCCCCATTCATAGCCCTACATACCTGGGTAAC
Organism: Datura stramonium; assembly: GCA_018107945.1. NCBI lineage: Eukaryota > Viridiplantae > Streptophyta > Magnoliopsida > Solanales > Solanaceae > Datura > Datura stramonium. The sequence continues at coordinate 272,405 of JACEIK010000621.1, forward strand.
TTGATTTCTAGGCTGGTCTTGAAAGCTCAAGAGAATTGAGGAGGAATTCTAGTTCAAGAGAATTGAGAAGAAATTGAGGAGGAATTCTAGTTTGATCTTGGAAGAGAACTTCAATTCAATGCATGCATGGGAGCCTAATGGCATAGGCTAAGGCCAAAACCTCTTAAAACACTCATTCAGGGCTTAAAATGATGTCATTAAAGAGTTAGGAGCTTGGAAATTTACAAAACTACCCCCAGGAAATCGCATAAAAAATTCAGACTGCCAGCTACAACGACTCATCCAATGAGTCGTTGTAGGATTTGATGAGCCGTTGGACCATCTGTTGTCTCCTGGGGTATTTCTGATACTCTTCTGGTTCTCCAACTAACGACCAGACAGGATGAGTCATTACTTGCAACAATGACTCATCATTCCTCTCATTGTTGCCTCTTCTACCCTAACACAGTTTCTGAAGTCCTTTCAATGGATCGATACCACGAGTAGTCACTCACCACCATGGGTTGTTGCATCCTTCCATTGTCACTGAATCATATATGGAATTTTTTCCGAACTCCACTTAACGACCCCTTAGGACGACCAGATAAATGAAACAATGAGTTTTCACTTGGCTCATTATTTGCTGGAAATCCTGACTGGGGGCTTACCATGAGACAGACGACGGGTCGTTGTTCCCCACAATGACTCATCCCTTGAGTCATTCTGTGACTCTAGTGCCCTATTTCCTGTTTTCTCCGTTTCAACCCTCGGGTAAGATCTTAGGGACTTTTAGGGTGTTACAATTTTTTATGGATTTTAACGGTAGGATTTCCTAGTTAATGACCCACCAATACTTACACACTCCTAATCATCCTAAACAACTAGAAACTAAGAGTAGAGGAGCTTACCAACCAGTCCAAGAAGAGGCAACTGCTAAAATTTACAAAAACACTGGCAAAACAGCAACTATACATAGCTATCAACTTTTATGGCACCAAAATTATCTTGGGACAAGGTTTCTATTATAATTACTTAAAACAAATAAAGGAGGCTTAGGAGAGAGTTTGGGACGAAACTCTTCTGGAAATTTCAAATAATAACTCAAACAACCGACCAAGTAGCTTATATAGGTAGCCACCACCTCAGTAGAAATGTGTCATGCTACGCAATGCACTGATTTGGTGGCGTGAGCCATTGTGGAGCCTCTCTGGTCCTCGCCGCCTACCTGCATGGTCTTACGAAACACGAATATCTCTTTACTCTGAAGTCGTATTAGAGAACTATTTAATGTGTTGGAAACTAGGCTAATAGATCTTTAATTTGATAGGTTTTGGACCTCCTAATTCCTTATAAATTGAGAGAATAGCTCCAAGACATCTGATCTAAATTTAAGAGAAGCTTAAGAAAAAATGTACTATAACTTTCACCGACTTTCTTTCTATAGCTTGATCGACGTCCAATCTTAACATACGATCATAGAGTGCCTCAAATATCTCAAAACACTTACTTCTTAGCATATTAAGTACTCTTAGTATTACCTCGAAGTACAGATTTGTTGCTTAAACTACACGGGGTGTTACCGAAGGAAAGTGAGCAGTTTCTGGGTGCATCACTGCCCAACAAATTTCGCTGAAATGGGAGGGATCTTACCGTTGCGGGCTCACCATAGCGAGAATCAGTCTCTATAACACATCCGCTGCAGTAGAAATGCAATTGAAGCAGTGGGCATGTGCTAAACATAATCAAGATCCCTTATTTTGGAAAAATTTCAAAATTAATCCGCAGGTTATAAAAAGATCATAAGGTATGAAAATTATGGAATGATTAAAATAACATAAATAGCAGGACCAAAACAAAGGCAGTTGTCTATTGGATGACATATATGGGCATCCGTACATCAAGGTTAAGGAACAACATTAACTGATAAAAATAAATAACCAAATCATATAAGGAAAAGCAAATTGTTCGACAAAGCCCCAACAAGGGCAAAAACCAAGAGGAACTAAGGGGATCGAGGGAGATAGATACACTGGGGCAATATCTAACTGGAGGCCTCATCACTGCAGTTGCGAAGCTCATCAGACTCCTCATCCTCGAACCCGCGGAAGAAGGAGAAATGTTGGGCGTCCTTCCTGGACACTTGGGGCATCCTGAAGTAGGGAGAGAGGGTCTTGAGAATCTTCTTTACCCCTTCCATAGGCAGACAAACATCTTGTCCCAGGAGAATCCCTTCCTCTTCTCCGCCTCCAAATCCTCCCGAAGCTCGACATAGGCCTAGGCTAGAGATGCAATAGCCCTCTATAAATTCTCAAGATCCGTGATAGCTGCACTGGATAGCATGCCACCTGGGGGCGGTCTGGGAAACCCATCCAACAACTCTCTCATGGTGGTCAATTGCTCCTCCATCCGCTCAAAGGGACCTGAAGGCCTAGAGGGATCGACCGTGCTGCCACCTTAGCCATCACTCTCATCATCTAAGTTCATCTTCCTCTTTTTCTTTTCCCTCCTAGGCGCCTTCACCCTAAAGGGGTCGAAAGGCATGTTGCACTCAATTATATGGTTCTCCGCCTCTTGGGTACTCCTTCTCATGTACACATCATTAATGATGGAGGGGAAGGGAAAATTGGATACGCTCTTGGCCGAGAAGTACCTTCATTCCTCTGCAATCTACACTTCCACATTGATCAATACCTGATCCAGAATATAGGACACTACCAAGGCCTGATGGAAGATCATGTCATCGACATTGGTAGAAGGTCGAATCTATTGCGATATGAGGTTCAACCACCTCTGAGCCTTCATGGTGAAATGGGTACCCTTGATGACGGTACAGGTGATGCCCCAAGTAGTTGAGGCCCTCTTGTCCTCCACCACTAGCTTATCCATGAGCCACTACTCGTTGCCTTCTGTGTCCTTGTCTCGGAACTCATCTTTTGGGGGATTAGGTAACCCAACACCTATTTTTGGGGGCAACACTAATGTTGAAGGTCACCCTTTAGACATAAATGGCTGGGTCCGGGAGGGACCAGTTCAGCATGGGGAGGTGGGCATATAACTTCCTTACCCATTGCTCATTCATTAAGCAGGGCTGTGTGACCATTGACCCTCACCTTATTTCCTGGAGACGGGCTTAGAACTCGAGCACCCTCTATGCCATGTCCATTATTAAGAAACGCTGCTCATGTATAAATTTCTTCGCCCCTGCTTGATGTACCTCCGTTGACATTGACCATTGACAAACTTGATATAGTCGAGAGGGGCATGATCAGAAGACATAGTGAGATAACAATCCTGTAAAAGATGTTACGTTAGACAAATCCCCAATAAGATAAAACAAAGGACTAAGCTAAAATTAAAATAGTCAAAGCTTAGTATTCTGCCAAGGGCTTCTGCTGCAACAGATAGACTTTCGATGTAACTAACCTACCACAACGGGCATAGGTCCGTGATGACGAGTCCACCATAGCGAGAATGCAACTGCTACGATGAGTCAGCTGTAGTGGAAGTCGTCTTCCCCAACAGAAATATCTGGCCCCAACAATGGCCATCATGTTTCAACCGTACAGTTTCCCTAATTTTGGCCTAGATCAGGCAAAGGAAGGGCATCCATGAGCCCCACAACCCATTATCCAACCCAAATATAATCAAGTTCAAGCCCTAAAGGCTCGAAAAGTTAAAAATACCACCCAACCCAATCACCACATTTTCTAGTGTAAAACCCCTATGAAAGCGGTAAATAGTACGAAGAGAGTGATACAAGGAACTTAGGCACGTAAATAGAACAAGCCTATTGTGAAAATCAAACCCCACAAGCAAAAATGAAAAACTACCCTCACCACCCCATTATCAATCCCATCCAAGCATTTGGGCATGAAAAAGTAACCATTGTAGAATAAACAATGTAATGAAGTTGTAAGGACAAAGATTACCTAAGGAAAATCTAGTAGAACCGCAAGGCTGCAAAGAGAAATTGTGAGTCCAAAGTTGAGGATGTGGAAAGTGAATACAAACCGTCCCTCTACCCTCTTAACCTGCTAGGTGTTTCACTATAGCAGATCGCATCATGTCGCAACGAGACTGCTGCAGCGAGAACACCATCACTGCAGCGATCGAGTATGTGTCCAGTGTTATAATTATAACCACGTGCTCTGATGTTTAAATCCTACTCCTACGAGGGTCAGAAAATGTCCTAAGTTTTTGATTAAAAAAAGGTCCTATGGGAGATAACATTAATGCAGGAGGTGGCTTAAGTGATAAAGAAGCAAATGAAAATTTCAACAATAGGAAATATAGAAGGCCCAGGGATGGATCTATTAAGTCCTAGTAAGGAAATCGTTGAGTAAATTTGTGAGGTAAAATTCCATTTAGATAGGGATACAAAGGTTGAATAATTAAATTCATGTGCAATATTCGAATGCTGTACCCTTAGCGTCCTTAAGACCTCGATGGAAAAGGTTTGGTATGAAGACCATTTAACCTAGGTATGAAGTGAGTAAGGTAAGATGACCATATAGTGAAACATCCGTGGAAACAAGTGAATAAGGTAAGATGACCATATAGTGAAATATTTATGGAAACAATATTGTTACAACCTTGACTTCAAGGCAATGGGAATCTTTTATCACCAGACCACCCCGAGCCATTCGAGGATGAATGATTGTTTAATTGGTATCAGATGTAACAACATGTACAATTGTTATAAAGAATTAACACTACAAGTGTAAAATTAAAAATTTCCATAAGAATGATTTAATAGTTGTAATTAAAAAATGTCTGAGAAAGGTTGGTATAAAATGCACGGAGTTAAAATTTTAAGTGGTTCAGGCAGGCACACCATTGTAGCAGATGATTCCTTAATATAGTGGGACTGTTGCAATGAAGAAGTCATTACTACAACAGATGACGCGGACCAAAACTCCGAATTTCAGTCTATTTTAAGATCGAGTTCCTATTCTATCATGGATTAATTAACAAAAGCAATTTGGGGGTAAAATATTGGACATTCTAACCAAAAAACAAGAGGGTGGCTCTCAGAGAACAAGACTCCACCTTCCTCTCTGGACGACCTTATTCTAGAACGATAGACTGGAGCGAAAATGGAACTCCATTAGTTGCAGGGCAGCAACTTGGCACCCAGGTAGGTTATAGCTTACCTTGATTTAGACATTAATTAGTGACTCGTATATCCTTGTAGAAGATCTTGAGTTAATTAAGTCTAGCGTAATAGGATGATATCTTATGGGATAAGGTGATTTTTAGAGTCAACATAATGGATATCAACAAGGGTAAGAGGTAAAGGTAATAAGACCTAGTTGTATATGATGTTGATATGATTATTCTCTTTTTTTGTTTTTATTGATGATGTGGCGTGAGTAAATTACTTAAAATAGAAACTTTTAAGATAAGTGTGAGAAATTCATATTGAGTGCAATTGACGAGTTGTTAGGTCCTTAATTGATAAGGTTGGAGAATTTGAACTAATAAATTATGAAAGTTACCTTGTGGTATACAGTTGATTTGAAATCGACGATAGTGATGCTAACCATGCTATGCGAATGAGTTCTGAATTTGTATATAACTGTGAATATGGTTCATAAATTTTAAAGTGCAATTTTGATAATCAACGTGTACTTATGAATTGTCCTATGTGATGACTATGTAATAACATGTTGAATTATGTTGATGAATGTTGGATAATACATCTGTATCTTGAGATGAGAGGCTCGTGCCCAAGGTGAGCTTCTGGGCGAGCGGTTATGTGTCGATTGAGGAATACATAATTCTTCTAAGATGAGTGGCTTGTGCCCAAGGTGAGCATCCAAGCGATCAGTTATGATATGATTTGCTCTTCCCGAAGGGAGCATCCGGACAAGTAGATGAGTCAGAGTGGGTACCAACACCGGTATAGTATATATATTTCTAGAGTTCTCTATAGGTCATGACTGGAAGGGCGAACATAAGACCCTCTGGCATGTGTGTATAGATGTGTGATAGAGATGTGATAGACACATAACCCGATTAAATACCATTAAGAGACTGACATGTGATCAGGTTTAATGCAAAGTGGAACTAAAGAGATACAGAGATTATACACTTGTACTTATAAGTGGCCATAATTTCATTGTCTTGATTGAGTTGCCTCATGATTGTAAAATAATTGTGATTCTTTCTGTTATCTTTGTTAAAGACTCATGTTTTCTATGATGGGTTGACATGACTTGTCCAAGTATGATTTAGTTTTTCTGAATGTTGTTGATTTCTTTTTATCCATTTTGATTGGTGTATGCACTATTAAGCCTTGGGGCTGGGTTGGTCCTGACTGTCGGAATAGTTTTGTCAACAAGGATAGGGTTAGGATACGTGATATGAATTGGTGGTAAGTTGATATTTATAGATGAGATATTAAATAAATGATAGGCTTCCTAAATTCTACGCTGAGTCATAATAAATCATTGGTAGTTAAAAATCGACTTGGGTACCTTGGATAGTATATATAATTAATCATTGGGTTGCTATATATTAAAAAGGATATTAGATGTCTCGAGGTAATATATGTTTCAAAAAGGAAGAGTGTCAGTTCATACCAAGCTACTGGTTGATAGGGGTACCACTGTAGTGTGGAGTTCCTACTGCAATGAGAGCGCCATAGCGGTCGGAGTACTGCTGCAACGGTGGTGGTCTAGAATATTGTGTACGACTTATAGCAAGGGATTCATTGAGATGTAAGGAGGTTAGTGATAGTATGACAAGTTGTGAATAATTGCCACGTTTATTGAATGACGTGTTATTACCTAATTTAATTATTACCCGTGGATATTGATTTTGCATTATATTATGTGAACTAATCTTAGTCGGATGATGGTGCTTATCAGTACGTGTAACAAGTATTGATGTTGAGTGTAGTGAGCTTGTCTAAAGCTTTGATTGTGGCTTTATATAGAAAGAAGAGTTGCAAAGGTAACTAATTTCCCTTGAGGTCTTTCTAAGAATTTGGTGCTTATTGGATTTGTGAATTTGAGGTTCTTGTTCATTTACAAGGGTTACTTAATTCATCCAATATTGTATCTAGTTATCTATTTGATGTTGGGCATATTCTTATGCTCATTTGCCATATTTTTACCCATATTTTACCTTGTTTTTAGATCATAATCCTTATGATGCATGAATTCATGTTTATGTGTGTTTTGAGAGATAACAAGTGTTTTTAGATGGTTTTAGCAGGTAATCAATGGAAAAGGACTTAAAAATAGCCCACGGTGTGAATAAAGAAAAATTCGAAAAAAGTTGGCTTGGTGAAATAGCTGGCGTGGCGCGCCAGCCACCAAACTTCAAAGAAAATTTGACTAACACCTTGGTGCATTGGCTGGCATGGTGCACCAGAGCCCAAAATTCAACAAAAAAATCTTCTAACACTCTAACGAGATGGCTAGCGTGGTGCAACAGGCCAAACTTTTTGTCTAAGAAAAATTTTAACACTCTGGCGAGATGGCTGGCATGGCGCACCAGAGCCTAAGCTGCAGAATTTTTTCTAACACCTTGGCATATTGGGTGGCATGGCGTGCCAGAGGCAAAACTTCAGAGGAAATGCAAGTCACAGTCTGGTGCATTGGATGGTGCGACGCGCCAGGGCCATTCCGGGATGGATTTTCAAGTATAAAAGCTATACTTCTCAAGGGAAAAAGAGTCATTGGATTCCTTGCTGATAAATATAACATCTAAGGCATTTTGTTAGGATTCATTCATTGTATTGATCTGTTTGTAAGCAATTTTATAGAGTAAGAGACAAGTTCATTTTCTAGGTTTCTTCTTTAACTTATGTTTTTGATTCGAATGATGAATTCTTTAGTTTTACACTTGAACATGAGTGGATAAACTCTTGTTCTAAGGTTTTGTCCATAGAAGATGGTTGAAGTTTGAAAGTTTGTTTATGCTAGTTCTTGATTCTTCTTAAAGGTTGTTTATACTTATGTTAATTGCTTATTCATTAGCTTGATCATCCCACAAATATAACTATTGTCTTTTGGTTGAACTCGGGAGAGGGAACCAAGATGGTTAAAAGTAAGTGTAAAATAGGTTCCAAAGACTCTTAACTCATGGATTCAAGATAGAATTCATTGTCGAGGATAGGAATATTCCCGTCAACCCTATTCAGTTGAATACAAGTAACCACAACCATCGTCTTATGCTTCTCCTGCAACCATAAGGATATAGGCGTTAGGGTTCATGGGAAGTTCTTGGATGTTCGGGAGAATGACAAGAAATGGGATAGTAACTTGCAACTAGCAACCTTAGGAAGAATTAATCTGGCGTATTCAAGTCTCAAAATTCAACCTGAAGTGGAAGTGCCAATACCCTAGATTCTATCTTCATTTGAAGTACAACATTTGTTAATTTGTGTTTTAATTCTTCAGTTAAATTTACTTTTCAAGTTTAGTAGTATAATTCCCAAACCATTTCCCATTTTTACCTGTTTTATTAGAATAGTGAAATAAAGTGTTAACCTTGAGCAATTAATCTGATAAGTCTCTGAGGGATCGATAATCGAGACTTCACTGTCCTATATTACTTGATGACCATGTGATCTTGCGTGCTCTAGGACGACATTAAATTTTTGGCGCCGTTGTTGGGGACTTGAATATTTATTAATTATTTTTGGTTAGGATTTTTATTACACTATTCAAGTATTTAATTCTTGTAAGTATATTATACAGATTTTTATTTTTCTTTTTTTTAATGGTATTTTACCACTTTTCTTAACAAGAAATCTTGGTATATAAATGGGTCGAATGACGGGTATTCATATTTTGGTGATCCGTGCCTGAATTATAGAGGACCCTACTTGTAGCAACACTATCATACTTGTGGTGTATGTAGTTGTCTAGATGGCTATTGGAGTAGCTGCTTAAAATCTTATTCCCCTTCCCCAAACCCCTATTACGATCCTCCTATTGTTTTTGATGCTTACAAGAGTAATGAAGAGCAGGAACATCATGCTCAAATGAGCGATATGGAAAAACTGATCTTGGAGCTTATGAAAGTAATGAGGGAGTAGCTTACTGAACAAGGAAAAACCTTAGAAAGGATGAGAGCCAAGCTCACAGAGATGATGGATGAGGCCATAACTTGTAATGATTTGCAAGTCACGGTCTTAGACAATACTCCAGAGGAACCTTAAGTGGAAGAAAAGAAGCTTAGAAAAGAGATAGACTAATTTGGCCCAAGTATCCATGACCTGCAGGCTCTTTTGAATGAAAAAGTTGTGGCGTTTGAAGCCCAATTACAAAGTATTGTGGCTACTAGCCAATTCAAGGAACAGGAAGAAGAATCCCAACCATTAGACTATTCTTTGTTGGATGATGTTGATGTTGAGGAGGTGGATCAAAGTGAGGATGTCAATCATAATTCAGTCTTGGAGTTAGGGCGTATTGATCCTCATTCTAAATACTTTTCGACATTGTGTTTGGTTGGAAACCTAAAAATAGAGCCTTCCAAGCCTATGGAGAGATGTGTAGATGAGGAACAATGCCTCTATATTCTAAAATTTCTTATTCCAAAGAGACATAATGACATCCCTCATCTAAGGGCCAAAAAGGGCAAGATGCAACATTTATTACTTGGTCCCTTCATGTTTACACCACCGCCCCTTGTGCGTAAAAAAAAATTGGAAAAGAAATCAGGAGTGAAATTTTTAGGCTCAAAATGAAAGGAAAAATGGTGAAACTTGATGGCGTCATGCCGCGACGTTAAATCATGCTCTTGTTTTGAGGCAACCCAATTTGTAATAGTGTAGTTTTTATTAATTTTTATATAGTGTCACTTTTATCTTTTGTTTTGTGTGCAGAGAAAGGAAGTCTGAGTACCGAAATCAAAGCTAAGGGGCACTTATTGAGCTTAAGTGTGGGATTGTGCGACCCATGAATCAAAGAGACATGATGCTAGCTAGGTCCAGGGCCTCAGGGAGTATTTCTCACTCATGTTTTATTTTATTTTATAGATGCTCTGAGGACAAAGCATGGGTTAACTGTGGGGTGAGGGGATGTCTTCCAAAATTTTGAGATTAAGGGTGAGTATGCCATCAAGTTTTTCTTTAAAAATATTTGAAATGGCATATCTCACCTACCATTCGATTTTTCTTATGGCCTTGGTTCTTTTCCAAAGTGGGAGACCTTAGAACCAGGTAAAATTTTTATTTTAAGGACAGTTAAATTTTTTTTTGGAGAATAAAAGGCTTTTCCCTATGATGGATGGTTGACGATCGTCTTGAGGTAAAATTAGTCATATTTTTATTTTTTGTTGTAGAGTCTAAAATCACCGCTTGTGTGCTCTTGATATTCCACTTAGAAGCTAAGCTAGGAGCAATGAAATGATCTTCGTGAATGCATAAGAAGTTAGAATTCCATGAGAGACACATAGGTTCTTTAACTTGACTCAATAAAATTTTTTTAGGGCTTAATAATGAAAGGATTCATTCAATTTGATTGTGTGGATATGCAACCATAGAAAACCGACTCACATCATGATTCTATGAGAGGTGAGCTTGATTTGTTATGTGTTGTACATAATGTAACATCTAGAACTTGCCTAAGTGTGTATAGGATATCTGGTTGCGAATAAAGTAAGATGTGATTAAGACATTTTTGAAAAGCCCATTTTGCCCATTGTTGTTGTACCTTCCTTAACACTATCCCTAGTTAACCCCTTTGAGCTTCAAGCCTTAATTTTCTTCTTAGCCACAAAAGAAGCCTATCCTTTTTTGTTGTGTGACCTTCAGAATTTCTAATCCAAAGATAGTCTGACGCACTTTGAGGATTAAGAATGAGGGTTCACCAAGGTAGAAAAAGTTAAGGAAAAGGAAAGAAAGAAAAAAATAGTGATAGCAAAAAGAGAAAATAGAAAGAGGGGTGCCCAAAAAAAGATGTTGTCTACTTACTTCTAGAACATAAATGAAAAGATTTTAATAGTTGATCATTCTTGTGAACTTATAAGTAGAAACTAGCAGTCAAGTAGTATGAAAAAGGGGCATGAGAATAAAAAGGGAATTAGTGAAAGAAAAGGTGAGCAGTGAGAAAAAGTGGTGGACAAGAAAGATTAAAAAAATTGTCTTAAAGTGCTTAGGATTGGTAGCCACTACTAAAGAAAATCATTCCTACCCGTCCCTTAGCTGACATTACAACCAGGGAAAGTCCTTATGATTTTACTATTGTTGAAGCAACTAAGTAGTCTAAATATACATGAGGGAAAAGCCTATGGTATGTTACATGTGTGTGATACATCATTTCTGAGAGTGAGTGTGTCTTTTTTATTTTGTTCCAAGCTTTAATTGATAACATGAGGGAAGGAACATCACTAAATAAGTGAGGGCATAAGATTGTCAAAGTCGGTGTACTATGTGTTGCATTTTCATACTTAATCATGTTTCCCTATTTTGAAAAGATGAGTCAATTATAGAGGCTACATAGTTTTGAATGTGAAAACTTCTGTGTGTGCTTGATATGGGTTGTTATGAATTGATGAACCACTCATGCATGTGATCTGTGCTAGCTACTTGAGTGGGATTGATAGGGGTGACAAGTGGTGAGAAACGACGTTCATGCACACAAGTAAGGATTGTTTGAGGATGAACAATGGCCTAAGTGTGGGTGGTTATATTGGGCATATTCTTATGCCCATTTGCCATGTTTTTACCCATATTTTACCTTTTTTTTAGATTATAATCCTTATGAAATGCATGAATTTACGTTTATGTGTGTCTTTTGAGCTAACAAGTGTTTTTAGCAGGTAATAAATGGAAAAGGACTAAAAAATGGCCCAAGGTGTGAAGAAAGAAGAATTCGAAAAAAGTTGACCTGGTGAGATAGCTAGCGTGGTGCGCCAACCACCAAACTTCAGAGAAAATTTGACTAACACCTTGATGCGTTGGCTGGCGTGGTGCACCAGAGCCCAAAGTTCAGCAAAAAAATATTCTAACACTCTGGCGAGATGGCTAGCATGGTGCATCAGGACAAAATTTTTGTCTGAGAAAAATTCTAACACTCTGGCGAGATGGCTGGCGTGGCACACAAGACCCTAGACTGCAGAAGTTTTTCTAACACCTTGGCATATTTGGTGGCATGGAGTGCCAGAGGCAAAACTTCAGAGGAAATTCCAGTCACAGTCTGGTGCGTTGGATGGTGCGACGCACTAGGACCATTCCGGGACTGATATTCAAGTTTAAATGCTGTACTTTTCAAGGGAAAAAGAGTCATTGGATGCCTTTCTTTTAAATATACATCTAGGGAAGTTTGTTAGGATTTATTCATCATATTGATCAGTTTGTACGCAGTTCTTAGAGGAAGATACAAGTTTATTTTCTAGGTTTCTTCTTTAACTTATGTTTTTGATTCAAATGATGAACTCTTTAGTTTTACACTTGAACATGAGTGGCTAAACTCTTATTCTAGGTTTTTGGCCATAACAGATGGTTGATCTTTGAAAGTTTGTTTATGCTAGTTCTTGATTCCTCTTAAAGGTTGTTTATACTTGCGTTAATTGCTTATTCGTTAGCTTGATCCCCTTACGAATATATCTGTTAGCTTTTGGTTGAACTCGGGAGAGGGAACCAAGAGGGTAAAAAGTAAGTGAAAAACAGGTTTTAAAGACTCTTAGCTCATGGGTTCAAGATAGAATTCATTGTGGAGGATAAGAATATACCCGTCAACCCTATTCAGTTGAATAAAAGTAGCCACAACTGTCATATCATGCTTCTCCTGTGATCATAGGGATAGAGGCGTTAGGGTTCATGGGATAATTCTTGGATGTTCGGGAGAATGACAAGAAATGGGATATTACTTGCAACTGGCAACCTTAGGAAGAATTAGTCTAGCGTATTCAAGTCTTAAAACTCAACCTGAAGCGAAAGTGCTAATACCTAGATTCTATCATCATTTGAATTAAAACATTTGTTAATTTGTGTTCAATTCTTCAGTTAAATTTACGTTTTAAGTTTAGTAGTATAATTCCCAAACCATTCCCCATTTTTACCTATTTTATTAGAATAGTGAAATAATGTGTTAACCTTGAGCAATTAATCTGACAAGTCTTTGAGGGATCGATAATCGGGATTTTACTATTCTATATTACTTGACGGCCACATGCGCTTACGTTCGCTTAAGCGACATCACTATCCTTTTACTGTTATTGTATCACTTAGTATTAAATCTAGTGATTAGTGTTGTTCTTACAACTATAATCTTGGGATTTAGGTATTGAATAAAAAATGAAATTCCAAACAAATTCAAAAAATTCAGGAATTTTTTCTTGATTTCTTATTGTTTTTGACACTAGAATTGTGTTCTATAGTGTTGTTTGTGTCTAGATGTTAGTTTTTTTTTTTGAAATTTTAGTTGTGGAATTGATTCCACCATTAAAGACCTTGAATCTTGAAGACTTGAAGAAATTGGCAATTGGGTCTTGTTGGTGGAAGGGGATTTGTAGGCTTAATTTTAATTGGGTTCTGTTCTCTACTTCAAGGGGAAGAAAATCTTAAATTTTGAGGTGATTTGGAGAAGTTTTGGCCAAGAGTTTGTTCTTTATGTTTTGAATGTTCTTGAAGATATTTATATCTTCAAGGTGAAGAAGATGACACCAAGGTACATTTGATCCATCTTCTCTCTTAGATTTTTATAATGAAGTGTTAGTGGATCCACTCGTATAAATTATTAGTTGAACAAAAATTTTGAATTTGAAAAAACAATCTATTTGAAAAAAATAAAAATAAAATTAATTTTCACGTGGATAGCCACGCCAACAAAATTTGTCACGCGGGTGCCATGCAGCAGCTATGCTGCAGCCACCTCCATAACTACGCGGCTAATAACTCAGTGCCAATAGGCACCACATTAGTGCTAGTGAGCTTCCAGCACAGCGTCGGTTGCGTCCTGCCTCCCCTAGTAGCAACAAGCGCATATGAGGCACACTGTCAGAGAGCAAACCTGTAGGTTTTTGGCTTTTTGGGTTAAAGTTTTCTAAGTGTTGGAACTTTTATAGACCCCAAAATTTTTTGAAGTGTCCAAACTTCACAGTTCTTCTTCCACACTTAATTTTCTTCCGATTTCTACTTTTATTAACATCTATTAACAATTTAAATTATTTATTAATTAGTTCTTCATCCGCTTTTCACCTCATTAATTTCCAAAAACTACTTAACATCAAGTAATTCATCTTACTTTTTGTATCTTAGCTTTTTTTTAGTCCAATTTTTTTGGTGCTTCTTCTTATACTATCATTCTTCTTTATTCTCATTGAAACTTCTTGATTCATTTACATTAGCTTGAGCCTTATTTATTGAGTCAAACAAGAATCTATTCTTGATCTCAAGTAGAAATTGGACACTTGTAACTCAATGGACTACACAAGCTACAATCCTTGGTCATGACAATTGTGTGGCACTTAAAATGAGCATTCCTATAGCGATTGTGAGTTTTTTTTCACTATATTAGCATTTTGATAGGTATAATGGCCAATCAAGAAGAGGATAATTGGGTGCCTACCGGGGACCCCATGAAGCTTGATTTGATATATATGATCTCTTCTTTATCTTCCCCACTTGATGGGCAGTTGGATAACATGGATAATTGTTTGGTGGACCTTGAAACACGAAATAGACTCTTTTTCTACTCTTTTTTGTCACTACCATGGTAAACAAGTGGAGTTCGTCATGAATCCTCTTCACTGATATCACCCTGGTCATGAAATGTTCAATTCTACCTTCACCACTCCACTACCATCTTTTATCGCTCCATTATCTGCTACTATCCTACCATATGTCCCTCCACCACCAATACATACCTCCACCACATATATCTCAACCATAACCATATATGATTTTTTCTCCACAAAATATCCGCCAACCAATCTAAATGTCCGATCAATCCGAAATATCCAACTTTTGGATGATAAATTCCATGGAGAGTTCCTAGAGAAGTTTGATGAGGTATCCAATGATTATCATAATAGAATAAGGGGACCACATATGAATTTTCAAGGTCCTCATCATGGAAGTGGAGGTAGACATGGTCGTATCCCTCAAATGAGTAGGCATGGAGGTTACCATGGAAGAGATGAGTACAATGGCTGTTATCACGATGATTACCTTATTGATGATTGTTATGGGGATAAAAGGTTCCAAGGAAAAAATGGGGGTTGATACAAGAGTATTACCTCCATCAAAGTTACTCCTTTTAAGGATGAAAGCAACCCGGATGATCCTTTTTGTGAACTTCAAGGTACAATAGCTAAACTTAACACTTAAAATATTTTAAATGAATAAAGTGTGAGAAATATCTTGTATTCATGTGGGCTTATTGATTCCCTTCCATGTATTGATAATGTTAATGTTGAGAGTGTCCAAACACTAGTTGATCCTTTTGATGACTGAATTGATTCTTTTTGCAAGATTGATTTGCATCCACCTAGTGTCGACACTTATGGTTTGAATGCTATTACATTTTCATGTGAAAATTGTGTTGATCAACTTACTTTTGATGTTGATCATTTACATAAGTGTGACTCTTTGAGTATATCTTTTATGGATCCTCTTACTTGCTTAACTCATAGAGGTCATGTGCTTGACAATACTTTGAATGATGACATTGGTCCTTTTGAGAATGAAATTGCATGAGTTGACTCTTCGTATTTGTTTAATTGCTCTCTCTTCAAGTACAATGTCTAATTTGATAATGATGAAAACTTCTAATGTCGGGTATAATATTGTTCTACATGATAGTAATGTAGCTATTATCCATGGATATACCTTGTACCATAATGCACTATGGGATGTTGATGAAGAAAGTGATACTCATGTTCAAATAGGTACTTCGTCTTTGAGTGTCCCAACTTTTGATAATGTGCTTGATGATGTTTTTGTATCTAATGATAATCTTACATATGGGGACACTTTGAATAAAGTTGCCTTGTCCGACACCTTTCTTTATTATCTCTTTGTTTATGATAATACTCATGCTTGTATTAAGGGCTTGGCCTTGTGAGGGAGGGGATTTTATTAAGACTATTGATTGTGGTTTTGATCAAGATGTATGAATATCATTTCCTTTTGACCCTGGTAGACCTTTGTATGTATGTGTGTTGTTAGGCCTAGTTACGTTTGTGCTAAGCCTCATGCTACGAGGTCCTTTGTTGTTGTTTGTCTTCTCTATGCTTTTGCAAGGTTTAGATTTGAGACAAATACTTTTCAAAAAGGGGAGAATGATGCAATCCAAAATGTGACATGTTTGGATTATAACTTGGGATGGATGAACGAGCACAAGATGGGCAAGAGAATGAAGAAGGTGGCTAGATGTGCAATTGGCCATTCTTTGATTTCAAGGAAAAGCAAGACTACCCAAACAAGGCCCTTACTCATTAAGGGTATTTATAATAGTCTTCAATTTGCTTTTTATTTAGTATAAATAGGAGTTCATCTAATTCTCATAGCATATTATGGATGACTTTGAACAAATATTGATGTTTAGTGTAGTGAGCTTGTCTAAAGCTTCGAATTATGACTTTATGTAGAAAGAAAGGTTGTAAGGGTAATTGATTTCCCTTGAGGACTTCCTAAGAACTTGGTACTTATTAGATTTGTGAATTTTAGGTCCTTGTTCATTAACAAAGGTTGCTTATTTTATCCAATATTATGTCTAGTTATATATCCTTTACTTTTCTTGTATCAACCTATTTTAAAGCTACTAGCCGAAAATTCTCCTACTTATAATCCTAGAAAGAGACAAATGGGGGATAATAGTTAAGAGACAAATGAGGGAAATCTGAAGGAGATCACAAATGATTTCACAGTGAGAGGCATACCTTGGGAAGAGGACGACAAGTTAAAGATAGATATCTGTATTTCACTTATGGATACTCATTTTCTTGCATGCACCGATACTAATGTTAGTTCCCTTCTGGTGCTACACAGGTAGAAGTGGTCTAGCATATCAAGACAACCACATCAGCTCATGATCTCTCAGTTCTACTTATTGGAGTAATTCAATCTATCATAGTGGCAACCACTCCGCTGAGTCTCTAGGTTCTCAAATTTGTGGTCGTACTCAACGGTGTTCTTAAGCCCTTTGTTGTCTTCACTTAAGTAAAAATGATTAATGGTCTTACTAATGATGTTCATCTGAAAAGCACAAACTAAAAAAGCTTTTGTCCCTTTATTTTAGCCTCCAATGCAACACCATAAGAAGCAAAGAAATCTCAAATAGAAGATGGTGAATACTTGCTGATAGGATATGAAAAGGATTCCCATTTATAAACTCTAACTTTCAAATCCATTTACCACTTTCCTTTCTTTAGAAACATACACTTTATGTCATATACTCATACTCAATATCATCTCAAGTCTCATTCATCATGAACAGACACTTGAAAATTATCCCCAAATGGGCAACATCCTCATTGGACCTTTGAAATTTCTTCTCACCGCTTGCGTATTTGGTACATGTGAAATTTGATCAAAAGAGAAGGTTACTTATTTATCTAAGCTTCATATCATTATTGTCACACCCCAAAACTAGGGTAGATCAAAATTGGTATTCGACTCTAGATAGATTGAAAATCCAGCTATATAACGTCTATAACTGTGACACTGAGGCCGACCAAGCCACTTTTCATGATCAGTTAAAATATATAGTGGATCTATAAGGTCTTAAAAAAATAATAATTGGAAAGCCGATAAGGCGATACAGAAAAACTAACTACACAAACTAGCCGACAAAAGCCTCTAAAGGGTAAACAAACTGAAATACATAGGATAGGGCCCCGACCTATCCATATTGTACACAAAACTCAAAATAATCAAAACTAGGACAAGGCTCCTGAAAGAGAGGAGCATACTACTACTCTGCTGAAATTTGGCTCCTATTGCGATTGTCGATTTGAGCCTCTACATGTACCTACAACACGATTATAGGAAGGGTTCTCCAGGCGAAGGGACGTTAGTAAGAATGAAATGTAATTGTAAGTAAGGTTGAAAAATGTAAATATATAAGATAACATTGATAACTGAGCCAGAAATAAGAAATAGTAACAACCTGCAACTCTAGAAACCGACCTAGGACAATAATTCTATACTGAAGTGCAAATATAGTCAAGTAGTACACAAGAAACACTACAATTGAATTACCAGCGGCCAGCCCATCCATAGGGTAAACGTCCCGCTGGAAAGAGCATCGGGGGGTAGGTTAATGGGTAAATGTGTCATGCCCCAAGTCTATACCCTAGACATCAACCGACATTTAGGCCACTTTAGTAATCCAAGTGAACCCTTGGCCTAGCGTACTATTAGTTTAGATCTAAATAAAGTATAGTTTAGATCTAAATAAAGATATGAAGCAACAACCACAATGGGGTAAAGAAATAACTAAGATTTATTAATTGCAACTAAAATGAAGGTTATAAAGTAACATTATTGATTTAACGCTAACTTTATTCATGAAGTTTCCTTATAACTATTAAAGACGGGTGCTGGACATAGCTCCACGAACTACCTCAAGATCTATAAAAGAATATTCTCAAAAGATTGGGACTTTTCGAAAGCAGGGAGGCCTCACCAACGCTAGATGAATGTGAGATCCTAACGAAGCATCTACTATCGATGTCAGCTTCACCTAAATTTGCATCATAATTCATTATACCCCAGAAGCCCAAAGATCAAACCTGGGAGTTGAAATGGGGAAAACTGAATTTGCACTCAGTCATAGAATGTCACCGTGGACCTCATGAGGATGGACCACGAGTAGTAGGGTGACTCGTGGTGAGAGACTCTGGGGCTAGGGGATTTGAAGATGGAACTTTAAGTCACCACGCTCCGACTAATGAGTTGTCATATTAGTCCTCAATGACTCGTGAGTCCACCCGTGGTCAAGGGAAATGGGTATAGGAGGTTGGGTTGGCGCTTACTTAACAGAAGCCGAACACGACTCATTGGAGGAAGTAACGAGTCGTGGTGAGAGCCATGAGCAGGAGTGTGAGTAAGAAATGAAGAAGTTGAGTAGCAGCCAACGAATGGTGACCACGAGTCGTGGTCACCCCGACGAGTCATGATGTGACCCATTATGAGCCTGGGAGACAAGGCTAGGCAGTGCCCTTGACGATCGCATATAAACGGTAGTCGTGGCCTATGAGGACGCGTCATCGTCAGTCCGTTAGACCACTGACAGCTATTTTCCGCGAATTAGTAAGGGCCTTTTGTAATTTCTAAGTTCCTAAAGCCTAAAACTACATTGTGTTAGCCTATGAAAGGTGGTTTTTAGAGGGAAAACTATCCCCAAGTCTTCATTCATGCATGCAAGGGAATAAAAGAGGTGATCAAAGGGTGATTCTGTTTTCTTCCTCAATTCCTTTCAATTTTGGAATTCAAGGGAGAGTAAGATTCTACTATCTTCGGGTATGTAAGGTTACGAATGTGTGATTTCATTCAAACCCATGCCCATTCTCTACGAATTTATGAAAATCTATCGGGTTTTAAAATCGAATTTTGAAAACCTAATGATTTACTAGTGAGCTTTTATGTTTTATGAATCTCATTATATTCTATGAATTTTGATTAGGTTTTACAACATATTTCTACTAATAAAATTATTCACTTCAATTTCTATTAAACTGCTTATTTACATGATCCATGATAGGTCGATTTATGATCTTTGCTTCAATTGATAATATTTACAAGCCCAACATGATTTATGATTCAAAATATGAATTTATTCAATTACCCATTATGATTTGATGTTTTGTTATACGTATGATCTATGAGTATGCAAGAAACTATGATTCCCGAATTATGTTTTATCGACGATGGCCTTATGTCATGGCTAGTTCATGTATGTACGATTATTTATATGATTACTCATTTATGTTACACCCCATAAACGTTAACAATTAGTTGGCCTACTCTCGCGACATTAGTCAAGAGTTTTAGAGTACCACGCATGCGAGAAAGGGCCCGGGGAAAGGCCGATTGAGCACGTAACGAGGTTGCATGGGAAAAGGTCGGAAAGGAAGCTACCAAAGGGGTAACGTGGTCATGGACCCTCCCCTTCGCGTTGGGCTCCGTTAAATGCTCATTTTTTTGGTGCAATGGGGTTGCCCAAGTATATATATAAGGTCTCTTTAGCTGTTGAATCATTTTCATGTACCAACTTTGTCCGTAAAGAGAGAGTACGAAGAAAATAGTAGTTTTTCGTCCGCCACACTACGAAACGCCGTTCAAATTCAAATTAACTTCGGGTATTGGAATCCTAAGCCCGTAGGGAGAATTAATACGAGTTATTTTCTTTGTGAAATTCGCCCTACGAATCGTCTCCACCGAGCAAAAGCTATTAGAATTGCTTCAAACCGATTTCTATACGATCAAAGGATTTAAGTAAGTATTTATCCCTTCGAACTCTCAGGAAATTATACATTTTGGCCGTGTTTTGTTAAGTTGAATTATAGTCAATATTAGTACTATAGTTATTGTTTTGTCAATTTAGTACCGGCTAGTTTCATTTCATTAGTACGATTATAGTTAGGAAGGACTATTGAATACCAGTTGAAACTCACTAGTTACTGAGGAAGACGAATATTAAGGTATGTTAAGGCAAATTCCTTCAAGAAGTTAGCTTCTTTGAGTATTGTAATATAGTTTGAGTCCCAAAGAAGTTATCAAAGGCATACTCCTCCATATGATTAGTCGAAATTGGCAGTGAGGCCTTGAGGGCCTTATTGAGTTTTGTTATATTGAGGCTGCGAGGGCCATATTGAGTCTGTTGGCATCGAGCCGCGAGGGCCATATCGAGTCCTATTCCACCGAGGCCTGGGGCAGCCATAGTAGCTCCATTAGATTGAGGCCGCGAGGGCCATAGTGAGTCCCCACCGATTAAGGTCGAGGCCATAATGAGTTCTATTAAATCGAGGCTGTAAGGGCCATTTTGAGTTACCTGATACTACAATCATTAGCAATCAGATAGTGGAACATATATTGCCTTGTACCTACCGAGGCTTATGAGGGCCCAGGTGTGGTTACTCTTGTACGGGTTGTACCCCACAGATTATGGGGGCCTGGTTAGGTTTTTATTTGTATATATGTGTGCCTTGTTAATTAGATACTACAGATAGCGAAATCGTTCAGGTTAAACTCTTTTCCTTCCGTATGATGATTTAAGTTCTTCAGCTCTCTATTCAGCTATTACTTTTTATCAGCTTTACATATTCAGCACATATTGTACGATGCCTCCGTGGGCGCCGCATTACTTGGCTTGTGTGTGCAGATAGGCAATGCACTGGTGAACCTCAGAAGCCTCCACCAGGGTTAGCAGCATGCCGCCCCTTCCTCCAGAGCTAGTAGCTAGAAGGTCCGCTCTTTTTGATTGTTCATTTTTATGTAGTATGTCTAGGCCCCGTCTGACCACTATTCTACCTCAGAGGCTTGCGTGATGTACAGCACTTATGGTTAGTTTGTTGTTGGCCGTGTGGGGCCCAGATGTATGTTTCATTTTGTGATGACGGCCGCGTGGAGTCTTATTTAGCTATTTGAGTAGTGTGGCCTTGTCGGCTATAGCATGTAAGTCGCCCGATTTTCATTTTAGTTATAACTAGACAGCACAGTGGCCTTTGTCGGCCCGCATAGGACTTCCTATCATTATCTGTTCTCGGGCAGCTGTTTTATTTTTACAAAAATATGCGTCCTTGTCGTTTGGGAGTCAGTGTTTACAAATGAGATATAGCCTGTTATTTTCTTGATTTGAGAGTAAGTTTGCACCAAAGTGCATAGTCCAAATAGACGGCCCGTGACCGTAGTAGGGCACTAGGTTCCACTATACCCCCAAGGCGGGGCGTGACAAACTTGTATTAGAGCAGGTTGTATCCCAGGAGTTTTCTAGCCGTGTCAAGTAGAGTCTTGTCTATGGATGTGTTGTGCACCACATTCTATAGAGAGGAGGCTACGAGACATAATAGTGTGGTTACTCTCTTCTCCTCCAATCGTGCTATAGATCTGAGTTGCATAGGTAATCCCCAAAGCTTACGTTATTTTTGTTTATAGAGAAAATGTCGATGCATGGCGGATCACGAATGGTTGAGATTTAGATATGACGATAGGAGAGGGCACCCGTAGGGGGCCCCAGCCGTAGTCGACTCCGCCCGGGCGGCGACAGGGAGATATCGTCTCAATCTCCCCAACACTCACCACCGCACTCGCAGCCCACCAGGTAAGTAGATACACCAGTACCACCCCAATCTATTCCAACATTCATCCACTCAGGAGCTTAGAGGTGCATATTATACGTGGTTTAGATGATGGTCGCCCAATGTCACCTTCGTCAAGAGGGACCACGACCGCAGCCCGAGGGGCCCTGCAGCTTGAGATTTCATGAATTTATCGCTATGAGTCCTACAGTTTACAGGGACCGATCATAGAGAGGATCCCCATAATTTTATAAATTAGTTGCAAGAGGTTATTCAAGTGGTTGGCGCATGCCTCGCCACCAAACCGCCTGAGCTGAAGCAGATTCGATTGCGAGATGTAGCGCGAAGTGCACGAGGGTCGGGAGATCCCGAGAGATGCACTCTCCACCTACGTGGCCTATTTTTTCTGAGGCTTTCATAGATCATTATTTCCTAAGTGTCCGACAGGGCCAGAGAGAGCAGCTTCTTGCACCTAGAGCAGAATGAGCGCGTAGAATATGCATCGAGGTTTGATTCCTTATCCAGGTATGCACCCTCATTTGTTGACACCATGCCCCAGTGGTGCATCGGTTCACAGGGGACTTGCGCCAGAGTATGTGGAGTCATGTATTACGGCTACATTGGTGAGGATATGGATATTTCACGGGTGCGGTGAATTTTCCTGCATTATGAGGAGCTTAGGGCAGTGTCAATACGCCATGGAGAGGGCAAGTGCTCGGAGCAACGTCTGAGGGGTAGGGCCCGTAGACTTTCGTGCGCATTTTCCCCGGTGGACCCCGGCCTGCTTATCAAATAGGCCACCTAGGCCCCCTGCTCCAGTAGCGGCAGTAGCAGATCGATGTTGTGGGATGCTTTGAATCAAGATCAAGCACAGAGGATCGACTTTACGTAATTAGCAGTGCCATACGCGCAAAGCATTGCCATAGGAAACACCTGGGAGGTGCAGTATGGCTCCACAACCTGCTATTCTTGGGTGGGGCGAGAGGCATATGATGAGAAATTGTCTGGACTAGATGCTGAAAGCAACAAGGTCAGCAGGATAGGGTTCATCAAAGTTCGTATGTCCAACAAATTTCCTAGTGGCATGGACCCTCAACTCCACCGGCAGTAATGAGGTAGATCGGGGCATCTAGTTCGTAGCGGCCGTGGACTGCACATATGCATTACTAGGGCGACAGGAGTCAGAGTTGTAACCAAATGTTGTGACAGGTATATTAGATGTCTGTTCTCACTGCCTTATGCTTTGATAGATCTGGATCTACTTACCATATGTTACTCCATTAGTAGCTCCGAAAGTTCGATATAGTGCCGTAACCGGCTTCAACGACTCTTAGTGTCTACACCTATATGTATTCTCATTATTGCCAAGAATTATTTGGAAGGTGCTAATAGAGATTGTGGGTCGTCAGACCTAGGAAGATTTAGTAGAGCTAGAGATGATTGATTTTGATATGATTATGAGTATGGATTGGTTGGCACCGTATTATACTACTATAGAATGTTGGATCGGAATTGCCCGATTCCACTTCCCGAGGAGGAGTGTGTAGTAAGTGAGAATGGAAAGGTAGTACAACCATGCCAAGTGGTAAGTTCATATCCTACTTGGGGCAAAAAGTTGATAAAGCAAAGGGTTGTATTCTACCATATTGTTAGGTCTGGATACGCAAGGCAGTCCCCACTCTTCATCCATCCCACGATTAATGAATTTCCAGATAAACTCCCTAGCATCCCTTCCAGAAAGGGAAATTGATTTCGGCTTGATTTGTTGCCGACACTCACCATATCCATCCTCCACACCGAATGGCTCCTACTGGGAATTGAGGGAATTGAAAGAACAAATTTAAAGATTTGTTAGATAAGCGGCTTTATCAAAGCCAAGTACATCACCGTGGGTGCACCAGTTTTCTATGTTGTGATAAATAAAGATGGCTCTCTCCGTATGTGCATAGATTATAGGCAGCTGAATAAAGTGACTATCAAAATAAATACCCTTCCTGCTATGATTGTTTGGATCACCGCAGGGGCGAAATATTTTTCAAAATCGACTTGAGATCCGGATACCATCAGGTTCGAGGCGGGAGAGGGATATCTCGAAGACGGCTTTCAGGACTAGGTATTGTCATTTTGAGTTCCTAGTTATGTTCTTCTCGCTGACAAATGCCCACAAGATCTGGCGGATCTAATGAACAAAGTCTTCCAGCCATACTTAGATTTGTTTGTGATCGTGTTTATTGATGATATTTTGGTGTACTCCTACTCAGAAGCAAAACACAGGGGTCATTTGCGACAATACTGCACTTTCGAGACTGCCAAATTTTTTAGTTGCCAATTCCTAAAATGTGAGCTTTGCTGAGTCCCGTAGCTTTATTGGGCCACATTGTAGTCAGAGGATGTGGTGGTCTCAAGTTGGACTCACAGAAAATAGAGGGAAACACATGGCCCGCACTCTACCACTCCCAAGCCGTAAGTTCGCGCTTGTCTAGCCGGGTATTACAAGAGGTTCGTGAGGGCTTTTCTGTTCTATCGTTGCCCTTGACTAAATTAACTTAGAAAGCGCCCAAATTTAAAGTGGACCAAGGCTCTGTGGACAGAGTTTCCAAGAATTGAAAAACAGTTGACGTCGGCACTAGTGTTAGCATTGCCAGAAGGTTCAGAGGGTGTGCTGTGTCTTTGTATGCTTCAGTGCCGGTTGGGGTGTGTCCCGATGCACATATGGGAAGGTAATCTCCATGCCTCAGAAAATCTAGAAAGTACTGAAAGAACCATCTCCACCCATGATCTAGAATTAGTCATAGTGATTCTATGTTCCCAAAAATATGGAGGCATTACTTGGGTATGGTGTACATGTGGATATTTTCATGAATCATCATAAGAGCCTCCAAGATATTTTCATGCAAAGAGTTGAATTTATGACAAGCTTGTTTGTTGGAGTTACTAAAAGATTAAGTGACGTGAACATCTTATATCATCCAGTGAAATCTAATATTGTACAGATGCCCTCACTACAGATCTATGGGTGTTTAGCATATCTGAGGCCAAAAAGCGGGAGATGGTCTGGAGAGTTGCATCGATTAGCCGCTTTAGCATTTCGGGTAATAGATTTGGGGGATAATAGGCCATAATTTAGAATACTGCAAACATCATCCTTGGTGGTGTGAGGTAAAAGAACTAAGAAGATGAGGACTCTCCTAGTTTAAATTTCAGTAGACAAAGTCTGACAGGGAGAACTAGCGACTTTGGGATAACTGGAGGGTGGGTATTGAGGCACAGAGGTTGCCTCTCGCATTCCGTATGCGTAGGGCTCCGCCTGGGCCAGATTATGGCAAAGGTACACTATTCTCGTTACACTTTTTATCCCGGCTCAACAAAGATGTATCGTAGACATAAAAGAGATATAATCGTGCCCTGAAATGAAGAAAGATGTAGCCATATTCATAGCCCAGTGCCCTAATTATCAACAGGTGAAAGTTTAGCACCAGAGACCTAGTCGATTAACTCAGATATGACTATACCGATGTGGAAATAAGAAGCAAGCATTATGGACTGGGTGACAAAGCCTACTCCCATACTAGACGTAAGTTTGACTCTATTTGGGTTGTCGTTGACAGATCGACGAAATCAGCCTCACTTCCTACCAGTTCAAACTATATTTTCAACTGAAGACTATGCAGAGTTATACATTAAAGTGATAGTCCGATTGCACAAGGTTCCAAGATTCATTATTTCTGGCTGCAGAGCCAATTTACAACTAGATTTTGGCAGTCATTTCCTAAAGGTTTGGGGATGCAGGTTAATCTGAGTACAACCTTTCATCCCCAAACAGATTTGCCAGGCAGAGCACACCATTCAAAAACTCGAGGATATGTTACGAGCGTGTGTGCTAGACTTGGAGGTAGCTGACGGCATTTGCCCTTATCAGCTCAATATAAAAACAATTATCATTCTTCCATACAGAGATGGCACCTTATGAGGCATTATATGGGTGGAAATGTAGGTTCCCAGTTGGGTGGTTCGAAGTAGGAGAGACAGATTGGGTCAAGCCAAGACCGATCCACCGCCAGAGAAAGTGAAACTTATTTAGAACGGTTACGCCACCACTTTCTCGGTCGTTAGAAATCCTACTCGATGTACGGTATAGAGACTTAGGAATTCGGGATTGAATGACTGGTATTCCTTAAAGTGTCGCCGGCGAAGGTATGAGGAGATTTGCAAGAAGGGGCTTAGCCCGAGATTCATTGGCCGTACTGCATCATCCGAAGAAAGGGCCGAGTGGCATATGAATTAGAGTTTCCTCCATAGTTAGAATATGCTCATCCACATTTCACATATCTATGTTGCGAAGGTGTATAGGTGACCTATCCTAAGTGGTACCACTGGAGATATTCAGTCAACAAGAACTAGCTTACGAAGAGATTCCAGTTGAAATATTAGGATCGCAGTGTTCGCAGATGAGAAATCCAAAGACGTGGGCCTCCCGTTAAAGTGTTTGTGGAGGAGCGTAAGTGAAGAAGATGACTGGAAGTTTAGGATGACATGAGGTCTAGATATACTCACTTTTTCCAGGATTCACTCAAAGTTATACAGCTTAAGATGATGTTGTTACTTAGTTATTATTTTATTACTTATGCTATCGGTATTGTTTGATTAGCTATTCCTTAGTTAAGAAGAGTTATTATAATGTGCCGTGAGATGTCCGTGCTGGGACTTTTTCGCATTTCGTGGTTTTTGGATAGGGTCCATATTATAGGGGGAGATCACGAAATTTTCCAAGATAATAGTTGAAAGAGGTAAGTCTCAAAGTGACATTCGAGACTAATGTTCCTAAAGGGGGGAGGATGTTACACCCCGCAAACTTCTAACATTTAGCCTACTAGATAGTCAATGTTTTAGAGTACGATGTGCGGCAAGAAAGGGCTCGGCAGAAAGGCCAATCGAGCACATAATCGAGGCTGCACGGAAGAAGGCCGAGTAGGCCGCCAAAGGGGCAATGTGTCACGTGACCCACCCTCCGCGCGGCCCGTGGGATACGCCCCGTGTTTTTTGCCATGGGGTCCGTGCCACGAACCTAATCTATTGCCCAAGTATATATAGGGTCCCTTTAGTTGTTGAATCATTTTATATACCAACTTCGGCAGTAGAGAGAGTAAGGAAGAAAATAGTAGTTTTTCTCATCCATTTACGCTACGAAACAATCCGTCCAAATTCAATTAACTTCTGTGGTATTGAGTCCTAAGCCCAGAGTATTACTATGGAGTTATTTTCATGAAATTCGCTTTGCGAATCGTAACTCCGAGCAAAGCTAAATCAAAATTGCTTCAAACTGATTTCTACATTGATCACAGTTTAAGTAATTATCTCACCCTTCGAACTCCTTCTAAAATTATACGTTTTCGTCCGTGTTTTGTTAAGTTGAAGTATAGTCAATATTAGCAATTAACTGCTGTTGTTTCTGCCAAATTTAGTACTGAAAGTAGTTTCATTCTCTCAGTAGTGATTACAGTTAGAAGGGCTATTGAATACCAGCTGAAACTTGCCAGTTACCGGAAGACGACAATTAAGGTATGTTAAGGCAAATTCCTTTGGCAAGTTAACTTCTTTAGTATTGTAATACAATTTGAGTCCAAGTAAAAGAGTCAAAGGCATATCTATTGGCGATTAACTGAGCTCGCTATAGTGAGGCCGCGAGGGCCATACGGAGTTCCATTGTACGGAGGCCGCGAGGGCCATAACGAGTTCCATTAGATTGAGGCCATGAGGGCCATAGTGAGTCTCACCCGTATCGAGGCATCGTGGCCAGAGTGAGTTCTATTAAATCGAGGCTGTGAGGGTTGTTTTGAGTTAATGATACTGCGATCACAGCAACCAGATAGGGGAACATAAATTATTTGTACCTATCGAGGCTTATGGGGCCCAGGTAGGTTACTCTTGTATGGGTTGTACCTTCTAGGCTTCAAATCTCGATGAGGTTCTTATTTGTATATATGTGCCTTGTTAATTAGATACTACTGAATGCAAAAATCGTTCGTTAAACTCTTTTCCTCTGTATGATTATTTCAGTTCTTCAGCCTCATCTGTGTTACTTTACTTCCTTACACATTTAGTACATATTGTATTGACGCTCCAGGGGTGCCGTGAGATTACTTGCCTGGTAGTGTGTGATAGGCACAAGACTAGGACCTTCGTAGCTTCCACTAGGTTAGCAAAGATGGCCTCGCCTCCCTTCCTCCGGAGCTAGTAGCTAGAAGGTCTGCTCTTTTTTGATTGTTCAGTTTATGAGTAGGTCGGGACCCTTGCACGCCAGTCATTCTACTCCTAAAGGCTTGCAGATGCACAAAGACCATGTTAGTTTGTCAAGCGGGCTGCGAGGGCCAAATGTATGTTTCATTTTGTGACATCACATGTAGAGCCTTGTTTAGCTGTTAAGTAGTGGCCTTGTCGGCTATAGCATGTGTATAGCGCCTGATTTTCATTTCGGCTATAACTAGACAACATCATGGACTTGTCGGCCCGCATATGAACCCTATCATTATTTGTTTCTAGGTAGCTGCTTTTATTTTGCTGTGTGGCGTGTCCTCATGCCGGGCCGGGGGACGTGTTTACAACCAAGATATAGCCTGTTGTTTTCTTTTATCATGATAAGTTTGAGCCCAAGTATAGGTCCAGTTAGATCGGCCCGACCCTAGTAGGGCACTGTTCATGTGTCGCTACCCCCAAGGTGGGGTGTGACAATTTAACTAGCCCATGAACTCATGCATATTATACTATGAGCACTATATATGTTTTGAGAGTAATCGAATACCGAGCAGGTTCGGAGCCTAGGTTCTCGCCTGATCTCATAAAACTACGTGCCACTCATAGGCATGATGTGGACCTCCTTTATGATTGTCCGTCCAAATGGCCCTTTTCACTGGGTGAGATATCACACTTTCACTGGCCCTACCCTTGGCAAGGTATCGCACACCCTCCTGACTAGGTTATAAGTCGGGCTTCATGTGTGCTCATATGGTATGTCAGCCAAGAGAATCTTCCATTATGATTTATGCATGTCTATGATTATGTATATTGGCCTGCTTTGTTCAATACGGCTTTCCTCTCATGATTATGATTTAATCGTATTATGAATGTTTTGAAACTTTGAACCTTTATGTTATTATACATGATATTTACGATAAGGAGCATGATGTCCTACTTTATGATGTTTTATGGGTTTTTACATGTTTTAAATGTCCGTTTTACTTACCTTGGCTAATTCCACATACTCGCCACATATTTCTATGCTGTATCATTTCATGATACAAAAGACCCGACTCTCAAGCTCATCCTCATCCCTTAGACCATCTCAGAATTTACTAGCCTTGTTGGTGAGTCCTCATGTTTCAAGGGACATTTGACTAGACATTTATGTTATTTTATGTTTCAGTATTTGGCCGGGTTAGTTGGGGGTGTTGTCCCATCAACCCATCTTGATGCTGTTAGAGGCCACAGATCGTATGCAGTACTCCAACTTATGTATATGTCCAAAGGTCTTCGAATGTTATGTTATGTTTATGTTTCCTCTATGCCTTATGTTCAGTGTTCCGCTTAAAGTGAGTAAAGTTAGATGTGTATGCTTATGCTTATCATCACTAAATCTCTCTTGCTCCTTTGTCCCATGTCGCGATCCGGCCTCCATTCAATCGTGACACAGATGCGCGCCAAATTATGATAGTATGTGGAATGTAATGTTGTAATAAGACCGAATCAAACAATAGTTTATTAAGAGTATATGAACGAAAGGATAACTGAAAGAAATAATATAATTGAAAACTAGAACTCAATGACATAGGACACAATATGATAATAGGATCAACGTGTAAAATCTCTATGCAATAAACTCATGCATCAAAATCATATTCTATAAATACATGTATATATACTGTATATTTCATAGTAGGTTGGGAGAAGCCATAACCGATACCAACATAAATGAACACATGATGCCCAATTACGATCTCTCGCAGGCAATGCCATCCAAAGCCTTGCTAGGTAGAGAAATAATCACAATCTTGGATCCATAACATCGATTCCTTACTCCGACTATCTTTCAAGAGTCACTTGTAATAACAACGATATTGATCTCATCCTACGCTGGATTACGTAGTCTCAGCTTTCGGTTGTCTGGACCTCTTTCACCCAACTCGTAAGCAATAATCCTCCCTAAAACATTATTCTCATGTTCTTTCCTTCCCGAGGCAACTCAAAACATCATTATAAAACACTTTAACTATAAATATAATGAATGTTTAAAATCTCTTTGGAGCCTTTCGCTCAAAATCTCTTTAAACTCTTCAATACGAAGAGCCCTACTCCAAAAAACATCATGTAAAACCTTTGGAGACCTTATGCTTCACAAAAACATCTCTTTGAAACTTGTATCTCTATATCCTTCGCCTTTGTGAGTTTCAAAATAAGACTTTACTGTAGCTTTGAAAATCATGCGTAATCATATTTTCTTTCTCAAAATCTCTTCATGCATACTCTCTTTAAAATATGCTTAACTTCATGAAAATAATGCATTTACTTTAAAACAACATGCTTTCAATATAATGCTTTTCAAAATCATGACTTTATGCAATTTATTCACAGAAGAGACATGAACCAAGTCAACAATCCACAATCAATAATCAAGAGGATGATTGACAATTCAATAGAATAGGCTTAAAATCAATAATCAACTAAATATGAAGGTTTCAATAATGACAATTTAACATATATAGATAGGGAAGAAGATATTCAAGAATTTCAACCAAGACCCCTAGCTTAATCTTAATGAATTTTGCATAACATAGGATAAGGATGACTAGGAATATTCACATTAGTTAGCCTTACATACCTGAACGTTAAGCTTAGACTCAATCTTGAAGAACCTAGGATGAAGAAGATGACTTCCTAGCTTGCTTGATGAATTTGAGAGCTAATGATATTAAATCTTACATTTTAATGAGTAGGAATAAGAGTTTAGACTAATTAAAACCTTAAATATACTCCTTAGGAATCCAAAACATTCTAGTTTAGAGGTAAAAATAGTTATGAAAATACCTCTGAAAACCTATATGTGAAAATGACCTATCAGTGACAACGTGTCACTTGACGACTCGTCACCCTACTTGACGACTCACGAGAACCCGTCATTGCCAATGAAACCAAGTTGGTTATTCTTTGATTCTCACCTCAAGCTCCATCATAACGACCTACCTAATGAATGTTCACCTATACTGATGAATTGTGGCCTAACTTATTGAACTGAAAGAAAATATCAAGCTTCAAAACTAGCTCTGAACGACTTACTTAATGATCCATCAAGTCACCTAATGGCTCACTTGACGAGTTTTTTTGTGTTTTTTGGTGAATTTCTCAGTTATTTTTCTACTTCATGTCTAGGATCTAATTTTAGGGACTTTGTAACACCTCTAAAGTTTCTAAGATCAAATTTGTGACATAAGGAAAGAATTCAGACATAAGGTGAAAATTTTCCTGGGTTTAACGAGCCAGGGGACGACTGCTAGGGTGACCCTACTTGTCGTTAGACCCCGGGAAGCGCCAAGAGTGCGCGCAGTTTGATCACTGATACTGATGACCCAACGAGTCATTAGGTAAACAACGACTCATTAAGTCAGCCGTTAGGTGAATGTTGGAGATTAATGGTGAGGGACTGGCAAAGGGAGCATATCACGAAGGAGGGATGAGTCGCTGCCAACCCGATGACTCGCTGCTACTCCGTGGGGGAGCAAGAGCAAAAGGAGATTTAGCCGGCTGGGCACTTCCATGATCAGCCCCACGCCGAGTCGTTGCCTACCCCACGACTCGTGGAGTGCCCCATGGGGACTGGCAGGTGAAATTTACCTGCATTTTCTCTAGGGGTAAGCTTTTCATAAAATTCTGCGTTTCTAACTTAAATTATGTGCGGTTTTGAGCATCTTATTGGATACGTTTTTGAGGGGATTACTAGCCTAAACCCTCATTCTACACCAAAATACTCTCAAACTCTTCTTCCTCTTCTCTCAAAACTCAAGGATTCATCAAAGGTTCCTCAAGGCTTCAAGGTGCAAGTTCAATGGGGAGGTGGAAGGGTTCGGGTCTTGGAATCGTGTATGTAGGGGTTTTCACAAGGATATCCTTCATCCTCGTGCCCCAAAATGCTTTTAAAAACTTGTTTTCAATTATTTTAGAAAAACCCATTTTCGATTGATATGATTTCTTCTCCGTCTTTTATGAATTCTAAAACCCATTAGATTACGTTAATCATGCTTGGCGGAATTATTTTATTATCTTGAATTATGTGCTAGATGGTGAAATGTATGATTATAGAATCTTCTTCATAAAGATGGCTTAAACCTTGATTGAGATTTTATTATTGTTCACTCGACATAACATCAATAACTTATAACCATGTCTAAAATATGTGAATATCGTACGAATTCCCTTAAAAACTAGAATACATGATTTAATAAATATGTTGAGATGAGATTTGAACTTATGGGATTGATCAATGGGAAGTATGTATATGTTTTCATTATGTTCGGCGTAAATGCTAAAGAGAACCCATGATAACGGTATAATTAGCCCATTATCTTTATGAATTGGAGTACTCTCTGACATGGGTCTAAGGAAATAAACATATGTTCCTACCATGATCTCGTTGTACATTTTAAGGCATGAGTTGATTATATGGGTTTTTCCATAAATTATAATATATGAATCATCAGATCTATGTTAAAGTGAATTGGACCTATGGACACGCATGGCTCATGTTACTGCCTTATGTTATGAACTCGGAACTTGAATGTTGTTGTCATACCCCTCTTGGGAGGGCATGACCGGCACTCGTGCCCTACTAGACTCCCAGACCGCCGACTAGCCGAGCCTAAGTACTTCGGTATGATCGGGGCTTCTAACTCGATTCAAGAAAACGAAGGCTATATAACGGCCGTAAATACACCTCCCACGAATAGGTTCATCGCCACCTATAAGAGAACAAAAGCTAACCGTAACAACAATAGTATAAAGGAACCTATGCGACAAGGCCACCATGCTGAAGGTTTACCGAAAAAGCCGAATCAGAAGCTAACTACTCATGACCTGAAGGTCACCAACTACAAATTGAATAAGGCCCCATATGACCTCATAATCAAACTAAAACACATACGGCCCCACAATGACCTAGCATAGCCTAACCACGTGGAATATACACCCGTAAGCCTTAAGAATACTAATAAGATGGTCGACAGGCCCCGCTACCCGCATTTCATACAACAAAAGAAAAAGAAATAAACCTCTAGCCGTCTAGCTCGGGATGATAAAGAGCCGACGACTGGGTGCGCCGGGCTGGAATTATGATGGATCGAATTCCTGCCTATGAGTACTTGTAGGCAATTAATGCAAGACCCTAAACGGGCATCACTACCACTAGTACCGAGTATGCAAAGCAAACCATCATATTCGAAGATAAGCAAAAGTATTACCGAGAAGGTCAAATGACAGATAGCTAAAACTTTCGAATAGCACCTGTACCGAGCTTAACTGCACTGGAAGAAGATAAGAATCATAAATTGCCGATGCGACGTCTCGCTATTTATAAACATAATAAGTAAACATATATATATATATATATATATAGCATACAAGAACTATACTGAGCCTCATGTTTCCAAGGTGCCAATCAACATGTAATCTATATACCTCTCGGGTCAAACTATCCAAAAATAAATTCACTCCAACTCACCTAATAACTATGAGCATCCCGTCGCCCCCCGGGTATGCAGCTGGCCTCACCCCCGACTCATAATCAGATTCGAGTAACATGAGGACTCTATTACCGTAACTGAGATCCGTACTTTAATCCGTAATTCAGGCCCCGGGCGCAAGCGCCGACAAGGTATGCTATAATGCTGATCAGCTTCATTTTCATGGGGAATGGCATCCCATCTTCGTCCATCAAGGACGGCATGCCACTCCTGAGTGACGTATCCTCACCCCCTCTAGCCGGCGAGTCGACAAAGCTATTAACCATGGGCTACAAGGAAGCCTGGGCAGCCACACATCTCAAATGTCTCAATCAAAACAATAATCACATATACCGTGTATATTAAATCTGAAAATACTATCCATATTCTCGATATTCTATTCATAAATCTCTTTGTCAGACAAACCGAATCCGATACCGAGTTAAACCGAGTCCGGGATTGATATCTTGGCCGTTGGGTACGCATTTACCGACTTTTATCTCCACTGTTTAATATCACAAAACATACTTAATACTCGCTTCGAACTTTCTTCTAGAATTTATTCTACTTTTACTATACTAGAATTACTAACTCTTCCGAAGAAACCGTTTACATACCTCGCCATCGACTTCTTGGACTATCTAGCGTAACCTCGGCCAATATCCACTATTTATTCCAACTTAGCTGGGTGAGACGATGATTCGCCGACCGAATTTCGCTAAACTAACTCACAGAATGTTCCTCTCGCATCTTTATACTTCGGTACCCGAATTTAATTTGAGTTTGGACCGCGTTTGACCTGTAATCTAAGACTTTTAATGAAAACCTTCGTCCCCATCGTTTTTGTCAAGCTTCGGAAATTAAAAGTGGGAAGTGATGAATTTTAAAACGAAGTGGGGGTTTATATACTTGGGGCCTAGACACCCCCCTCAGTGGCACATTGGCCATCACGGAGGGCTTCTCCGTGGCACGTTGCCACCGCTGAGGGGGTCGCTCACCCTCCCTTGCGAGGGTTCGATGTGGCGCTTGTCCTGGCCTTCCCCCTGCCTTTTTTTACATATATGGTATCTCTCTAAAATTCTTAACCAAACATGCGAACAGGCCATCTAAAGGTCAAGAATTTATGGAAAAATATCCTCCCCTTAAGAACATTCGTCCTCGAATGTAAACTTCTAATTGCAAGAATCTAAACTTACTTGACTTATTCTTAGAAAAACTTTTGCAGAGTTTCCGTAACATGGACTACATTCCAAAGATCCCGAAACTCAGAAAACTAACACAGTACCTAATACTATAGCATTCATTTCACAAGAAGTCGGTTAATCGAGGATATCTCTACTCATATCTTCCTTCCGTTACACCCGTAAATTTTCTAAGACATAGATGGCCTATTCACAAGGTTGGTTAAGAGAATTTGAAAGCCATACATGCTGTGAAAAGGCCCGGAAAGACGGACAAGCGCCAGTCGGCGC
The DNA here is from genome assembly GCA_018107945.1 of Datura stramonium. Lineage (NCBI taxonomy): Eukaryota > Viridiplantae > Streptophyta > Magnoliopsida > Solanales > Solanaceae > Datura > Datura stramonium. The sequence continues at coordinate 307,821 of JACEIK010000621.1, forward strand.
TGGGTCGCAAGGCAAAATGCTACTTATAAGTCGTATTCCAGAATGCGACAGAGCAAATCGCATTCCTTGAATGCGACTTGATAGTTCCTATTATATATATGCCCTCACTCCTGCTATTTCCAAGATAGCATAATTTCCGTAAAAGTCATAAGAGACGAGAGAGAACGAAGGAGATAAGAAATTATCAGTCCATTACGCTGCCAAACATAGTCCAAATCAAAATTAACCGTGTACCAAGGTATTTAGCAGAGCATTCCTACTGCATTTTGTCGCTAAATACCAGCCGACGAATCGTCGAGCTATCGGACAAAGGTAAGTAGAATTGCTCCAAACTAGTGTCTATGTGCTCCTAGCCGCAAAGTGAATACTTCTCCCTTCCTCGACCTCTCGAAAATAGCAAGTTTTCACTGCCTTTAGATAAGCCTAAGTTTAGCCATAAAGTAAATATATCGAAAGTGACGCCGTCCTTAGAATAATGTTGTATTTAGCACTAATTGACGTGTATATGAATGCAGTTGGGAGAAATAGCCGAGTATCGACTCGAGCCTCGTCCGACAGTCGGATAACTCAAGGTTAAGGTATGTGAAGTAGTTTCTTTTCGGCAAGTTAGTAAGCTCTTAGCTTTGTGAATCATAGTAAACTCCGAATTGAGTTCATGAAGTTGAATGTTGAGAATCGAGTGGGGTCTAGCAGATTCTGGGGTTTGCGTTGCCGCACGTATTCAGCTCAAAAGTTAAAGCATGTGCCAAAGGGCGAATTAGCGTTCCAGATTCAGCATAGTTTATTGCAAGGATTAGCAAGCATACAGTGAACAAAGAAATGCATTTTCGTATAAAAGCTAGTAAAGTACATCGTATAGTCGTGTACAAGATACGCTGCCACTCAGCCATTCCAGATAGACAGATATAGTATCCTGCCTACAGATTAGCCAACAGCTTAAAGAAAGATTTCATAATCAGTATAATCAGTAAAGAATCAGTTTAATATAGAAAGAGATCAAAATAAGAAATCGATTTCGTATAGCCTTTTAAGTTATACATGCTTGCTATTTGGTATGTGCTATTTGTTTGTTGGTACTTGTCATGGGCGTGAGGGCCCCTTATCGAGCGTCCCCGCGCCCGGTTTGGTAATCGTGTCGCCCACCGAGCGGGTGGGTTTTACGTCACCCGAGGGGGTGCGCCGCCCCCAAACTTGGACGAAGATGGATGAAGCTTCTAGCAAATTGGACAATACAAAAAGTGCTCTCCAAGCCAATAGCCCTATTGAGTTCCTGGGAAACTGCACTCCTATCTCGTTACTATCTCAGACATACAGCTATCTCCGTTGACTTGTTCCAGGAGCAGGTGTGAGCCTCCGGTTTCGTATAGCCTTGATGAGAGTTCCTGGGAACTGCACTTATCTCATATCGTCAGACAGAGTACTCCCACTGCATACTGCTATTTATCTGAGGCTATGGCCCGAGCCGGAGCCCAGGCCTAGAGGAGCTCCCGGGTGAGCAGATGAGTGGAGTGACTTATTTTTGGTCGTACTTGACACGAGTAGGGGTATATAGATTATTTGTTGCTTGGTGCCATCCGTCAGGGGTTCGTATTGGCTCTTGCTTGCTACTTGTATATCTATTTATGTGCTATATACTAGTTACTAGACAAAGAGGTTGTCACATTTCCACAGTACGCTCCGCCTTATCATAGGAAAGAATGATTCAGCTCTTACCAACTTTCTTCGGGGATCAGCTATCTCAGTTATACGTATCACATATGCTATCTATATTCCGCCTGTTTCCGCTCATTATTTTAGTTGCTTTTGCATACTCGGCACTGCCGGTACCGATGCCCGCTGGGGCGTCGCATTACTTGCTCCGCAGTAATTACAGATCAGGAGGCGATCCCCATGATCTCCAAAATAGCCTATAGAGTCGTCGCCTCCCCGTCATTCTGAGTCCATCCAGGTGAATACATGGGCATATTTATATGCCAACTCGATACTCAAATGTATAACCTTTGCCTCGCTTGTCTAATAATTTTTGTACATTCTCATGTAAATTGTACTAAGTGTGATTTTATACTAACCAACATGATTAGCATTGTTTTTGCAGGAAAACATGCTTTTGATGAAGAAATGACATGTTGGGAGAACGAAGATGAACTCAACAGCAAGGAAGCGGCAGAGCAAGGATCACAAGGGCTCATGATGGAGCCGTGACACGCCGCTATCGCGGATGCACTCGGCCTGGGATGGAAAATTCCAATAAATTCCAAAGGAGGGTCCGCGATCAGCCGGCCACGTTGGGAGTGAATTCTCCTGACTTTGCATTTCCCAGAGAGGGTCTCGCGATTGCACCGTGGCACGCCGTCGGCAGACGCGACTCCGTCGTGCCACGTTGGAAGCCAATTACCTGGGCGGACAATTTCCGTAGAGGGCTTCCGCTGCTTGCACCGTGTCACTGAGGCAAGGTTCGCGATGCACTCCGTGACACGTTGCTTGTTATTCCGGAAAATTTATCCCTAGTATAAATAGAACACTTAGGGGCATTTTTAATTATTCGGACTTGGTGGAGCAAGAAATTGGGTTACAGTAGGTTTTGAGGACGAACTTTAGGTTTTTACCCCTTTCTTCTTCCTTTTCAATTGTTTGCATGATTTCCATTCATTTAACGACATGTTCAATCCACAAATGAGTGGCTAATTCTCTTCTTAAGCCGAGGCTATTGAATTTTTGTGTTGAAATGTAATTATTGATTGCCGGTTTATTTTCTCTTTTCTTCCATGGTTGTTCTATTTAATTCTTGTTCTTACTACATTAATATCCGCCAATGTTAATGTGTAAATCCTAAAAAGTCCGGTTTCACCCAGAGAGCAAGTAAATGTTGTGAATTAATAGGATATGACCTTTTTCTTGGTTTGGAAAATTTGAATGATTTACCTTTCTGATAGAAATATACCCGAAAAGTCGTATTAGTCATGTGTGAATCGGTTTTGTATATAATAGAACTGAATTCCTTCTATCAGAAAATGTAGGTGGAAGGCTATGATTCTGCCACAATACGAGAGTTTTAATCCATAGGCATTAGTTCCGACTAGCAACCTGGAGGAAAAGGCAAAACCATGTATATTGATAGTTCGTTTCTTCACATGTTCTTTGTAGCCTCAAAGATGCTCTCATTCATAGTTAAGACTCAATTGTATAGATAGCTTGTTTAGTACAAAAAATACATTTTACAAACAAACAATTTTCTACACCGTTGTCTTCACCGTTGTAGTTGTAGTAAATTAACATCTAAAAAAGGTTTCACCCATTCCTATTCCCGTGGGTTCGACATTCCTATTTTAAAAGAGCCATCAGATACTTGAAATAATCCAGCTAATTCTGCGGGCTCATCAAGTTTTACGCCTCGTTGCTTCTGGGAATAGGCAATTGGTGCAATTTAATTTTTACTTTTATTTTACGTGTTAGTTTGCTATTTCAATATTTTAAAGTGCTGACAACTGGTCTTAGCCTCGTATTTCGCAAAATGCATTCTCGTTGAACACCGGCAAGACAAAGGTTTGTGATCCATCCTTGTGACGGGAACGACAGTTTCATCGTCAACGGAGAGAAGCTCTAGGAGAGAAAGTTGCAGTTGGTCGAAAACTATCATGGAGCAACCAAGGCATCCACCAATCGTGCGGGCGCATTAGTGCCCGAGGAATTAAGAAACAGCCGCTCGCATGTGGCAATCCCACATGCTAGCAATGATACATCTAGATTCGCAAACCTGAGCCAGAGGGAGGTTCGAGCTGAAACAAAATATGGTACAATTACCGCACAAGCTGGGCAGCATGTGTCTCCTCACGAGGACCCACAACAACATCTTCGCACTTTCCGGGAGATAAGTGACACTTACATCCGCCGGAGTGTCAACAAAGATTACGTCAGCTTACACTTCTTCCTATTTTCACTTTTTGGAGATGCTAAGAGGTGGCTGAATGCTGAGCCACCGAATTCTACAACCACATGGGATGATTCGCAAAGAAGTTCTTGGATCCGATTCTTTCCTCCGATAAAACAACAAGGCTTGAATTCAAATTCTAAGTTTCAAACAAAGGGGAAGGAGAGAATCTCAGCATCGCTTCGGGAGAGATTTAAATCATTGCTGAGGGACCGCTCATCACCATCAGTCAAATGATGTGCTGGTGCACACTTTTATAGAGGGTTTGAACCCTACACAAAAATTTTGGCTGGATTCGGTACTGGGGACAAGCTTTTAGAAAAGACTTATGAAGAATCAGATATTTCTTGCTTAATCGTATTTCGCAGGGAAATCCTAGGGAATGCGACTCTTCAAGGGGAGTGGAGCAAGGAAAGCACCGGAGTCTTGAAGTGGGCTGGGTTTACAGCCATCAAGCGTACGCATAGCTGCTTTGCAGAATCAATTGAACACCCACTTCGCAACATGAACTTGAGCCATTCTCAAGCCCTGGGCTAATGCAGCAAAGATTTGGTGTGAAGCTGCAGTGGAGCAATGAACACTCGCACCAGTGTCATGGAGCAAATCCAAGACTCTGGTGGAACTTGCTGGGAATGCACAAAGGAGCAATCACCAGCAGTATGGGAATAGCTATAATTCCAACTCGAGGAATCACCCAATTTCTTTGGGGTAGCAACAACCATCGGGGCAGAGTTCGAGTCGTGGATGCGCTGGAATCAAGGAGGGCCACACAGAACTACTACACAATACAGAAATAACAATGCCCCTCCTCCACCACCATCACCCAGTGTTGAGGAGATGTTCAAGCAGCTACACAGCCAAGCTCAATTGGGTGTGCCGACCATGTCAAATTGGCAGCCGATGTAAAAATATTCAATAGCTACCAAGGCACCGGAGTATCAATTTGGGCAATTTGTCGGAGCCCGTAACACTGAAGCCTAGAGGAGGACTCCCAAAGGACACGTATCCCAACCTCAAAGGTGTAAATGCAGTGACTACGAGGAGTGGCTTGGCAGTTGAAGGAGGTGGAACCCGGAAGACCACCTCGCGCCGGGAGTAGCGTGTTTGAGAGGGAGCAATGATGAGAGGGGGAAACACAAGGATGCCGAACCGTAAAGACCTCCACCCCCCGCTCTCAACGACAAAGAAGCACAAGGAGGAGGCATGCTTCAAGAAATTCATGGAGGTGCTCAAACGTGTACATTAACTTACCTCTTGTTGATGTTTCTGTGAGTGCCCAAGTATGCAAAGCATATTAAGGACATCGTGGGCCAACAAAAGCAGGCTTACCGAATACGCTACGGTGGCCCTTACAGAGTGCACTTCCTACAAAACCGGCTGCCCACGAAGCTCAAAGATCCCGGAGTTTCACACCAGTTGACAATCGGGCAAAGTATCCGAGCTCGCGGTTTATGTGATTTGGGAGCGAGCATTAACTTGATGCCAACTTCTAGATTCATAGTTAGGTCTAGGAAGTCCTAGACCTACAACGGTGATTTTGCAAACACTTTCACGTTCCTTAGCAAGACCATGGTATTGTGGAGGACGTGCTAGTGCAAAGTCGGCTCCCTAATCTTCCCGGTGGACTTTATTGTGTCGACTTTGCCGACTGAAGTCCCATTTATTTTGGGACGACCTTTCTTGGCAACCGAAAACGCTCATAGATGTAGTCGCAGTCGCCCAACGATGCGAGCACATGACAAGGTGGAGGTGTTCGATGTATGTGGCCACCAAATTCCCGGCCGTACAGAACTCGTTGATCAACGTGCTTGAGCAACCGAGTGCTGCCTGGGGCAATGAACAACGAGAACTAAAGGGAGCCCCCCGATAGAGGTAAGTTTGATGAGGTGGGGGCGCTGTGAGAAATGTCCACAATTTAGGGTAGAATGAGCTCAAACGAAGTCGAGCCAGACGGTAAACCAGGCGCCGCACGGGAGGCAACCCGTGAAATGTAATTGTAAACTCTACATATGAAAAAAAAAGAAGAAAAAGATTTTTATTTTATTTAATATTTTTGTAGTATAGGAGTGTAATAGAAAATAAAAATATTGTTATTTCTCCACCTTTGGAATTCTCCTAACCGAATTCGTGTGGTAAGATGTTTTACAAAAGTTGAACGGAGGGAAAAATGCAAAGGAATGCAAAAGGAGAAAACGAGGTAAGAAAATTTTTAAGTGGCAAACAAGTGAGCTCGGCGCGATGGCTCCGTGTCACTGAGGAGGGCCTCCGCTACCCTCCGTGACACGTTGAAGGTCTTCAAAACCATTTTAAAAATTCCAGAATGCTCGCAAGGCTGGAGTTGAAATCAGTGTCACGGGAGGGCATGCCCGCGTTACCCTCCGTGACACGCTGACGTGTTAATCGCCGCCGGGTCACACCGTCACCGCTTACCCGCGATTTTTCCAGCTTTAAACCCCAAAACCTCTCATTTCTACTATTTCACCCTCCGCGACAATACCCCCAAAATCCCCTCCCCTCAACGTGTCACGGCATAAGGAGTAAAATTTCAACTTTCTTCGCCTTAATCGAATCAAAGGTATGTTCTTGAACTCAACTTCAATTTTTAAACTTAAAATTTCGATTTCTAGCATGAACTAGGATGAATCCATGCCCTTGATATAAAATTGAGCTGAAATACATTTGGGTTGTTGTTAATTGTGTTCTGTAGTATCGTTGTGATCATATGAACTCAAGTAATTGCGTGCCAAAATTGAATTTTGTGCAAAAATTGTAGTTAGGGTTGGATTGTGAAGTTGAAAAATTGAATTGAGAAGAGGAATTGTTGAAAAAATTGTGGGTTGTGCATGTTGGGTGAATTGAATCGTGTTATGCTTATCGTATGCCTAAGAAACGATGCAATTATCGGGGTGCAAATTGGGTGAAAACTTCAAAAACTCATCGAATTGCCATGAAAAATTGGGGAGTTGCTTAGTTTGAGTTTATGGAATATTCTTATTTTTCTTGTTTTCTTCTAGCTGAAATGCTGTGCATGAAATGACTACGATAGTATGTGGAATTAGTTGTACGAAGTCAGAGTAGTACATTGAGGTTATACTATCGAATTTTAAGAAGGCACGAGGCGATTTTGTTTATGTTTTTTTTTTACTTTTGTTAGTGTTTTTTAGGATTTTGTATCTTCTTGTAAATTAGAATAAAGGTGTTCTTGCCGATATGCATAATGTGAGCTAAAGACTATGCTGGGTGGCCGAGCCAAACCCAACCTTAGTCAAAAGCTAAGTTTAATTCGACTAACATTGTTAATTGTCCGTTTTCTTTGATGTAGACAATGTCTAGCAGGCAGACAAGGGAAAGGGGCGATCAACATCGTGCGCGAAGAAAAGATTGAGATCGGGAGCAAGAAGCTCCAAAGAAGACGGCAGCCTCCACGCGGGCCACAATATGGAACACTTCGTGGGTGATCAAGAGGGGAAAAGTGGTACACCAAACATAAAGAGAACAAATACTTCCCCGAGGAACATAATAATCAGGAACCATTGGCACAAGAGTTCTCCTGATGGTGCAAAGGATTGACGCCGTCGGGCTAAGTTTCATTTTCACCCAGCCCAAGGAGTGCAACCTCGTACTTAATCCGGAATTCTACGCCAACCGGAACTACATTAAGGAGTCACACCATCAAGATAAGGGGCCAAATCCTCACATTGGAGCCTCACCACCTCAATTCCATCCTAGGGGCGCAAAATACAGACGCCCACGTACCTCGACATTACCGAACATCACTCCACCTTATGCGATATCGACGCACATTACGTGGGAGCCCGTCTACGGCACGTTGGAGCAGGCACAAGGAGAGGCTACCACTGACGACGCCTCTATGCAATGATGAACAGGAAGCCGCCAATTTGGCTTAAGATCGTTTGCTCCCGTTTGATTCCTGGGGTGCACATGACGTATGCGACCGGATCGTGACAGCTTGGTATACGCCCGATGAAAGGGCTTCAGATCAATGCCGGGGCAGGATCATATCCGCCATGAACAGGGTCCATTTCATCAAGGGCAATGTGCAATGATTCGGCGTCACGACGCATTGCTCGCGGGGCCTTGAGGTCGAGGAGGAGGCCCTAGATTACATCCCAGATGGAGCGGTATGCCATTGATGTCATAAAACAAAGGCACCTGACACCACTCATGGGTCTATTCTCACATTGGCCGAGCGACATGCTCGGGACGACGAATATGTCCCGCATGTTCTGGATGCAGATGTCTAAATTTACGCATAGGCGGGAGACCTAAGAACTGAGGATCTAGGCTATGGCAATGACTTAGATTACCCATTCGCGAGAATGCCAGGGCGCAGGTCGGTGGGCCCAGCTTTTGTGGGATTTTATAGATGATGACGTCCCACGGACGAGGAGACACGTCACAGGATTCCGACGTTGAGTCTGAGGAGGATGACGGTGGAGCACTGTGATATGGAGATGAGGCAAGAAGACCGGATGAGGAAGTGGAATACTTTTTGACTCGACGTGGAGTTTCACGAACCACCTTTCTGTTTGAAATTGTATAAATACTGGGGACAGTGTTCGATTTTAGCGGGGTGGGGAGTAGTTAGTGCCGAATGTGCCGAATTTGCCTTCTTTGTATATCATCGCATGTCTCGTCTTGTTGTCGTGTTTGTTTTAATTTGACTCTCTTTTATGTGTACGTTCATTGCTGTAAATATTGTTGTGTGAAATTGTTGTTGTGTGCTGTGAATGATGTTAGCCAAATATGTAAATAGTCTTGTTGAAATCATCGACATTTTTAAAAATTTTTCAGAACTATTTTCTTTTGGGCTTTCTGAGTTTGTTTTCGTTTTGCCGAGAAGAGTCCCATTGAACCGAAGTCATAAATAGTGACCTCTTCTCTATGATGGATTGATGACGACCGTCTTATGGAAAAGGTAAGTCGATAGGAGTAGTTATATTTTGTTTTTTTATTTTTTCAAAATTTCTTATTTTGAACTTCTGGGCTGGTTTGTGGTTGTATCCCATGCATGTCGCCTAAGGGCTCCGACATCTTTGTTGCGTGTTGTACATACAATTATATAGCAAAGATGATTCGTGAAAGCATGCAAATTTTTGTACATATGTAAGACACTTATGTCAGAGAATCTTATCTTGGCAGATTGAGGCTTAATTTTTGAATTCTTGTGATTAGCTGATTAAAGAATCTGTGAAGTCATCTTGAGTTGACATGTGCATCGAGTGTATAGTGAGAAATTGTTCATTCCATGCTATTGTCGACTGCCTAGAACTTGCCTCAGAAAAAGGCATTTGGAAACGAAATGAAGGAAGTGTGAGCGTAGGGAAAGGATGTAGGCATTTCTTTGTCAACTAAAGTTTTTCTTGTTTTTCTTTCATATCTACCTTGAAGATTAAACCCTAGTCAGCCCGTTGAGCTCTTTAGTTTGATAAATTTTTCTTTTCGATTTTTCTTTGTCGAAAAGGGTGTGAACTAAGTGAACCTCTTCTTTTCATGTCCTTAAACCAAAGTCGAAGCTCTTAAGCGCTCAAGAAAATGTACAATTTTCCCATGGTGTCAAGGGATGAAGTGATAAAAAGAAAAGAAAGTGATGAAAAGAAAAGAGAGAAAGAAAAGAAAGAAAAAAAAAAAAAAAAAAAAGAGTCGAGGGTGAAGTGGCCGTAGTTGAAGGGAAGGAAGCTACTTAATTCAACTTTCCTCGTCGATTGTCCGGGGTGTGTTATAGAGATGGGTGATAAGTATGAGGGTAAACTTCAAGAAAAGGAGGAAGGAAGAAAATATTTTTGGAATTTGATGGGATGTGTGAAAAAGCGCTAAGCAGCTAGTTACTATTATTGGTTAGCCTGTAAGATATACTAGTTCCGTAGCTATATTACATAAACCTGTTAAGTCCTAATATGATCTTACATCACGCATCCATATATTAGTGAGTAATACACTAGAGGCAAGCTTTTATGGGTCATGACACAATGCATGGAATCTGCTTGGGAGAGTTTAGCGAAATTGTGTGCATATATATATACCCGACATGAATTTCTGTAGTTCATGTGATTAAACAGTGGAATCTCTTATTGTTGTGAGGCACATGTTTGATGATAGAATAAATTCGTGTAAGATATCTTGGTCAGCTAATATGCATGAGTTTGCCGATATCGAGAGTCGATTCTTGTGCTAGGAGGTCTTGATTTATTAAGTGTAATTGTAATAATGATACTACGCATGTTTCTCTTGATGATTTGCTTTGAACATAATCGGTATAACCGTAGGCTAGATTGTTTGTTTCAAGTAGCCATGATGGGATATCAATTTCATGAGTTGTATAAGTATTGTTCGAGGACGAATGTTTTAAGTGTGGGGTAGGGTGATAAGGGGCATATTTATATGCCAAATCGTATACTCAAATGCATAACTTTTGCCTTGTTTGTCTAATAATGTGTGTACATTCTCATGTAAATTGCACGGAAGTGTGATTTTATACTAACCAACATGATTAGCGTTGTTTTGCAGGAAAAACATGCTTTTGTGAAGAAAATGACATGTTGGGAGAAATCACATTTAGAACTCGAACGAGCAAGGAAGCGGCCAGAGCAAGGATCACAAGGGTTCCCGCGATGGAGCCGTGACACGCTGCCATCGCGGTTGCACTCGCCCGGGATGGAAATTCCAATAAATCTGAGGGTCCGCGATCTGACCGTGCCACGTTGGGGAGTGAATTCTCTAGACTTTATCGCAGAGGGAACGCGATTGCACCGCAGCACGCCGGGCCGTGAAGCACGATGCATGCCGTACACGCTGGAAGCAATTACCTCGGGCGGACAATTTTAGGCTTCATAGCAGCACTGTGTCACGGGAGGCGTTGTTCAAGGATGCACCCGTGACACGTTGTTTGTTATTCCAGGAAAATTTATCCCTAGATAAATAGAACACTTTGGTTTATTTTTAATTATTCGACTTGGTGGAGCAAGAACGTATGTGCAGCTTGAGGACGAAATTCTTAGGTTTTTCTATCCCTTTCTTCTTCCTTTCAATTGTTTGCATGATTTCCATTCATTTAACGATGTTCAATCCACAAATGAGTTGCTAATTCTCTTTCTTGCTGAGGTTATGAACGTTGTGTTGAAATGTAATTTATTGATCACGGTTTATTTTCTCTTTCTTCCATGGTTGTTCTATTTAATTCTTGTTCTTACTACATTAATATCTGGCCAATGTTAATGTAAATCCAAAAGTCCTGGCTTTCACCCGAGAGGGCAAGAAATTGGAAAGTTGTGAATTAATAGGATATGATCTTTTCTTGGTTTGGGAAAATTGGAATTGATTTACCTTCGGGATAGAAATATACCCGAAAGTCGTATTAGTCATGTGCGGAATCGGTTTTATAAAGAACTTGAATTCCTTCTTATCATGAAAATGTAGGTGGAAGGTTCATGATTCTTAAGTTGGGTTAAATACGAGAGTTTTAACTAATAGGCATTAGTTCCGACTAGCAACCGGGAGGAAAAGATAAACCATGTATATTGATAGTTCGTTTCTTCACATGTTCTTCAGAGCCTCAAGATGCTCTCATTCATACTAAGACTCAATTGGCGTAGATAGCTTAGTTTCTGTACAAAAATATATTTTACAAAAACAAACAATTTTTCTTTACACCGTTGTCTTCACTGTGCTGTAGTTGTAGTAAATTAACATCTAAAAAGGTTTCACCCCGTATTCTACTCCCGTGGTTCGACATTCCGGTTCTTAAAGCACATCAGACATTTGTACGACCCGTACACTCTGCGGGCCTCATCGTATTCTTTTCCCTTTTGATATACGTATGGGTAGGCTTCCGGCCCGTCCCGATCATTTCTATTGCTACTCATAGAGGCTTGCATTGTATGTTTTATCTCCCCTCGGGTGGGTCGCTGAGCCTGGCCGTGAGGCCGCAGCGCTGTATAGTTGTTTAGTACTGGTCTTTATGTTGGCCGTGGAGGGGCCGTAGTTTAACAGTAGTGGTGGACCTTGCCGGTCACGTAGTCTTACAACATTCTTGTGTTTGGGCTCTTTGTGATGACTAGTCGCATGGTAGCCTTGTCTACTCGCATAGGTTCCCGACATGAGTATGTTCTCGTCAACCGTTATTACAGTGCAGTGGCTATAGGCCCAGATGGCTGAGGCTGCCATGCTCGTAATATAGCCCTTTGTTTCCAGGAACTCGAGATAGAGCTAGCCAGGCACCCAGATGTGCCTCGCCCACCAGCTAGTAGTCCAGATCCTCTAGGGCACTGTAAAAGCTAGCCATACCCCCATGTATGGACAAACTTGCACGCAATACCCTATCACAAAAAGTGTAAGATCGATATAGCAATGTAGAAGAAGGCATCAACAGCTACAAGATAATGGCTACAGCTAGGAGGAGGTACCAAAACTCCCAAAGATGGCTACCTTGCCTGACATTGCCGCATACGTTGATAACGCGAATAGGGAAGTCGAAGTATAATGTATATCCGAGTTGATTTATTTATTAGCTATATAAGATCTGATTAAGATTACGCATAGTCGACTATCGATGAGTATGAGAAAGAGAGGGAAATGCAGATTCCCAAATCAATCTTTTCAGATGTGGTACAGCTTTATGTTTCTATTTGTTGCAATAAGAAAAGGGCTATTCCTATCTCTTGACTTTGATTCTAGTACAAAGAAGGGCACAAGACTTGGAGGAGGTTTCCAAATCAAGCAAGAAGTGGAAGACGGACCGATTGATCCTAGTAAGCATTAGAAAGCATAAAGAGCCCTGTGATTACGTAAGTGTTGTGCAGACCCTCATGATAATGGGGCCAAGAGAGCAAGTGAGACTCCGCTAGCCGTACTCGAAGAAGGTAAGAGACCCGTCTGATGAACGCCCAAGAATAGTTAAGTTCGAGTCGTAAAAAGGCAGTCCGCCGTATACGCTAACAGACAGCAAGAACATACCTGCAAGATTATAAAGTTATGATTCAGTTGTGATTACCTTGCGATAGAGAGGTCATGAATTAGATGGGTCCTCGATCGCAAGCCGTGAAGAAGTATGAACTAAGACTTGACCAAGAACTCCGATTAGCACGAAAGGCAAAATACTTCGAACCCCGGAGCTCAGCTACAAGATAAGGGAAGAAGCAGGAATACTAGATTTGGGGGAAAAAATTAGAATCACCCTGCATTGATAGAATATCGTATTAAGGACTAAGCCTTGACTCGATAAAAATATGGATCGTAATGTCGCAAGATATCCGCCTATGGAGAAGTTAAGAAATTACCAATACAAATGACTCTGATCTAGTGTGGCCAGAGATAAGGGGCCCTGCTGGCATGCCGTGGGCTCTCAATAATATAACTTCAATTAGGGCCACAAAGATTTGAATTTTGACCCCACATTGCAAGAGTGGCGGAATTTCAAACAACACAGATAATAACTAAAGTGTATATGCTTGTTTCTAGAAGGAGATGAAAACTATGAAATAATAAGAAAGGTTAGGAGATATCAGTGAGACCGTAGAAGCAATATATCATGTACAGTATGGAAATTAGCAAAGTGTGTCGAGATTACGTATCACTATAGAATTCAAAAGATGTATTGTACGTGAGTTACTGATATATATATGCATGCATAATACATATGTCGCGAAAGGGCACCGCTATCAGGGTTACAATTACACAAATACGATTAGTGCTAGGAAGCATATACAAAGACAATCAAGTAGACTCTTGCCAAAAAAAAGAGAAGAAAAGAGAAAAGAGAAAAGAAGGGTGCAAGTTAAGTGTGATTTACGATGAATCCATAGAAACTGCCTCGCCTCTCGCTATTAAGTTAACAATTTATATGTTGTTGCCGTGATCTAGTTTTTAGAAGCTTACAAGAGTTAGTAACCCAATCGTGTAGGTTAGATGATAAGGGCGCAGCTAGATGGTCTAACGACCAGCCGGCGTCAGATGAAGGTGGAAGCATCTCTAAAGATTAGTAACGTTATCGCATGCGAGCTGCACTAGAGATCGAATAGGCATACTTCGAGATTAGCAATACCAGAATTGTTCCAAGATGTTAAGTGGCTATACATCGTTTTCTCTGCACTTTGTAGGGGAGAGTCGGCCTTAGTCAACCTAGCGCTTATTACATGAAACACCTCAAGAAGTCACCACCATCCTGGCCAGTAAACCCGTGGGTACCCTGTGAAGGGTCCACATCAATAGTCAATAATGTACTAGTACTTCACTGCTCAAGGTATTCAGATACAGAGCTCCCAGCGTGGGCTAGCCGCCTTGAGGTAATAGCTCATAAGACCGAGAATTTCCTGCATTAGCAGTATAAATCCAAGTGGATATGCTCAAGGCGTAAGAAATTGATAGTAGTACCCTACTAGTACAAATTTTCTATTAAGACAAAGAGATCAGAGACTCCCGTGAAGATCCGTGAGATTGGACCGGGGGCCCGGGAGTAAGTTCGATTAAGCCCAACTCTACAGTTGCTCAAGTAGATTAACAAAGCAGTTAGTTGCCCACAACTCCACGCTATGCACGAGCTAACATGCTTAAGTGAACATTTAGGCATTGTTAGACTACCGCCATTTGGGGTCATTCAACCCCAGCTATTCGCTTATGCAAGGTTACGCAACAGATCATTAGAGATCATGATCAATAACAGGATCCTCTGATCAGATAAAGGCATAGGTGCGCAGATGGTCGTTTAGGCTATCCTGGAAGAACAAGTAGCCTTAGCATGCTACCACAGGCTAAATAAGCTCTAGCTATACCGTGTAGGACAATTGCCGGTTTCTCCGCATAAGAGGCCAGCCAAGATGACTGTCAATTATATGCCAAGTTCTCTAAATATGAATACGTTTTATCAGTCAAGAAGAGAAGATGAAGTAGCAAACGCCCTTAGCTACAAATTCCGTTAGGAGTTTGGCGTACTTGTAGCCGAACAACGGGAATTATTCAAAAATACACCAATTGGTCAATTTAGCTGTTCGTGTAACAGAAATGAAGGACAACAGAGCGGTAATTCAGAACACCGCCGTGTCGTCATTAGTTGCGGAAGTAAAGAACGGGTAGTATAAGAATCCCGACCTCGGTTGGAAGTGTGAAAGCGGATTTCAGTAACAAGAGGACGGGAGTTAGTCGCTAGGAAAGGCCGGGTGTTCCAGATGTTTCAGGCCGCCGCCAGCAGATTATGAACGAGGCACATTGCGCCCGCTATTCTTCCACTCAAGCGCCGACGAAAATGTACCATGATATCAAAGGAAACTAATGTGGCCGTGTATGAAAAGAGAAATTGTCGAATTTGTAGCCTAAAGGTCCTAACCGCCAACAGTGAAAGCAAAACATCGAAACCAAAGGGTTAACTCAGGACAGAGCCAGCCTCTGGAAATGGGAAGCAGGAATATGGATTTTGTATGTGATTTACCCCCCTGCACTGCATATAGACACGACTCTATACGTGGGGATAGTAGACAGCATTGACAAATCAACTTATTTCCCGCGCAAGAACCACCTTCTCGCCGAAGATTATGCCGAGTTGTATATCAGAGAAATAGTCAGATTGCACGAAGTGCCAGTATCCATCATCTCAGACAGAGGAGAGAAGTTTACAGCTAGATTCTGTCAATCGTTTGTGAGAGGTTTGTGTACACAGATTGATTTAAGCACAAAGTGTTCCACCCGATGATGGATGTTTAACGACTATTCAAACGCTGAAGACATGTTGCGAGTGTAAAAGTGATTTTGGTGGCAGCTGGGAAGAGCATTTATCTCTAATCGGGTTTGCTTATAATAATAGCTATCACTCGCCTATCCGCATTTGCGCCTTTCGAGGCATTATACTTGCGAAATGCAGATCGCCGGTTGGCCGGTTTGAAGTAGGAGAATTAGCATTGATTGGGCCAACATTGCTCAGCAGTCAGAAGAAAAGGTAAAAGCTGCTTATCAGAGAATGCCTACTGACTCGTGGCCACACTGTAGCCGCTGTAAATCATATGCACGCAGGGCGCAGTAAACCTGAATTGGATGTGAATGACTCGGGTATTTCTTGAAAGTGTCTATGATGAAAGGGTGATGAGATTCGCAAGAAAGGTAAGCTCAGCCCAAGGTTTTTCGGGCCATATCAGATTCGTCGAAGAATAGCCAAGGCATATGAGTTGAACTTGCTTCCGTAGTTAGAATCCATTCATCCTATCTTTCATGTGTCCATGCCGAGGAAATGCATAGGAGACCCGCCCGGTAGTAGTTCCGCCCAGACATCCAGGTTGGGCCGTAAGAGTCAGCCTACGAAGAGGTTCCAGAGCTATCCTAGACAGACAAATTCGCAGATTGAGAACCAAAGATTGATGTTTAGCTATCAAATGAATACTATAGTATCGTGTGGAGTACCCGTATTGAACTTTTCGTGTTTCGTGTTTTGGGATAGTCCATATTGACAGGGGGAAACTCAAATTTTTCTAAGAAAAGTTGTTTAATTGAGTAGTCCTCTATATTGCAGCCTTTCCATTCAGGGATTAATGTTCTTAAGGGGGAGCATGTTACACCTATAAATTTCCGCACATAGATGGCCTATTCGCATGTTGGTTAAGAGTATTTGAAAGCCATACATGCTAGAAAAGGCCCGGGAAAGATCGGACAAGCGCCAAGTCGGCGCGTCGCAAGGCAAAAATGCGACTTCTATAAATCGCATTCCAGAATGCTACTCAGGTGTAAATCGCACTCCTTGAATGCGACTTATAGTCTCTATTATATATATGCCCCCACTTCTCGGCTTATTTTCTTAGCATAGCATAATTTCCGTAAAAGTCGTAAGAGACAGAGAGAACGAAGGAGATAAGAAATTATCGTTCCGATTACGCCGCCAAACCGAGTCCAAAATCTAAATTAACCTCAGTACCAAGGTATTTAGCACAGGGGAGCATTTTTACGGATTTTGTTTCGCGAAATACGGGCCGACGAATCGTCGAGCTATCGGACAAAGGTAAGTAGAATTGCTCCAAACTAGTGTCTATGTGCTCCTAGCCGTAAGTGAATACTTCTCCCTTCTGACCTCAAAATAGCAAGTTTTCACCGTTCTTTTCGATGCCTAAGTTTAGGGCTATAAATATATTGAAAGGACATCGTCCTTCAGAATAGTGTTGTATTTAGCACTAATTGACGTGTATATGAATGCAGTTGGGAGAAATAGCCGGAGACTGACTGAGCTCGTCCCGACAACCCTGATAACTTCCGAGGTTAAGGCATGTGAAGTAGTTTCTTCCTATAGTTAGTAAGCCTTAGCTTTGTGAACTGGCAGTAAACCTGCAATTGGCTCTCGGAGTTGAATGCTGAGAATTGAGTAAGTCTAGTAGATTCTGGTTTGCGCTGTATTGTATTCAGAATCAAAGTTAGTAAAGCATGCGCCAGCGGCAAGTTAGCTGCCTGTGATTCAAAAGATAGCTTATCAGATGATTAGCATGTTTGTAGAATAAAAAGAAATGATTAGAATAAAAGCTAGTAAAGTAATATCGATAGCCTTTATTGTGTGCATTACAACACAGTACTCAGCCATTCGGGCAGACGAGATATTGGCTACAAATTAGCCATTCAGATAGACAGATAGTATCCCGCTATAGATTAGCCAACATTAAAGAAAGATTTTAATCAGTATAATCAGTAAAGAATCAGTTTAATATAGAAAGAGATCAATAAGAAATCGATTTCAGATAGCCTTTCAGCTTATACATGCTTGCTATTTATATGTGCTATTTGTTTGTTGAGACTTGTTGTGGTGTGAGGGCCCCTTATTGAGCATCCTCGCGCCCCGGGTTGGTAATCGTGTCACCCACCGAGCGGGTGGGTTTTACGTCACTCCGAGGGGTGGCATGCCGTCCCCACTTTGGATTAAGATGGATGAAGCTTTCCCATAGCGAAATCGGGACGCCTTACAAAAATTTGTCAAATAAATTCTATTGAGAGTTCCTGGGAACCATACCTATTTGTTACCGTTCGTACATACAGCTATCTCCTCGTTGACTTGTCTCAGGAGTGTGCAACTGGCTTGCATAGTTCATGAGAGTTCGGGAACCAGACCCTATCTCAAGTTATCGCTCGTACAGGAGTCCTCCACTGCATACCTGCTATTTATATTCTGAGGCTTTGCCCGAGCGCCGGAGACCCAGCGGGTTTCAGAGGAGCTCCGCAGCAGATGAGTGGAGTGACTTATTTGGCTGGTTTTGACCTGTGTAGGGGTATATAGATTGTTTGCTTGCTTGGTGCCATCCTAAGCATGGGGTTGGTATTGGCTCGTTTGCTATTTGTATATATCTATTTATGTGCTATATACTAGCTACTAGACAAGCAGGCCGTCATGGCTTGCTGTACGCCTCTCCGCCTTATCGCCATCGTAAAGAATGATCTGGCCTCTACCAAACTTTCTTCTGTGACCCGGCCATCTCTTGCTATACGTATTTGCTAGATATGCTATCTATATCTCGCTGTTTCACTATATTATTTCAGTTAAGCTTTTTGCATACTCGCACTGGCCAGACCGATGCCCAAGTGGGGCGCCGCATTACTTGCTCGCAGGTACTCATAGACGAGGAGGCGATCCTCGTGATTCCAAATGCCTATAGAGTCGTCGCCGTCATCCGAGTCCGATTTTGCAGGTGTAGCTCTTTTCTTTTTTTTGATATATAGTATGGGTAGGTCGGGCCCCCGTCTCCGATCATTTCTTATTGCTACTCATAGAGGCGTGACAGATATGTTTTATCTCCCTGTGGTCGGGCGCTGAGCCGGTCGTGTGAGGTCAGTAAGTGCTGTATAGTTGTTTAGTATCTTTGTCTTTATGTTGGCCGTGAGGGGCCGTGAGCTTGACAAGAGTGGTGACCTTGTCACGTAGTCTTACAGCATTCTTGTGTTTAAGTTTCAGATGACTAGTCAGCATGGTGGCCTTGTCGGCCCGCATAAGTTCCGTTATGAGTTTGTTCCTTGGTCAGTCACACATAAAAGGTGTGGCCAGTAGGCCCGTATGGCCTGAGTATCGTGTTTACAACCGTTATATAGCCCTTTGTTTCCATGAACCCGAGATAGAGCCAGCTGTGCACCGATGCCTCGGCCTACCAGTTAGTAGTCTAGGTCCTCTAGGGCACCAAAAGCCGCTCATACCCTACATGGGGGCGTGACAAACTTGGTATCAGAAAGGTGTCGTGTCCTGTGGAGTCCGCAAGCCGTGCTAAGTAGAGTCTTGTCTATGGATGCCAGCACCACATACTATAGGCAGGAGGCTGCGAGGCATGATAGGATGGTTACTCTTCTTTCTCACAACGTGCTATAGAGCGGTACAATATAGGGTTGAGTCCCTAAAAACTTACTCATATTCTTTGGTTAAGGTGATGAAGTACAGACTGTAATACCCTATCACAGTGTAAGGATCGATATAGCAAATGTAAGAAGGGCATCAGCCAGTTACAAGATAATTACAGTAGCAGGAGGAGGCACTAAAGACTCCCAAGATGATACTCCTTGGTCGGTACCTTATTGCCGCAAAGATACGTTGATAATGTCGTAATAGGAAGTCAGAAGTATAATGTATATACGAAGATTTATTTATTAGCTATATAAGATCCGATTAAGATTACAGACAAGGTCGTACTATCAGATGAGTATGAGAATGAGAGGGAAATGCAGGATTCCCAAATCCATCTTTTCAGCATGTGGTACGCTTATATGTTTCTATTTGTTGCACAAGAAGTGGCTATTCCTATCTCTTGACTTTGATTCTAGTACAGCAAAGGGCACAAGACTTGAGGTGAGGTTACCAAATCAAGCAGTGGCAAAGACGGACTGATTGATCCTAGTAAGCATTAGAAAGCATAAAAGAGCCCCTGTGATTACGTGTTGTGCACTCCTCATGATAATAAGCCGCAGAGCAAGTGAGATTGCTAGCGCATCAAGAAGGTGTAAGAGACCTGTCAACATGAACGCCCAAGAATAGTTAAGTTCGAGTCGAAAAGGCAAAGTCCGCTATATACGCTAACACAGCAAGACATACCTGTGGGTAAGATTATAGTTATGATTCAGTTATCACATCGAAAGATAGAGAGGTCATGTGAATTAGATGGGTCCGATCATAAGCCGAAGAAGTATGAACTAAGACTTGACCAGTAACTCCGATTAGCAATGAGCGTGTGTACTTCAACCCTCGGAGCTCAGCTTAAGCAAGATAAGGGAAGAAGCAGGGAATACTAGATTTGGGGGGAATTAGAATCACTCCCCGCATTGATAGAATATCGTACAAGGACTAAGCCTTGACCGACAAGAAGATTGCGGATCAGAATGTCGCAGCATGTCCGCCATGGAGAAGTTAAGAAATTACCAATACAGCGACCTTGGATCTAGTGTGCCTAGAGATAAGGCCCAGCAGACAGTCGTGGGCTCTCAATATAACTTCACTTAGGGCCACAAAGATTTGAATGTTGACCCCACATTGCAAGAGTGTGGCGGAATTTCAAAATGAAATAGACAATAACTAAAGTAGTATATGTTTGTTGCTTCTAAAGGAGATGAAATCCATGAAATAATAAGAAAGGTTAGGAGATATCAGTAGACCGTAGAAGCAATATATCATGTACAGTATGGAAATTAGCAAAGTGTGTCAGAGATTACGTATCACTATAGAATTCAGTATGTATTGTAATGTGAAGTTATTGATATATATATGTACGTATAATACATATGTCAGAGTAAACACAATAGGGGTTACAATTACACAAATGTCGATTAGTGCTAGGAAGCATATACAGATTGCACTGCAGGACCCCTTGCCAAAAAAAGAGAAGAAAGAGAAAAAGAGAAAAGAAGGGGCAAGTTATGTGGTTTACGATGAATCCATAGAAACTGCCTCCTCACTCTCGCTATTAAGTTAACGTACTTATATGTTGCTGCTGATCTAGGTTTCAGAAGCTTACAAGAGTTAGTAACCTGAATCAGGAAGCGGATGATAAGGGCGCGCTTAGATTGTCACCACCACCGGCGCCGTGATAGCGGTGGAAGCATCCCTAAAGATCGCAACGCATCGCATGTGCCGAACTGCACTAGAGACTAAATAGGCATACTTCTCGTAGATTAGCAATACCGTAATTGTTCCAGTATGTTATGGCCATACATCGTTTTCCCCAAATTTTGTAGGGGAGAGTCGGCCTTAGTCAACGTAGCAGCTATTACGTGAAACACCCCGCAAGTCGCCCAGCCATCCCAAATGTGCAAACCCGTGGGTACCCCAAGGAAGGGTCCATATCAATAGCTTCATGATGCACTTAGTACTTCAGCTGGTTCCTCGTAAGGTATTCAGATACGTGAGCCCTAGCGAAGGCCACTCTTTACGTAATAGCTCATAAGACCGAGAATTTCCTGTAATAGCAGTATAAATCCAAGTGGATATGCTCAAGGCGTAAGAAATTGATAATAGTACCCTACTAGCAGCGCTGTCTATTAAGACAAAGAGATCGAGACTCCCGTGAAGATCCAACACACCGCCCGGGAGTAAGTTCGATTAAGCCTACCACAGCTTGTTCAAAGTAGAATAACAAAGCGTTTAGTTGCCCACAACTCCGCAGTTATGCATGAGCTACCGATGCTAGAGTAGGACATTTAGGGCATTGTTAGACTATCAACACATCGGGTCATTCAACCTATTATTCAAGCTATGCAAGGTTACGCAAAACAGATCATTAGGAGATCATGATCACCACCAGGATCTTCTGATAAGATAAAGGCACTAGGTGCGCAGATGGTCGTTTAGGTTATCCCAACAAAAAGTAGCCTTGCAGCATGCACAGCGTGCCAAATAAGCTCTAGCTATACCGGTAGATAACCTGTCAGCTCCTGCATAAGAGGCCAGTATGACCGTCAATTATATGCCAAGTTCTCTAAATATGAATACGTTGTATCACCAAGAAGAGAAGATAAAGTAGCAAACGCCTAGCTACAAATTCGTTAGGAGTTTGGCGTACTTGTAGCCGAACAACGGAATTATTCTAAAAAAATACACCAATTGGTCAATTTAGTTGTTCGTATAATAGAAATGAAGGACACCGTAGCGGTAATTCGTAACACCACCGTGTCGTCATTAGTTGCGGAAGTAAAAGAACGGTAGTATAAGAATCCGACTCTGGTTAAAGGTGGGAAAGCGCTAGATTTCTAGGTACGTAGGATGGAGTGTCATGTTGTAGCGCCGCTCTGTGGTTCCGTATGTTTCAGCCTCCGCCAACAGACAGAACGAGGTACATTGCGCCCGCTATTCTCCACTCGCGCGACGAAAATGTACCATGATATCAAGGAAACTACGGTGGCCAGTATGAAAAGAGAAATTGCTGAATTTGTAGCCCAAGGTCCTAACTCAACAGTGAAAAAGCAAAAACATCAAACCAGGGCGGGTTAACCTGTGACGCAGCCGTGCCTCGGAAATGGGAAGCAGTGAATATGGATTTTGTATGTGATTGATCACTCGTACATAAACACGACTCTATATGGGGGATAGTATTTGCATTGACAAACCGCCTCATTTCCACAAGAAGAGAACCACCTTCTACCAAGATTATGCCGAGTTGTATATCGAGAAATAGTCGACAGACGGAGTGCCGCATCCATCATCTCGTGTATTAAGAGGAGCGAAGTTTACAGCTAGATTTTTGGAAATCGCTTCAGAGAGGTTTGGGAACGTATTGATTTAAGCACAAAATTGCCCACCCTCGACGCATGGACAAGCCGAACGCACTATTCAAACGTCGAAGACATGTTGCGAGCGTGTGTGCTAGATTTTCGTGGCAGGGGCCGATGAGCATTTATCTCTAATCGGGTTTGCTTATAATAATAGCTATCACTCGTTTATCCGATGGCGCCGAGGCATTATACCTGCAAAATGCGTATCGCCGGTTGGCTGGTTTGAAGTAGGAGAATCAAACATTGATTGGGCCAAACATTGCTCGCCAGCCGAAGAAAAGGCAAGCTTATCGAGAACGCTACCTGACCGCACGCAGCCGCGTAAATCATATATGCGTACGTGCGGCGCGTAAACCTGAATTTGATGTGAATGGGACTGGGTATTTTTGAAAGTGTCTCCGATGGAAAGGGGTGATGAGATTCGGCAAGAAAGGTAAGCTCAGCCCAAGGTTTTTCTGGCCATAATTTATCGTCAAGAATAGGCCAAGTGGCATATGAGTTGAACTTGCCTCCGCAGTTAGAATCCATTCATCCGGTCTTTCATGTGTCCATGCCGAGGAAATGGCTAGGAGACCCGGCCCGTAGCAGTTCCGGCCAGACATCCGTGTTACGGCGATCGTCACTAAGAGGCTCCTGAGTTGTCCAGATAACACAGATTCAAGTAGACAGAACCAAAGATTGGATGTTTAGCTATCAAATGAATCCTATAGTATCAAAGGAGGACTGTATTGGACTTTTCTGTCATGTTTTTGGGATAGTCCATATTGACAGGGGAAACTCGCCGAAGTTTAAGAAAAGTTGAGCTAATTGAGTAGTCCTCTATATATGGCCTTATTCGAGGTAGAATGTTCTTAAGGGGGGAGAATGTTACACCTCGTAAATTTCCGGCACATAGATGTCTTATTCGCATGTTGGTTAAGAGTATTTGAAAAAGCCATACATGCTAGAAAAAGGCCCGGGAAAGATCGGACAAGCGCTGCTTCGTCGCAAGGCAAATGCAACTTATAAATCGTATCTCCAGAATGCGACTTATAATCGCATTCTGGAATGCGACTTATAGTCTCTTGGCTTTATATATATGCCCCCACTTCCGGTTTATTTCCTTACATAGCATAATTTCGCGAAAAGTCGTGGTGAGACAGAGAGAACGAAGGAGATAAGAAATTATCGTCCGATTACGCTCGCCAAACGTAGTCCAAATCTAAATTAACCTCAGTACCAAGGATTACAAAGAAAGGGAGCATTCCTACGGATTTTTGTTTCGCGAAATACGTCGATGAATCGCCGAGCTACCGGACAAAGGGTAAGTAGAATTGCTCCAAACTAGTGTCTATGTGCTCCTAGCCATAAAGTGAATACTTCTCCCTTCCGGACCTCTCGAAAATTGCAAGTTTTCGACCGTTTCCGATAAGCCCAAGTTTAGCTATAAATATATCGAAAGTGACGCTCGTCTCGAACAGTGTTGTATTTAGCACTAATTGACGTGTATATGAATGCAGTTGGGAGAAATAGCCGGAGTACTGATCGAGCTCGTCCGACGCCTGATAACTCGAGGTTAAGGTATGTGAAGTATTTTCTTCTAAGTTAGTAAGCCTTAGCTTTGTGAATCATAGTAAACCCGTGAATTGAGTTCTCTGAGTTGGAATGTCGTAGAATTGAGTAAGTCTAGTAGATTCCGGTTTGCGTTGCCGCATCGCATTCAAATCTCGAAAGTTAGTAAAGCATGCGCCAAAGGGCGAAAGAAGGCCTGCATTCAAAGATAGCTTTCTATTGTATGATTAGCAAGCGTGTTGTCGAATAAAAAGAAACAAATTTTACGAATAAAAGCTAGTAAAGTAATACCGTATAGTCGACGTATTACGGCTACGTACTAGCCATTCAGCAGATTTAGATATTGTATTAGCCATTCGTATGTAGATGATAGTATCCTGCGCGCATTAGCCAACAAGCAAAGAAAGATTTCAGACCATGATAATCAGTAAAGAATCGCTTTTTAATATAGAAAGAGATCGTACAAGAAATCGATTTCTATAGCCTTTTCTGCTTATACATGCTTTCTATTTATATGTGCTATTTGTTTGTTGAGAATTGTTGTATGGAGGGCCCCTTATCGAGTCCCCGCCGCCCGGCTGGCACCTGGCTAACTGAGCGGGTGGGTTTTTACGCACTCCGAGGGGTGGCATGCCGTCCCCAAATTTTGGACGAAGATGGGATGAAGCTTTCCCCATAGCAAACTTGATCACTTTACAAAAAGTGTCTGATTCAAATAGCCCTATCGAGAGCCCCGGGGAAACTGCATCTCTATCTCGTTACCGTCGTACACAGCTTATCTCCCCTGCTGGATTCTTGTTCCAGGAGCATGCAGCCCGGTTTCGGGAGCAGCTCATGAGAGTTTCGGGAACTGCACTTATTCATATCGTCAGACAGAGTCCTCCGTGACTCGTACACGATTATTTAATGTAGGCTATGGTCTGAGCCTGAGACCTGTAAGCCGGTAGAGGAGCTCCTGAGCAGATGAGTGGAGTGACTTATTTTACGGTTTTGACCCTGTGTAGGGGTATATAGATCGCTTGCTTGCTTCGGTGCCATCCTACTTTACGGGGTTGGTATTGGCTTCGTTTCGCTACTCTGTATATCTATTTATATGCTATATACTAGCTACTAGACAGCAGGCTATCACGTGTCTACAGTAAGCCTCCGCCTTATCAAGACAGAAGAATGATTCGGGGCTCTACTACTTTCTTCGTATTCAAATCTCTTGCTATACGTATTTGCTAGATATGCTATCTATATTCCGCTTGTATTCAACTATATTATTTCAGTTGCTTTGGTATACTGTATTCGCCGGTAATGATGCCCAATGGGGCGCTGCATTACTTGCCCGCAGGTACTGCACTCAGGAGGCGATCCGTGATTCCAAACAACATAGAGTCGCTTCGCCTCCTATCCGTAGCCCGATTTCCGTGAGGTGTAACTCTTCCTTTTGATGGCCAGCATGGGTAGGCCGGGGCCCCGTCCGATCATTTCTATTGCTACTCATGAGGCTTTCTGCGATTGTATGTTTTATCTCCCCGTGGCCGCTGAGCCTGGGCCGTGAGCCTGCAAATGTATAGTTGTTTAGCATCTTTGTCTTTATGTTGGCCGTGAGGGGCCTTAGCTTGACAAAGAGTGGTGACCTTGCTGGTCACGTAGTCTACAAAGATTCTTGTGTTTAAGTTTCGATGACTAGTCAAAGATGGTGGCCTTGTCGGCCCGCATAGGTTCCCGATTATGAGTATGTTCTCGTCACTGTTATTACATGTGCAGTGGTCAGAGCCCAGATGGGCCGGAGGTCAGTGTTTGCGCCGTTATATAGCCCTTTTGTTTCCAGAACCCGAGATAGAGCTAGCCGTGCACTCGATGTGCCTCGGCCCACCGCTTAGTAGTCCAGTCCTTCTAGGGCACCAGGTTCCGCCTTATGCCCCCCAAGGCGGTGGCGTGACACTCTACTTCCCTCATCTCCCTCTCTGCCTCGTTATGCTTACAATACTTGACGTAAGGACATCTTTAGTTCTCAACCTCGCTAACTGGCTCTGGCCTAGTATGGCTACCGGAACTTCTTCATAAGCCGCCCTTCTCGTAACCTCGGACTTCCCCGAATCGGGACAACTCTAGAGGGGTCCCTATATACTTCCTCAAAGATGGACACGTGGAAAATCGGATGCACGTACTCTAACTACGGAGGCAAGTTCAACTCGTACGCTACTTGGCCTATTCTTCGGTGGATCTGATAGGGCCAACAAACCTTGGGCTGAGCTTTACCTTTCTTGCCGAATTCATCACCCTTTCATTGGGAAAACTTCTTCAAAAACACCCACCATTCACATTAAATTCTGTTTCGCGCGCACATCATCATACGACATTTCTTCAAGTAGCCTGAGCAACAAGAGGTGGCGTTCTTATAAGCTTTACTTTTTCTTCGACCGATGAATGATCTCTGGCCCAATTAATGCTAATTCTACTTCAAACCAACCGGCTGGAGGTCTACACTTTCGCCCATACAACGCTTCATAGGGCACCATCTGGATAGCCGAGTGGTAACTGTTTATAAGCAAACTCAATAAGTGGTAGTGCTCATCCCAACCTACCTCCAAAGTCCACACATGCTCGTAGAATATCCTCGAGCTGCCCAATAAAGGCTCGCCCCCGTCCATCTATCTCGAGGGTGGAAACGCGCTATGCTTAGGTTAATCTCGTGTTCCTGTGCCTCTTTGAAATAACTACCAAAATTTAGTCAGAATTGTGCCCTTTGTCAGAGATAATGGATACCGGAACACCGTGCACCCGACTATCTCTTTGATATATAATTCAACATAATCGTGCTCTTACCGGCGTAAAGTTAGCCGATTTTGTCGCCCTGTCAACTATCGCCCATTGAGTCATACGACGCCTAGTGGGGTAAATTCTCGCGCCGTATCCATATTTACCGCTTCCCACTTCCATAGAGGCACAACCATATCTTGAGTCGGGGCTTCACCTGGTTTCCTCGGTTCTTCTTTACCGTTGGCAATTGGGACACCGAGCCACCAATAGATTTCTTTTATATCGTGGTACATTTTCGTCGCGCCCGGATGAAGAGAATAGCGCATAATGTACCTCACCCATAATCACGGCGAAGCCCCAACACCCGGGACACAAAGGCGGCCTTTACATCGCAAACACCTCATCCTTACACCTTGAAATCCGACATTTGTCCTTGCTAAACTTTGTCTTTCTTGAGCCGAACCAGGTCAGATCTTGTACTGTCATTCCTTTACTTCCACAACTAAAGACACACCGCCGTACTTGGATTACCGCCCGTTGTCCCCTATTTCGCAAGGCATGAACTAGCTAGACTAGCTAGCCGATGCAACCTCACCAAATCCTACTGCTCGGCCGCCGCATGCTAAACTCCCACAGATTCACGGTTGAGGGCATCTTCTATTACGTTGGCCCTTCCTGGGTGATACAAAATATTCACGTCATAGTCTTTCGCGCCAGCTTCTCTAACCAACGACACGCCGCAAATTCAACTCCCGAAACTCTTCTCTCATGCCTCGCCCACCGAAATTTTTGCCGCCTTCGTGTCGGCTAGTCAAAGGTCTGGCGTGGAAAATTCTTCCACAAATCTTCTGTAGTACCCAGTTAATCCCAGTAAACTGCGGACCTCGGTCGGACTGGTAGGTTCCGCCATGTTTTCACCGCTTTATTTTCTCGTGTGGCTCACCGTGTACCAGCCTCCGACACGAGGTGACCCAAAAAGGTTATCGACCCAACAAAATTCACATTTAGGAGAAATTGGCATGTAACCGATGATCATACTCGGCTTATTATACCGGAGGAATCACAGTAATCTATCTATATAGCTAGAGCTTATCTCGGCCTTCTAGGCCGCATGCTAATGCTACCGCTACCGGAATAACTGTATGATCGTTCGCACACCATGTGCACATATCTCGATCAAGATCCTCGATAGTGGTCATGGTCTCTAATAATCCGCCGAATAACTAAATAACTAGGCCGAATGACTCGAATGCCGAAGTAATTCAACAATGCCTAAATGTCCTACTCGAGCATCTATAGCTCATACATAACTGCAGAGTTGTGATGCGTTTAATTGCTTTGTTATTCTACTTGAACAACTCAGAGCTGAGCTTAGTCGGACTTACTCTCGGGCGATCAGCCCGGATCTTCACAAGGAATCTACCACCCCTTGTCTTAGTAAACGCTGTGCTAGTAGAGTGCTACCACTTTCTTATGCCTTGCTCATATCCACTCTGATCTATACTGCTATTTTGAGAAATTCTGCCTTAAGGAGCAATCCGTAAAACCGGCCTTCTCCTAGGACTCGTATCCGAATATCTTACGAGAACCAACCGAGGTACTAGTCCGTCACTAACTACCGATGTGGACCCCCTCCTTGGGGTAAATTCCATATGGTTTTGTCCGACTGACTACTGGGCCGACTTGAGGGTGTCTTTACATGATGATCGGCTAGGTTAACTTAAAAATGATGTATGACCACTTAACATACCGGAGAATTCCGTGTTGCTAACCTCTGAATATGCTTATTCGCCCTATTTATGATTCTGCATATGCGCTATCGTTATCACCTTTAGGATGTTTCCTCGCAATACAAGTGCTACCGGTCGTTAGACGGTTAACCGTGCCCGTATCATCAACCACCGATTCAGCTACTAACTCTTGTGAGCTTCGAATTCTAGATCTAAGTAAATAAGAATATAAGTCCATTAACTCATGCAACCGAGATCCGAGAAAGTTTTGGCTTCATACGTGAATCACACTTAACCCGCCCCTTTTTGGCGAGGGGTCCCGCAAGATTTATCCGTATATATTTCCTAGCAAATAACTGTAATCATGGCACTGAACTCCCCTATGGCTAGCTACTCACAAAGATATCTCGATATCCGTATATATATATATATATATATCAACAATTACCTACAATACATACTGAATTTTTTTGCAAGAATATGTAATCTCGACATACTTTACCGAATTTCATATCGCACGTGATATACTCGTTTCTACGTCTAATGATATCTCCGGTCCTCTCGTACCATTTTATTAGATTTTCATCCCATTTTGAAAGCAACAAACACATGCACTTTAGCTATGCATCTTCTATTTGAAATTTCTCCACTCTTACAACATGGGGTCAACCTCCTGATCTTGTGGCTTTACTTGTCGTTATATTGAGAGCCCGTGGATCGGGTCGTCAAAGCTCATTGGCCTTATCTCCATGCCACACTAGATTAGAGTCTCGCGGTCGGCACTCTCTTAACTTCCCTAGGCGGACATACCATAACATTCTGGACCATCCTTACTATCTCTTAACTGTCAGTCCGAGGATTAGTCCCCAATACACGATATTCTATCAATCCGGGAGGTGATTCTAATTTCCCCAAAATCCGGTATTCCTTCTTCCCCATCTTTCTTAAGCCGAGCCCCAGTGGTTCAAGGTACCCGCCTTACATTGTTAATAAGATTACTGGCAAAGTCTTAAACTATACTTTTAGCTTATACTTTTTCTTATTTATAATGCACTCCATCTCGATTCATATGACCTCCTACCTTCGATATCACAACCGAAATCATAACCATTATCTCACAGTGTATATCATGCCTTCGTTAGCGTGTTATGGTGACTTGGCCTTTTTCTCACTCGAACTTAACTATTACTCGGCATTCATCGCCGACAGGTCTTTTTACACCCACTTCGAGTACCCAGTGGTCTTACTCGCTCTTCCTCGACTTGTTACCATGAAGGTCTCCATTAAATCTCTACATAATCATAGGGCCTCCTTACTCTTTCTAACACTTCTTCGAATCAACTAATCCGTCTTCACTTACTGCTTATTTGGGCAACATCGCCTCAATCCTTATGCCTTTTACTGTACTGGAATCAAAACTAAGAGGTAGGAATAGCTCCTTTTTACCGCAAATTCAAATGGAAACATGGAACTGTGCCACATCTAAAAAGACGTAAGGCGTGGGAATCCCGCATTTCCCTCTCTTTCTCACATCTATCCGATAATCTAATATTATCTCTGGTCATCTTAATTAGATCTCTTAATATCTAACAAAATAAATCAACTAGTATATACGCTATGCTTCGACTTCCTATTCTAAAGTTATAGAAATATACTAGGATGGTACCGATAGAGGTATCATATTGGAAGGTCCCTAATACCTCCTCCTCGTCGCTCGCAGTTACCCGGCAACCGGCCGGTGCCCTCCCCGGGGCCGCTATATCCGATCTTCTGCCCGTGATAGGGTATCGCTGATATGACTCATATTTGTATTCAAAGAGTATGATAATTTTTAGGACT
The DNA here is from genome assembly GCA_018107945.1 of Datura stramonium. Lineage (NCBI taxonomy): Eukaryota > Viridiplantae > Streptophyta > Magnoliopsida > Solanales > Solanaceae > Datura > Datura stramonium. Next base: position 338,334 of record JACEIK010000621.1, read on the forward strand.
CAACTCTATACTCGTACCGCTCTGGCAAAGACGACCGAACAGGAAGAAAGAGTAACCATCCAATCACGCCTATGTTCTCCGCCTATAGTATGTGGTGCAACACATCCATAGACAAGACTCTACTTTAGCACGGCTCAGCAGACTCTCGATACGACCTGCTCTAATACCAAGTTTGTCACACTTCGCCTTTGGAGGCATGACTAACACCTCGGGTGCCCTACTAGGACTCCGGACTGGGCCGGACTAGCCGAGCCTAAGCACTTCCGGTGCCAGTCAAGCTCTAACTCCTCTCGTATTCAAGAAAATGAAGGCTATATAACGGTTGTAAATACAGCCTCCGACCGATTAGGCCTATAGCCACCTGTAAGATAACAACAGCTAACCAGAACAATAGTAGTATAAAGGAAACCTATGTGGGCGACAAGGCCACCATGTCGTCTAGTTTTACTGGTGTTGAATCGTGGTTAAACTACTATGGACCGCAATGTCACCAACTACTGCATCAATAAGGCCCTACACGACCCTCATAATCAAACTAAAACATACACACGGCCTCACTGACCGATCAGCTAACCACAGGGAAACACCGCAAGCCTCTAAGAATATCGATAAGATGGTTCGGACAGGCCCCGCCTACCCATACCGCATAACAAAAGAAAAGAAATAAAACTTAGTCAGCCTAACTCGGATGACAAAGAGCTCATGACTCTGCGCTGGCTGAAATCACGAGCGATCGCTCCCTCGTCTCTATGAGTACCTGTAGGCAGCAATGCAAACATTTCCCAACGGGCGCGCACACCGGTACCGAGTATGCAAAGCAAACCACATATATGAAGATAAGCATTAATATTGATAGTTACCAAAATGATGTAGAGATAGCTAAAACTCGGCTCCGGAATAGAAGAATCTCGTACTGAGCTAACCGTACTGGAAATAAGATAAGAATCATACATATCGATGCGATGTCCTCGCTATTTATCAACTTAATAAGTAACATATATATATATAGCATACACGAACCTATACCAGCCCCTCATGATCCAAGGTGCCAATCAACACAATCTATATACCTACCCGGGTCAAACCATCCAAAAATAAATTCACTCCACTCACCTAATAACTACGAGCATCCCGCCGCCCTTGGTATGCATCTTGGGCTCTTCAGGCCCCCGACTGGCACCGTATCTCGAGTCTCGGAGGATTCTTGTAATCGTAATCTCGAGATCTCGTATCTCGCACTGTAATTCAGGCTCAGGCAGCAAGCGGGCTGCATGCTATAATGCTGACGACTGCTTATGGGGAATGCTGCATCCCATCTTCGTCCTATCACAATCGGCATGCCACTCCTTGAGTGACATATCCCCTCACCCCTCCGGCGGGCGAGTAGACACAACTATTAACCCGGGGCGGCAAGAAGCTCTAAGGGTTTTACATATCACAAACAAGTCTAAAAAAGCAACAAGAATCACATATAACATGTATATTAAATCAAAATACTATCCATATTCTTAAATTCCATTTGAATCTCTGTCAGATTAACCGACCGACACTGACAACTAAGTCTCGGGGATTGATATCTTGCCGTTTTGTACAAATTTATCGACTTTTATTCTTTATATGGTGTAATAATACAAACATACTTAATACTCGGCTTCTTGAACTTTCTTCTAGAATTTATTATATTTTACTACTAGAATTACTAATCCTGCCAAAGAAACTCGACTTTACATACTTCTGCCATCGACTTCTTGACTATTCAGCGTAACTCGACCAATATCCAAACTATTTCTTCCAACTTAGCTCAGGAGACGACGATTCTACTGACTTTCGCGAAACTAACTTCTCGCATGAATGTTCTCTGTAGCTTTATACTTTGGTACCAGTTAATTTGAGTTTGGATTGCGTTTGACGACGTAATCTAAGGGAATTTAATGAAAAACCTTCTGGCCTCCCTTTAATGTTTCCGCTTCGTTTCTCGGAAATTAAAAGTGGGGAAAATGAATTTTAAAACGAAGGGGGCTTATATACTTGGGCTCGGACACCCTCCGTGGCACGTTTGCCATCGCGGGAGGACTTCCTCCGTGGCACGTTGCCATCGGCGGAGGGGTCCGCTCACCTCCCCAGGGTTCGGCGCGCTTGTCCGGGTCTCGGGCCTTTTCTAGCATGTATGGCATTCTAAAACTCTTAACCAACATGCGAATAGGCAATCAAAGGCCAAGAATTTACGGGGGTGTACAGTTGTGGAAGTGTGTGCAGATATGAATCTATAGATATTCATAAATATAAGATGTGAATTAGATGATGAGTTGGTACCATGATGATAAGGAATTCAAATGATGATGATAAAGCAAGAGAATGATCCTTCAGACTTTGGGCTGTCTGTTAGTAGAAAGTAGCCGTAATCCTTTGTAAATGAATGTCGTATGATGAAATCAGTGTATGTTCATGTTTCCGATTAGCTATAATAGTATAGACCCGTATGAATAATGTCAAATTAGTACTCTTCATGGTCTAGTCACTGTGGACTCTCCATAACTGAGAACTTTTCCTTGGTCGCCCAGAAACTCTCATTAGCAGAGAATGACTCCCTTAGTTCAGTCGTGGGACTCTCCATAGTAGAGAATGACTCCCCTTTGTTCAGTCGGTACTCTCCATAGCGTAGAATGACTCCATTCGTTCAAATCTTGGGGACTCTCCATAGCCTAGAATGACTCCTTAGTTCAGCTTGGGACTTCTATAGCTGTGAATGTTTTCAGTACGCTGGGATCTTCCACACCCATGCCCAATTCCTATCAAAATGTGATAAATTGTCTATCTCTCCATAGCTGAGAATGACTCCCTTAGTTTATGATATCAGTTGGGCTCAGTTCCATACAGTTCAGCTTTCAGTTTAAAATAGATATAACATAACACAGACACAGTTATCAGCAGATATTCAATACATTATAGCTTCGACTTCGTCTCTTATTATATGTTCAATACCTGACCCCTTTGTATGGGCTTAATGATGCTTCAGAATATGAGTTCCAAAATGAAAGTTTCATATTGATATGTGTATGTGACTCAAAAGAGGCTTGTTGCATTCTAAATCAGTTACATGTCGTTTATTCAGTTTATTTCCTTCTTTTATACTTGTATGTTAGTTTGTTTACGTTTCCCCGCATGCTCAGTAAATTCCAAGTACTGACTGCATATTTTATGTGCTACATCTTTTCATGATATAGATTCAGGTATCCAGACTCATTCCCACAGGTAGACACACTCTTTCTTCCATCTAAGTGGATTGTGGTGAGTCCTTATCTCTCGAGGACGAGGTCTATGTTCTTATTCAGTTGTATTTCAGTTTTCAGACTTTAGGAGTTAGCTGGAACTTGTCCCAGTAACTCATCAGTTTAGTAGAGGCTTTCAGAATGTGTAATCAGATTCAGTCTATGTATTATGTTTTTCTAGATTATGTCCTTAAGTGTAAATTTGGCTGCTCTTAAAGTTAGCTTTCGCTCAGTTATATTTTGTTAGATATTTATATCATTAAGTGTTGTGTTATGAGTATGCCATGGGTCGACTTGGAACCTTTCAAGGTTGCTTGTCCCGTGTTATGGCTAGGGTGTAAACTCGGGTCGTGACAAACTTGGTATCAGAGCAAAGGTTTAGAGCGTCCTAGGGTGTCTGAAAGCCGTGTTAAGTAGAGTGTTCTTCATGGGTGTGAAGCGCGCCACACTTATGACGAAGAGGCTACAAGACATTTTAGGAATGTTCCCTTTTCTTCATGATTCTTATCATGTGTAGAGTATGAAGCTCTAATAGTTCCTCCCCTAACTTATGCTTTACGCGCTCATAGATAATGCCTCCTAGAAGAGTGAATGAAAGAAGAAATGGTAATGGCCGCCAGCAGGCACCACCATCCCCAGCGAACTCGATGGATGATCATGTTACTCATGCTGAGTTTCAGGAAACCCTTAATATGTTGGCTCAGGCCATGGCCGCCCAGATTAATCAGCAGGCGATGACTCGTGTTCCCTAGAATGTGAATGTAGCAGCAACAAGGGTAAGAGATTTCCTAAGAATGAACCCACCCAAATTCTTAAGGTCAAAGGTGGATGAGGACCTGTACGAATTTTTGGAAAAAATTCATAAAATTACCCAAATCATGGGGGTGACGGGAACTGAGAGTCAGACTTAGCCTCCTACCAGCTGAAAGGAGTCGCGTATATATGGTTTTTCCAGTGGAGAGACAGTCGGGGAATTGGAGAAGGCCTCGTAGGTTGAGATGAATTTATGACTGCGTTTCTTGACAGGTTTTTCCCTAGGGAGTTGAGAGAGGCAAAGGCTGTAGAATTCATCAACTTGAGATAAAATGACATGACGGTACAGGAGTACGTGTTAGAATTTACCTGGTTATCCAAGTATGCACCAGAGATGGTAGCCGACCAGAGGGACTGGGTGAGCAGCCTCATGAACAGAGTGTCAGACTCCTTGGTTAAAGAGTGTAGGACTGCCATGTTGCACAGGTATGTAGGTTTTCCACGTTTGGTGATATTCGCTCAACAAATGGAAGTGAAACAGGTGAAGGAAAATGAGAGATAGCCCAAGAGGGCCAGGATAGGAGATTCAGAGTTTTTCCCGCAGAGGATGAGTGGTGGACACCGCTCATATTCCCAGCAGAAATCATCAGCCCCAACACTTTCGATAGTCAGTGCTACGTACAAACCCAGGGTAAGGGAGATTAAATATCCATTGTTTACCAGCTATGGGAAGCACCATTTGGGAGAATGCATGGCCAGATCAGATGTTTGTTTTTGGTGGCGGCAAGTTGGGTCATAAGCACCGAGATTGCGCAACGGCTAAGCGAGGCGAGAGTATATCCTCGGCCACCTCTTCATTAGTTCTGATAGGCCGTCCATTTCAGCAGGGTGCATCATCTAGCCTGGGTGGCAGACGACGTCAAAATCGCCCCTATGCCGTAGCAGCACACCAAGATAAGGGCAAGTCGCCAGTAGTGGCCATAGGTATGTTGTGAATTTTGCATTATTCTTTGCATGTCGCTAGCCCCAGAACTCCAGTAAAGAATAATAAGCTCTTTATTGGTAGTTGGGAAGAGATTGTCGATATGTGATGTGAATAGCTATTATTGTAAGTCTTGTAGTGAAGGTTATAGGTGAAAGAGAAGCTAGGAGTTAGTGAATTAGCCCCGATCTTAAGAAAGATTCAGGAGCCTTAGAATGATGGCTTTAAGCCAAGGGGGAGATGGTAAGTATGTATGACAAGTCGAATCTTGAGTATACTGATAGAGGAGTTCCAGCCCTAACAATTGCGATATGTCAATCCCTTTGGGTTCAGATAACTTCTCTTGTATTTTAGTTGAAGCTAAGTTATGCCCATCCCTATGAGCAGACTCCCAGAATTTCTAGATAACCACTTCAGATAGTGATGCCAGTATTACTCTATGAATCATTAAGACTCAACCTCATGTTATGAATCAGCTATATGTTTTAACTCATGTTTTCCAGTATGATCAGCTCGAACTCAGTCCTTAGAAGTTGCTTGGTAGCTCAGTAGAATCAGGTTATCTCATGTATGTGCTCAGTTATAGATGTTATGAATGATTCCTGTTCATGAGTCCTTTATTTTTAGTTAGACCAGATATCATGAATTCTAACCCCGTAACATAAAGTGATTTGAAAATGAAGGCTTATCAGTTCAGTGCCAGTTAAAGGGAAAGAATCCTTCTAAGTGTTCTATTTAGTTCCATGTTAGTTTCATGTCCTTCAGTCTCTCTTGTTCCCTAGCATGCATGTTCGATTTAGATATTCAGTTTAGATGTGTAAGTTCAACTCAAAGTTAGATACTCCATTGGTTTTAGCTGTGATTGATTGATTTTGGGATTTCAGTTCTGTCCCTATCCTTTCAGTATATTTAGCCAACATTCGAGGATAAATGTTCCCAAGGGGGAGATATTGTAACACCCCAAAATTTTCTAAGATCAGATTCTATACTTAAGGAAAGACTTCAGACAGAAGGTGGAAATTTTGCCACAGAACGAGTCGTGGGATGACTCGTTAGGTGACCCTACGAGTCGTGGGATGACTCGTTAGGTGACCCTACGAGTCGTGGTCAAACCCGTGGGAAGCAGTCAAGAGGTTTAGCCTGGATCAGTGGACACAAATGACCCAACGAGTCATTAGGTAAACAACGACTAGTTAAGTCGGCCGTTCGGTGAATGTTGGAGATTAATGGTGAGGGACCGAGGAAGTGGAGACCACAGAAGGAGGGATGAATCGTCGTGCACCTGACGACTCGTCAAGTTACCCATGGGGAGAGAAGAGCAGAAAAAGGAGATTTATCCAGTGCACTCCACAACTTGGCCCCACGAGTCGTTGCCTACCCCACGATCGTGGAGTGCCCCGTGGGGACTGGCAGGTGGAATTTTCCAGCGTTTTTCTATGGGTGTTTTCATAAAATTCTTCTAACTCCTAAACTACGCCATTTTGAGCATCTTATGTGACATTTTTGAGGGGGAATCACCATGACACGGTAAAATCCATCAAGATGGTCAGTGCATCGGG